>CM076574.1:263604440-263997497 GCA_034641835.2 Pinus albicaulis
TGCAGCCTCAAGGGAATGTTCCAAAACTCTTCGGGCTATTGGAAACTCCATTGGCACGACCAAACACTTGGACCCCAGATGTATCAGCACTGCGGACAAGCGCATCGCTTGGATTCTGGTTGAAGTTTCTTTCCAAGGAGGGTTTTCGAGCGATGTTGACTTAATCTAGGGACAATGCATACATTGACAGAGAGTGGACTACTGGGGTGTGCCATTCTGCTGTCTAATTTGCCACCACACGTGTCACTTGCAAATATCCTGTCCTATGCGACAATGGAGGAGAAGGCACCGTAGAGACATCTATTATGGTCGCCAACAAGGAAAGATGTATGCTCATACTTTTGGCTCGGAACATTCGGGTAAGTCAATTCCCCCTTCTTTTAACAGTGTCAGATCCTTATCTTCTGATTTTCCTATACTAAATGTCCGGTATGCCATTGCCACTTCCATTCTTGCATTTGCAGTCTCACCCCGGGGCAATGAAGATCTCTCCCCCCTTTCCCACAAGTCCTCCTCACCGCATCCGGATAAACCTATTGATGACCCTCCTAGCACTGTATTTTCGAGAAACCCCATCTTATCTCCCCATCCGCACCCCTCCGAACCGTTGGTAGTCTCTCCCTCGATGCCCCCTCTGGAGTGGGCTTCCCCTCTATCCTCACATGAACCTGATCACCCTGACCGCTCGGATTCCCCGAGGAACACTGTGGGAAGCAACCTGGAAACTCTGCTAGGAAACCCGATTCTTGATATGGTGGCACTTAAAGTCTTTGATAAAGGACCTCCAATCCCCCTCCCTACAATTTCTCCTGAATCTGCCTCCAATATTACGGTCGGAAAGTCTTCCAAAAAGGGCTCCAGACATTTTCGTGGTTGGCTCAAGACCAAATCATTATTTCAAGGGGACTTGTATGATTTGCATGATGTTCCTATCTCTGTTTCTGGTGATCTTCAGGGCCTTAGAGCATGCAACCCCAATGTTGTTCCTAAATGATGACTGTCATCTCTCTAAACATACGGGGGATGGGTGCCCCCTCTAAAATTCTACGCCTTCGTCAGATGTTTTCAGAATTACAATCCTTGGTGGTTTTCCTCCAAGAAACTCTCTGTAATCGTGCAGTTTCTATTGAAGCTATTTTAAGCATTCGCTCGGGTTGGCATGTTGTGGGAGTGGATGCTGTGGGTCAGGCGGGCGGTATGCTGGCCACATGGGATCCCTTATTGTTCATTCTTAAGGCCTTTAAATTATTTGGAGGCATTTTGTTATATGGTTATCTCAGAGGGGTCTCAGATTCGATCTTCCTTTTAAACTTATATGCACCTTGCCAAAATCGGGTGGCCTTTTGGGAGCAGATGGACCAATTAGGGATCCTTGGTCTCAAAAAACTTATGATTCTGGGTGATTTCAATGCCACCCTATCTGCTGAAGAATCATGGGGGAACAGGGCGCAGTTGGATCCGCTGGCTGACAAAATTGGCCAAATCTTCAATGATTCGGGAATGATTGATATCAATCCCTCTCCTCTGGTGCCGACATGGAAGAATAGGCGTATTGGAAATGATTTCATTGGCAAACGACTTGATTGAGCCATGATCAAGGTCTCACTTTTCCAAATATTTTTGAATATCCGGTTTGCGGTGTTTTCTTCAAACCTCTTTGATCATATGGCGGTCTCTCTAACTTGGCGACAAGAATCTATATTGGTCGGGCTGCCTTTCAAATTCAATCGTGTCTGGCTACAAGACTCCTCCTTTAATAAAATGGTGATTGACTTCTGGAGAAAGGAGGATCTCGACCACGAACAGGTGGGCTGGGTAAAGTTTGCTGATAAACTTAGAAGTCTCAAGGCCATTGTAAAGAAATGGCAGAAAGAGAAAACAATGGAGTTAAGAATGGAGTTGAGGAACATTGGCAGAAACATATCTCAGATTTATTTGGACATGAAGAACGCCCCGCTTGACTCTCAATCTTACTCCAGACTTGAGACGTTGGAGGCCCAAAAGTTAGAGATTTTGAAAATCCAGGAAACAAATTGGAAGTTAAAAAGCAAAGTACAATGGTTGCAGGAAGGCAACCTGAACACTAAGTTCTTCCATAAATTTTCAAATGCACGCAGGAATAAGAATTCAATTTGGAGGATTAAGGCCGTGGATGGTTCCATGAAACATAAAACTGCTAACATCCAGTTTGAGGTGCTTAAATATTTCTCTAAATTTTATAAAGCAGACCCTGAAATTGACCATCAATGCCAATCTTGGATCCTTGAACATATGCCTAGCATGTTCTACCAAAATGCAAAAAATGTTATGGAGGCGAAAGTAACAAAAATGGAGTTAGAAGATGCTCTAAAATCGTTTGCACACGACAAAAGTCTCGGGCCAGATGGTTGGCCAGCTGAATTCTATCTTCACTTCTATGACTTGATGGAGGATGAAGTGCTTTCGATTGTGGAACATATTCAAATTCTGGGATTTGTTCCTGGTGATATGAACTCCACCTTCCTTACTATTATTCCTAAATCTTTGGATCCTACTCACTTCTTATATTTTAGGCCAATTTCTTTATGCAATGTGGTGTACAAAATCACCTCCAAAGTTATAGCCAACTGAATTCTGGGGACCCTATCTTCATGCATTTCTAAGGCACAATTTGGTTTTTTAAAAGGAAGGTCAATACATGATGTCGTTGCTATCGCACAGGAGGCTTTGCACTCCATACATGAATTCAAAATAGAGGCTCTAATCATGAAGATTGACATCCACAAGGCTTATGATTCTGTTGATTGGTCTTTTATTAGACTAATTCTCCTGAAGGTTGGCTTATCTATATAGTCAATAAGATGGATAATGGCCTCTATTACTTCTTTAAGATATGCAGTTTTGATAATGGGTTGCCGACGGATTTTTTCTTGGCTGAAAGAGGGCTTCGACAGGGATGTGCTTTATCTTTGCTTATTTTTATTCTTATAATGGATGGCTTCAGCAACCTCCTGAAGATGGAAAAGAAAAAGGGTTACTTTGATGGACTGGCTTTCTCTCCTTCGGAATGTATCCCTCATTCCTTATTTGTGGATGATCTGCTGGTATTTGGTAAAATTAATAGAAACCAATGGTTCTATCTGCACTACATTCTCACTCGTTTTGGAGCAGCTACTGGGTTATATATCAACAAAGACAAATCTTTCTTACTTTATGATTCAGGTGACGAGGAAGAAATCAAATTCATTGCAGAGTTTATGGGGACTGACAAGAATCATGTCACGCTTGGAATCACATATTTGGGGTTTATACTCAAACCTTGTTCTTACAAAAATAGAGATTGGATTTCGCTAATCGACAAATTTAAAAATAAGATACTCAAATGGACAAGTAAGTTCTTATCGCTTGGTAGTAGATACATCTTGATTCAAGTTGTCTTATCTCAAATTGTGGTCTACTGGTCTCACCTGTACTACCTCCCGGTGAGCACAGTTAACAAAATAAATGCTATTGTTGAAAAATTCCTTCGGGGGGGTTCCTCGGACCGCAGAAATATCCATCTTTGCAAGTTGGAGGCCATCTCCATTCCGAAAATATTTGGTGGATGGGGACTCTTGAACCTCAGAATTTTCTCAAATGCGCTGCTGCTTAAATCCTTATGAAGGGCATTGAAGGGCGAAGGAGTATGGTCCAAAATAATTTTACACAAATATGTTGTGGGAGACCCTATTCAATCTCTTTAACTGGGATGTACGCAGACTGCACATAAGGCGTCCCTCATCTAACGCAGCTTCCAAAGAGTGATGCTTATCATGGGTCAGAGACTGGTCTGGAATTTTGGAACGGGAAAAAAAATTACTATTAGGTGTCGACAGAATTCTGGGCCTTGACAACACCCTTCAGCTTTATCCTCATCTATTGCACAAACTTCAACATAGTGGTATCTTCTCTCTCTTTGATCTTATATCATGTTGGAATCTTGGGGCTCCCATATGGAAATCATCTGAGATGTTGGGGCTAAGGAGTAGCAAGGTTGTCAGCTGGGAGAGCCTCAAAAACCGATTACAGTCCATGGGCTTATTCTTCAAAGGTGAAGGCGATGTCCTGGTTTGGAATGGGAAGCTCAACATTGAAGGATTATAGGTAAAGGATATTTATGAGCATCAAATTGCTAAGATGACACGTGATTCAACACTGTCTCCTTTCTATGCTGCATGGAAACTAAAAATACCTACAAATTTATTGTTATTTGGATGGTTACTTTGGAAAAACAAAGTTCTTACTTGGGAGGCTCTTTGCAAGCGGGGATTTAGCGGACCTGGAAGATGCCCATTTTTCCATCAACGTGAAGATATGTCTTACCATATTTTCTTTTCATGTACTTCTTCTCTTCCTATTTGGCAACGTTTTGCTAGGTTATTGGGAGACCCTTCTTGGAGGCCTATTGACTGTATTCAGACTATTAAAACTTGGGTTGCTGCAAACTGCTCCTATAAATCCTTACCCTTTTATGTATTTTAAGAAATCTTGTGTGCCCAAAATTGCAGTATTTTTCAAGATATTCCCACAATCCAATCCAAGATTATCGAGAACATAGTTATATGGATAAATGATCGGCCTTTTGTCTCCCCTGCCATTGTGGACCTCTCAAAGAGGAATTGCCCTCACCATATTGATCTCCCGACGATTTACTTTAATGGAGCTAATAAGGATGGGATATGTGGTTGTGGTGCCTGGATAAAGCTCGCCAACAAAGACTGATATCATATGGTTTGGAATGAGGTGTTGTCACAAACAACAAGGCGGAAATAATGGCCTTATGGAGTGGGATCCTGATTTCTTATCATCTCAAACTCCCTTCTATTCACATATATGGAGACTCAAAATCCACTATAGATGGGATCACTGGCACATGCGGTATACCATGCAGTTTTACCCTTGATTGGATGCAGCGGATCAAGTTTCTTGTCAGGAAGTTTCAATCATAAACCATTCAACACATTTATAGGGAGAATAACACGTGTGCTGACTCTTTATCCAAAAGAGGACTGATGTCTCCTTTTGGAGCCATTCAGATCTCTCATTACAGGGCTTCCACCTTAATGGATTCTCAATTTTTTCTTCTACCATAATTCCTGCTTCAAGTGAGACTGATTTATACAAGCGAGCCTGTTTTTAATTGCAACCGAGCGGGTTTTCCTTTTTGCCTATGCTTTATTTCCTTGGCTTTATTATCATTGTATATGTCGAATCCTACTCTCTGTATTTAGCTTTTAAATTTCATTATCGTCCTTATGTTGTATTGTATCATATGACTTACTTGCTTTGTCCCTCTTCATGTTTCTAGGCTTTGAGGAAGTTTATATTTTTGCTTAAATGTCTGGCTACATTCTCGTCTTTTGGCATGCGGGTTTCTGAACTGGCTATAAGGCTCGTAAGGACTTATTCACAGGGTCTATGATTTTTCCTCCATGTAATGGGATGGAACGCCTCTACATGGTGTTCACATATAATGTTCTAATCTGACATATGTAATAATGCAATTACTATATGTATCTGAACATGATCACATATGATCTGATGAATAGGAACTGTTAGTATATAACAGTGTTTTTTTCATCCTGAAAAATAAAAATTAAAAAAAAAAAGGTTTATTTCTTGATAACATGCAGACCTTAGAGATTATTATCTGTTCATAACCAATAATAGACTTTAATATCTCAAGACGGTTGTCATTAAGATCTATGAGAAGTAATTAAGAACTATAATAACCATCATTGGCTCCTACCAGGTACACATAATGCCCCCGGTCATTATTATCAGATCCCTTTGTATTTTTTACACCTATTATAGAGTCCTAAATATAAGGATGTCTGTTTGCATCAGGTTCAATTTTTCGATAAAGCCCTTGTAGATTGTAAAGAGTTTTACTGATATATATTAGGTTAATAATATTATTTCCCTTAATTACATGATTGATCCAGGTGACTTTTTCTGTCTACGTTGACTTTTGGGTCGGTTGTTGTTGTGATTCCATGGTCAAGTTCTAAGGTGATGGATGGCTTGGATATTTAGTAGGCTTTGGATGCTCACTGCCATCAATAATTTGTTCTTGTGTATCATTATTGTCATTGAATATTTTTGTGTACCACTATTGTCATTGAATATTGTTGTGTCTACCAGGACTCCATTTATGTTTGCCACTTCTTCAATTGGCGTCAACTTTGGTGTGGTCAGTCAAGGTCGATTTGGGATGTCACTTTTCTCTCTCGTTTCCATTCCATGTTCATTGGGAATATAAGAATTATGGGAGTATATTAGTTATTGGATTTCTAAGTTACTTTTTATTAGTGAAAATTTGCATTGGTTATTTGCTATGTCATTGAAGACATAACCACTGCGATGTTATCAAACTTATTATTCTCATCAGGATTGTTGTTGTAGCTTACAATAATAATAACAAAATTATTGGTAGGAAAATTGGGTTTTACTATGGGAAAAACCATATACAAGGCACAAGAATTGAACTTGGTTGTGGTAAGAATTGAACATTGGCTTATAATAATTGAAAATTTTCAAAATTTGGTATTGGTATATTACATCTCAATTTACATCATGTTGAACACTCAACAATTTACAAAATTGAATTTGACTTCACTATCAGGTCCTTGCGTGCATTTTAGTGACTGCATATTTTATGCCATAAAAAGCATACAATTACTGCTCAACCTATTTTGGCAACCATGGATCTTAGAGATTGTAATATCCCAAAAGGGAGAATGCAATGATAAACAAACACAATATTTGTAACAACAGATTATGTACACATAAGTTATGATCAACACATAGATACACAGAATAGGTGAGCCAATTTATTATGTTGGAGATGAATATAGATACAACAGTGCATAAGATAGAAGCACTCAAGCCAACAAAGTGGCCTAGAATGACCCTGAAAACATGCCAAAGCAAGCACTGTGTAACTGGAGCTGATGTAAGGAAAACATTGCATTGTCCCTTCAGTTGATGATAATCTTACAGCTGTTGGTTGAAAGGGAAATGCATATCTATGGGGCTCTAGAGCTCTAATGATGCCAATATTTCATATTTGGGCACTACGATGGAAACCCAAGATAACCCAGAAAGGAAATCTAGAACTAAGAAGATAAGAAATTCACCCTCCTTGGGTTTGATCCCTTGATTGTTGGGTTATGCAAATCTGAAGCATAAACTGATGTAAGATGGCTGAAAGATGCTACAGATCAAATCTATGCTTTGAGGATTGATCCCTCCTTCAGATATACAAGCTAGAAGCTTGAGATCTAGCTTCTTCTTCCTCCTCTCAAGATAACAATTGTTTCATATACGACAACTGGAAAGATTGTGTTGTAGGGGAGGGAGAGACTGATGCCTGCTGCAAAATATGTCTACTCGGCTCAAGAATGATGGAAATAATACATATAAAGTGAGGGGGAGATCCCTCATAGGATTTCCAGCTGAAGTACTGGAAACTTCCCTCCTCTAATGGATCTATAGGACTAGACTGTGCAATCCTTGATGGGATTGTTGCTGCATGGAGGTGTAATATGTTTGGCATGATGCCTGATACAAATATGAAGCACTAGAGGGCTGATCTTGAAGCTCAAGGTGCAAGGATGAATCCTCCATCGGTTCCTCAGCTGAAATACCAAAGGACAACCTCCTCCTCTCAAACCTTGATGCCGAAATGTGTTATTTCTAAAGATGTATGGGCTCCAGAAAGTAGGAACAATGTGGAAACAATTCCCAATGATGAATGGAAGCTCAGAGTAACCTTCCCAGAGTAGGCACTTGAAGTCCCCCGTGGGTAAGGGTGGGATTCCCGCTCGGGAACATCCTGTGCTAAACAGCACTGCAAACTTAGCTAAACAGCATAAGCGTGCATAAAGATGTCACATGACAAATCTAGATCTAAATAGATCAATAATCAATAATACAAAATCCTGCCTCTAATGTTGCCTTCATCTTCATTATATAGATTGTGAACCTTCCCATGCCTTGGCCCACCTCATAACTGCGTTGTACATGTGGACATAGGTCTCCATGTTGACTGCAATGTCTCTCCATGTTCTCCATGATCTCTCCATTTAGTGTTCGCCCTCTCCATCATGTGTGCACTAATGCACCACTTCCTCCATCATCTCATAATTTATTTCTCTATGATATTACTTTTATTCCCCCTAGATCTTATTTGACTCCTTCATCTCTCTATGTTCTTCTTATTAATGATGTTTGATCCCCACTCTTTGATTCATTAATAATCTTCTCCATTATTCCATGATGTAGATTTATTAGCTAAACAACCATGTTCCCACTCTTAGGAGTGGATTTATTCATCTTAAGGGGTTATGGGTCCCTCCACCCATTTATTTCCTTTGTTAAGAAAAATAAGTAAGAACTCTAATATTCCAATAAATAGATGTAAAATTTGGAATATTACAATCCTCCCTGCCAAAATGTTGCTTGACCCCAAGCAACTGCAAAAGTAGATGTTCCAACCATCTATTTCCTTCCAAATGGCATCCTCACAAGGAAGGCCTCCCCATTTGCTGCAATATGTTATGCATGCCCATCTCCAAAGTTGCCTCTCTAAAATGTCTAGAGTGACCTCCAACTGTGTAGTTAGATGTCCCTCATCTTCATTGTAGTTCCAAGTGACAACCATATGTTGTCCAACATCATCATCAATACATGAGATACACGAAATGAAGTGGTTCATTCCACAAAAGGAAAGCCCCAATTCATCAAACATTTCTCCATCCCACGCTTGATGAAGTAGACTATGTCTCTCCATGCTTTCATCTTTAGCCATGTTGGTTTTGTTGGATTCAAGCATCATCCCAACATTGTGCAAAATAAGAAGTAGAGACATATGGGTAGACATGAAGGATGTCAAACCATATTCTCTCAATAGAAGACAATGCAACAAAGCTTATTTCCGCCACACCATACCATCATCATCATACCAAGTGGGTTGGCCATATTCTCTCAAGAGGAGCCAACACAACAAATCATCTTATTGCCTCACCACATCATCATTATACCAAGTATGGTTTCCATACTCTCCCAATAAGAGCCATCAGAGGAATGCCTCTTGTTGCCATCCTCCAACATTACCATGCAAAGTATGGGAGTATGTCAAGCCAAACTCTCCCAAGAGTAGCCATAGCAACAAGATCTCTTGCTGCCTCTTCACATCATCATGTGAATCATGGAGCAAAAACATTATGATTGACATGTGGAATGTCATATCAGCCCAATACAAACAAACTCCATCATTACACATCATGAGAGTGTTATGCCATATTCCAAACAATACAAAACACATAAACATGGGAGATGTCATGTGATGGCCAAACTCTCTCAAGAACAACCAAAGTAACCATGCCTTCTTTTGTTGCATTATTCCATTGATATGTGTTAGCCCCCCTATGAAATTCTTGACAAGAAAGCTGGGGGGCTAGATTGTTATGGAGCCTTAAAGGAATGCCTCTCCCCTGAAAACTCATCCTCCTTGAAGTCTCTATGAGCTGTGCCCAACACAAATCCTCTCTGCTGATCCATTGCTCAAAGGGAACTATTACTCCCTCTTTTACCCCTATATCCTGGCAAAATTCCCCATCACAACACCTGTTTTCCTTTTGTTAAAGTTTCCCTTTAATCCCTCCATTATTCCCTTAAATTCCCCCTAAATCCTATCTAAACCCCACCATCACCCTTTGTTCCTTCGAATTTCCACTTCACCCCCCTATCGTTACCTTCCCTGCGCCTGGAAATGCATTAAAATTAAAACAAAAAGATAAATTCCACTATATCAAGCCTTAGCCCACTCAGCCGCAGCCCCGCGCCCCTTTCCTCCATGAGACCTTGCACTGGAACCACCCGCTGGCAGGAAAGCGCTTATTTCAAACCATTTCGGGCGCAGCCTCAGCCGTATATCTCATCCGATCGGACGGTGTTAATTACATCCCCAGCGCCAGTGTTTCTCCGTTAATTTCCCGTATGGCGCCATCGCCGTCCGTTTTCATGTCAATCTGACGGTCCACATCCTCTCTGCCAATGGACCCCGCCCCGCACTATTGTAAAAACAGTCGGTGTATTCCACACCGCCTTTGGGTGAGGGGTGGTTTTTCCCGAACACGGAGCAAATCCATACAACTATCGACGCGTGTCTTTTGTACGGCGACAAAACAGCCCATTCCCCGCGCGTTATCGTCCGGTCCATGTCTCGCAGCGGAATCACACTCAGTCGTCAGATCTCCACTCGCCTATCCAACGGTCGTCATTCGTCAAAGCTGCACGTTGTTTAACTCCAGCTCATCGCACCCCTGGTCCACCGTCGGTCATCTTCTGCCGTTGATCTCCGCCACGATCAACGGTCCTGATTCATCCACCCGCCATTGAATATTCCACGGTCTCCCGGTCCCGCCATGTCAGCTCCACGTGCACCCTCCGTAATCCCTCCCTGTCCATGACGTATAGTTGGTTCTTTTCATATTGTTTAACGTTGTCATTTGTTTTTCATGTAGTTGCACTGTGTTCTGCCAAACCTCCGCCAGAGAAATCTGTCACCGTTTTTCACGATTTTTCCCTAGTTCTTCATTTTTATTGCTATTCTCTGCATCCACGTTGCGTCCTCGCCCCCTCCATCATTCACATCCGTGGTTTCCCTCGCAGGTTTTTTGTTTTGCAGGGTCTCTAAAGGTAGAAGACCGCCATGATTCTACATGGCAAGCTGTGTGGACAGAATTAAATCCGACAGCTGGTACTGTCGTGGGATAGTCAAAGAAAGCGGTTGGAAGGATTCGCATTAAGGAAAAGGAAAATTTCAAACACTCGAAACCTTTCAACGCCATTAAAACCCGAGCTACCCTGTCAGAATAAAAATGGAGTGGCAGAGTTTTTCAGTACAGAGCAAAAGGAAGATTAAGGTGAGCTAATGACGATCTTGAGCCTTTAATCAGAGGTTTAGAAGGCAAAGCAGCAGTTTGAAGACCCCGAGGATTGATCCAAAGGATCCTAAGCACAGTAGCAGGTACCATCTGGGTTTATTCATCAGTAGAATGCTTTTCTCCATCAAGTACAGGGCACTCATACAACTCTTATTATGCAGAATCTCCCTGAAAGAATTTCCGCCCTAACTACAGTTCAAAAATAGTCAGACATTTATGAAGCAGACCTCTCAGCAGTTGTGCACCATTTGTTTATTCCCACAAGTACAACAAAGTGTGGCCACTAGAGTGCATCAAAGTCATATATAGATCAAAGGTAAATCTGAAGAAGATCATCCCTACATATAGAGGTGACAGACATTAAATACTCAGTATTCAAACAGAATGAGCCTCGACCCTATCTCTCTGCTTTGTGTTTAATGACGCTTTCAATGTTCACCTACTCCCTCAGTCAATCTTAGGTTCATCCTCTGCTATAAAGCACAGGAGGAAACGTTGTTGTGGTTGTTGATGAGATATCAGTGAAACGCAAGCAGTTTCCTCTTGAGACAAGTTCTCTGTGTAATATTGTAAGATAGGCTGATATTTGATGTATTCATACTGAATGTTCAAGCTATGGGCTATGATGTACCTGATTGGTGTTGTTTTTAATATGACAAGCATATTTCTTTGGATCCTGATCTAAAGCAGCTGGTGATGTTTTCCTTTCTCTGTATTTGTGATTGACTTGCTTTCATTTCATTATGTTTCTTCAGGCTCGCATCAGAAGTTTGGCATAAGATTTACCCTTGATAGGTACCTTATGTTGCTGCTCTCCCAGCCCTCTATGTTTTCTGCTTATATGTGTATCTGAAGATTGATTTCAATTGATTTAACCAGTGTAGTGGATGTTATTGCCTGCTCTATGATGTATGAATTAATGAAATCTATGTTCAGATGTTCTTGTTAGGATTCAATTGGATGTGTTGAGAACACTAGGAGGTCTAGGACCCTGTCTTCGCCTCACTAGAATCTGTTCATCTCATTAAGCCTTTCTAAGATCCCTTGTCTTGCCTCCGGTTTTGTCCAAGCAGGTCTGGAGTTAAATGACCTCTGACATGATCTATAGACGGAATAGGTCGGTTCCCCTTCGCTCATTTTCAGTCCTTAATGTCCCATTCCATCAACCATCTTCGAGATCCAAATGCTCTAGATGACTAGCCCAACTGAAGGCTTGCACATTGAACACAAGTAAATCCTTTCTTGACTCCATTGCCCAATGGCTCTGATGTTCCCTAAAATATCTATCTTTTCTTAGTTTCCTCTTTTCTCACCCTTTTTTCATATTGGACCCTTCATTCCTGATTCCCAACAACCAAACATAAACCACAAACAAACCCTGTGCATATAACTAGCCTAAAATCATAAAATCCGAGCTTCAAAGACATAAAACTTTGACTACCATAGAGAGATCACTCTTTGGACCTAGGAGGGCTAGATCCTAAGGTCCCAAAGTGGTTCTATGTTGTCTCATCTTTTGGTCTCTGTCAACCTGGCCAAAACATGGGAACCCCAACATAATGGCGACTCCGCTGGGGAATGAGTGCATTTCACCTTAAACATTCTTAGAGACTCAAAAACTTAGAACTCCAGTTAGGTTGATAGTAAGTCACTCCTTTCTTGAATTGACCTCCATTACTAAATAACCACCATACTCTTAGATGGAGCTTGGACAGGGCCAGGTAGCCTCCAGATCTCATCCTCTTTAGGAGGTGACATATCTGGTAAATGCCCTCCCAGTCGATCTCTGGTGAGAGTTGGTTGTGTTCTGAGGTTATTCTTGAGAGGTGATAGTGCATGAGCACTGTGGTGGACAGTGTAACCCTTTTGACATACCCTAAATCATCCACCTGGCGACTCCATAGTTCCTAAAATATCAAAGACTCCACTGGTGATCAGTAGGCTTGCTGATTGTCTTGGTTTCACATTAGACTCCACTAGGAGACCAGCCTCTGAGACAACATTAACCAAGAAGAAGTAGCAAGAAGGGTTAAGCTGCTTAGGTAGAAGTATAACATTATGGCTTTTAGAACCATTCACACGAGAGCTTATCCCAACCCTGACCCACCTGAAATAGTTGACAATCCGGAGAGTATCCTCAAAGGAGCTCCTACACCTAAAATACCAACTATGTCTAGTCACATTCATAGAGCTAATTCTGCACCAGAAGACCTAACAGCTCTAGCACCTTTTCTCCCCGACCTAGACCTATCTAACAATTTATCAAGAACCAGGTCAGTCTATCACCTAGTCCAGCAAGACCTTGAGCCTCATAGCACACCATCTAACAGTGGTCAAAACACTAGGAACAGAGAAACCTCTCCATCTACACCACCAGATTTGCACTTCCTTCAAAACTTGGGGCTCTCTCACCCTAGATCTGCTCAACAGACTTCTACTGGTCCGAATATCCCTGTCATCCAAATACCAGCTGATCAAGCTAACCCTTTACCCCATCAGAACATTATCATGGCAGCTTGGTACGCACCTTTAGTTTTGCCTCAGCCTATGTTACCCTTACCCAATGATTATCAGTCAAAAATCCCACACTTTACTGCAAAAGAGTCCGTAACAGCTCAGCAACATGTAGATAAAATGGAGGATTCCTTTGATTACATGGAGATTGACGATGAGTCGATCAAAATGAGAATCTTTGCCCAAAGCCTAGGAGGTGATGTAAAGAAATGGTTTAAGGGCTTACCTCCTTGCAGTATCCCAGATCTCCCTGCATTATATCAGACCTTCATAAACAAATGGGAGGCCAGGGCAAACCCTCACCAACTCCTAGCCGAATACATGAGCCTGAAAAGGAATGTAGGAGAAAGTGTCCATGATTACACAACAAGATTTAACAGCATTTACAATGCTCTCCCTCCACATATGAAACCTCCACAAGGTATGGCCTTAGAAAAATACCCTGATGGGTTTGATGCTGACATGGCCTATGAGCTTAGGGATAAAGAATACACCACATTGGAAGATATGCAGAAATGGGATGTAAACATATAAGCCAATTTGATTGAGAAAAGAGCAAGACTGAGGTCTGAGAGGAGGGTAACCTATAGGGATGACAATGTAGCTTCCACATCCGATTCAAACTATGAAAAATTGTCTAAAAACTTGGAAGAGCTACAAAAAATGATGAAGAAGATGGTGGTCATAGTCAGCAATTAGAACAGAAACCAGAACCAGAATAAGAACAAAAACTTTAGAAGGAACAAAAACGCCCCCAACAGACAAAAAGAATCAGATCAACAAGTTATTCCCCCATTCCAAAACCTTTTAGATGAGGATGGGGGAATTATATAAGAGTCTGGAGGGGATGCAATTAACATGTTTGAAATGGAGGACTCGGTTCTTAACTATGATTCAGGGGAAGACCAACCCTCACCCTCTTATTGGGATGAGGAATGGTTGGAAACTGAGGATTACAGATTAGGATTTGAAAATTCCATGTTACAGGTTAGGGAAAAATATGAACTTAGGAGAAAGAAAATCCAAGATACTTCCAAAGCCAAAAATCCTGAGGTAACCATCAAGAAAATACCTGATAAATCCTCTAAAGCATCTGCTGCAGATAACAAAATAGCAGCTGAAAGTGCTGGTAAACACAAAGAAAAAGACAACCAAGATACCGAAAAAGCAAGCCTACCTGCTAGCAGCACTAGCACTGTAGCCAGTGCTCCTGATAAAAATATTCCCAACCCTGTACATGGTGAGAAATCACAAAATAATTCAGCTACTAAAGCAGTAGCAAATAAAACGGAATTGAGCATTACAAAGGTCCAGTCCACTTTCAATCTAGAGACTGAACTTGCAAAAATCAAAATCTTTGTACCATTATCTGAGCTGGGCACTCAGGATGTATATAAAGGCCGAATTTTGAAAGCATTGAATCTGGGAGAAATAAATGATTCTGTAAATCTGAATGATGATCAACCAGCCCTACTCTTTGGTCCAAAAATTGAGGGAAAGTTTCAGGAAGGGGTAGTTCCACCTTTCTATGTCAGTCTCAACATTCATGACAAGATCCTTCATAATGCCATGCATGACTCTGGTGCATCACAAAATCTAATGCCTAAGGTAGTGATGGAAAGGCTAGGCCTAGAAATTACCAGACCCTACAAAGACTTATACTCATTTGACTCTAGTAGAGTAAAATGCCTAGGACTGATCAAAGATTTATGTGTGAGTTTGACCCAGATTCCTGCCAAATGTATGGTCTTGGATGTGGTGGTGGCAGATGTGCCACCTAAGTATGGCATGTTACTATCCAAATCATGGGGAGCCAAACTGTAAGGAACAATGCAGATGGATGGCTCTTATGCCATTATCCCTATATTTGGCCAACTTAGAAGACTGTATAGAGAGTCTCAGATGAAATTCCTAGTCAGTAGTCCCGAAAAGCCTGAAAATTCACCATTGTACTCTGTGCACACTAACCTGGATTCTTTCATCCTTTATAACGACCAATCCTTGGGGAGTCAGAATCTGGAAACGTGGGTACAAACGTAGAGGCCGGTAGCACAGACCTGAACATAATGGCTACCCTGGAAGAAATTGAAGAAGAAAACAGTAGTGAAACCTGTAGAATATGCGGTGGGAGCCTAACTCAGAATGAGCCTGAAACACAATGCAGTCAACTTATTAGTCACACCCTTCAAATCAGTACACCACGAGAAGAACAAGACAACTCACAACCTGGTACAGATCCTCTAGCGCAACATGATGGCAAACCCCTGTGGGAAATGAATTTCGATGCGTCCTGTACTAAAAACAATGCTGGAGCAGGGGTGTGGCTGCGTAACATAGAGAATGATCATACAGAGAGCCACGCTGTCAATCTGCACTTCAAATGCACCAACAACATTGCAGAATATGAGGCTCTCATCCTTGGCCTAAATCTGCTGAAAAAGTTAGGAGCCCGTAGGATAACTGTGCATGGAGATTCTGAGTTAGTGATCAAACAAGTGAATGGTGAGTATTCAGCAAAACACCCCAGGCTTAGGGCATACAGGAATGACACTCTGTATTTGCTGAAAACTTTTGTTGAATATGAATTAGCATTCGTTCCTAGGGGTCAAAATGCAATTGCAAATGGATTAGCTTGTCTAGCTAGCACATATCCTAAGACCCCATTTGACCAACGAATCACCATTCAGACTAAATTCAGACCTGCAGTGCCAGACAATGACAAATATTGGCAGGTCTTTGAAGGAGACAAACAGATTGAAGACTTCCTGGTAGGCAGAAATGAGTTTGAATTTTCTGATTTAGACTCGATTTCTGATGACAACTTCCCAAGCGAGGATCCCCCAGATGAACAAGAGACATCCTGTAACATAGAAATAAATTCTTTTTCTGAGCAAACTGGAAATCCAACCGAAAATTGTGAAAATGCAGATACCGAAGAGGCAGAGGTGCTGCAGGCCAAAGATAAGAACATACCCAGAGGCCTGGCACCCTTAGAGGACCTTTTTGACTTTTATGACGTAGCAAAAAAGCCCACAATAGAACATGATGATTCTGATGTGGAAGAATGCAACATAGGCACTGAAGAAAACCCAAAAGGATCAAACTAGCTAAGTCTATACCTGCTAACATGAAGAAAAAATACAATGACCTGTTCAAGGAATTCATAGACGTGTTTGCATGGAGCTATGAAGAATTAAAGGCATATGACACCAACATCATTCAGCACAAGATACCCTTGAAGGAAAAGCAGAAGCCTTTCAGACAGAAACTCCGTAGGATCAATCCAAAACAATTGCCTGCAGTCGAGAAAGAGATTAAGAAGATGTACGATGCAGGCATAATAGTTCCTGTGAGGTTTTCTGATTGGGTGTCAAATCTAGTGGCAGTGAGGAAGAAAATAGGGGAGATCAGGTTATGCATAGACTTTAGAAACCTCAACAGAGCCTCCCTGAAAGACAACTACCCCTTGCCTAGAATGGAACACATCTTGCAAAAGGTGGTGGGCTCTAAAAGAATCTCCCTGCTTGATGGTTTTTTAGGATATAACCAGATATTGGTACTCCCAGAAGATCAACTCAAAATAGCATTTACCACTCCATGGGGCACCTTCATGTATGTGAAAATGCCCTTTGGATTGATGAATGTTGGCGCCACCTTCCAGAGAGTGATGGAAATAGCTTTCTCAGAGGAGATAGGAAACTTCATAGTTATTTACTTGGATGACTTGACTATCTTTTCTAAAACTGAAGAAGAACACTTAAAACATCTGAGGAAAGTTTTCGAAAAATATAGAAGGTATGGTCTGTCCTTGAACCCTAAGAAAACTGTTTTTGGGTTGCAAGAAGGTAAAATTCTTGGTCACATCATATCTGAGAAAGGGATCAGGATAGACCCACAGAGAGTTGAGGAAATACTCCAAATCACACACCCAAGAAACATCAGGGATCTACAGTCCTTCATTGGGAAGATCAACTTCCTTAGGAGGTTCATTCCCAACCTTGCTGAGCACCTTAGGAAAATGACTGAAATGCTAAAGAAAGGTGCAGGAATTAAGTGGACTGTTGAAGCCAAGAAATATTTTGAGTCAGTAAAACTTGCACTCACTCAGGCCCCTGTCCTTATCAGCCCCGACTTCTCAAAAGATTTTCTCATCTTTTCATTTGCTTCCCAACACACAATAGCTGCAGTTTTGCTGCAGAAAAAATCAGAAGGTAATGAACAGCCTATAGCTTTCTTCAGTAAAGCCTTAAGAGATGCACCCTTAAAGTACAACATCATGGAAAAGCAGGTCTATGCCCTGATTAAGGCCTTAAAGGACTTTAGGGTGTACATTTTGCATTCTCACACCATTGCTTTTGTGCCAAATATAGTGGTCAAAGATATCTTGTCCCAGGACCTTGATGGGAAAAGGGGCAAATGGATTGCTACCATCTTGGAATACGACCTTGAAATAAAGCCCACTAAACTGATCAAAGGTCAAGGCCTGGCCCAGTTAATGGCTGAATCAAACTTGCAGGCCCTTGACATTAATATGATAAATGCCTTGGATGAGCAGGAAGGATTTCCCCATCCAACTGTTGAGGAGCAGTTTCAAAACTCTCCTTGGTATACCGATATCCTTTACGTGCTCACTAACCTAAAAGCCCCTCCAGAACTGTCCAAAACCAAGGCCAGATTCATAAAACTCAAAGCTAGAAACTACTGCATTCTGAATGAGAATCTATACTGGGAAAATCCAAATGGCCTATTGCTGAAGTGTCTGTCTGAAACTGAAGCTAAAAATGTCAAACAGGAGTTTCATGCCGGGGAATGTGGAGGCCACCTGAGTTGGAAAGCCACTACAAATAAAATACTTAGGGCTGGTTATTATTGGCCTACACTGTTCAACGGTGTCCATAAAATGATAACCACTTGCCACAAATGTCAGATCTTTGAAGGCAAAAGAAAACTCCTCCCCCTTCCCCTACAACCCATCACTGTTGAAGGTCCCTTTCTGCAATGGGGCCTAGAATTTATTTGGGAAATTCACCCTTCTTCTTCTGGGCAACACAAATGGATCCTGACTGCCACATATTACTTCACTAAATGGATAGAAGCCATACCCACTAGGAATGCCACCGATTTTGTCATTATTAGGTTCCTAGAAGACTTCATCCTATCTCGGTTTGGCTGTCCAAGGAAAATAATCACTGACAATGCTGCTGCTTTCGGATCCAAAAGAATGGTTGATTTCTGTCACAGGTACAGAATAGCACTTGGACATTCAACTGCCTATTACCCCCAGGGTAATGGCCTAGCTGAATCATCAAATAAAATCCTGGTTACAATCATTAAGAAGCTGCTGGAAGAGAACAAAAGATCATGGCATAAAAAGTTGATACATGCCTTGTGGGCAGACAGGCTCACTACAAAGAAATCTATTGGCATGTCACCCTTCCAGCTGGTTTATGGGATTGAAGCAGTTTTTCCTACTAGTCTTGGAGTTCCAGTGATCAAACTTGTCCAGGAGATCCAATCAGAGGAAGACAGCATGATAAGGAGAATAAATGAAACAATACATCTTCAACAGACAAGGGATCTGGTCTACAACAGAGCATTGAAAGTTCAACAAAACATGAAGAGGCAGTTCGACAAAAGAACCAAAGCTTCAGATTTCAGAATTGGTGACAAGGTTCTGAGATGGGATTCAAGAAGAGAGGACAAAGGCAAACATGGCAAATTTGACAGCTTGTGGCAAGGTCCATTTGTCATCCAGGCCAATGTGGGTCCTAATGCATTTTTCTTACAAGAACTTGATGGTACAGAGCTGTTTGGGGGTCCTATCAATGGCAGGATGCTCAAACACTATTTCTGCTAATTTTTCATTTCCAGTTCCATTTCCATTGTACATACCATTGCAGTTTTACTTTCAAGAAAATAGAGAAAATGTCTCCAAAAAATAGAAAGGGTAGAGGTTCAAGCATACTCAAAAAATGAACCTCTGAAATGCAAAAAGAATGGCTCAAGCATACTCAAAAAATGAACCTCTGAAATGCAAAAAGAATGGCTCAAACATGGTCAAAATCTGAACCAAAAAGAACAGAATAGCTGGTCCTAATACGCTCAAAACCTAGACCAGCAGTGAAAAGGAGAATCAGCTCTAATATGCCCAAAACCAGAGCTGAAATCAAAGGAAGGGTGACTCTAATATGCTCAAAATATGAGTCACACATAGAGAAGGATACTTCAAAGCTGTAGATTTCTTGCCTTCACAGTTTTGTTTGCAGTTGCCTACAATTTTTCAGTCTGGCAAGTCAAGCAGTCCAATCCTGACTTGGTTGTTTCTCAATTTCCTGTTTAGAATATAGGAGAAGAAACCTGTTGGAAAGTATAATCCCAACAGGTAGTAGATTAGGTAGAGAAGCATATGGGGCCAACTGTTTAATATGGCCTCATGGAGCAATAAGGGTAGATTTAGAATAGGTTTGTTTTTGTTTTGAAAAATAAAATGTAAAGGGTCTGCTAGCTCAAATGCACCCAAAGGCAAATTGTCAGGACTGTAGTTTGGGTAGGTAGATTGGTTGGGAAATATTTCTCCTGATGTTTCTATCATATCGTGGCAGCTAAGATTGAAGAAAAAAGGGGATGTGCTAAGCGGCAGGCATCTGGCCTACTCCAAATATCATCTCTGGTTTCTTGACTCCTTTAAGAAGAATCCATCCCCATGTGGAGCCACTGTTAGCCCCCCTATGAAATTCTTGACAAGCAAGCTGGGGGGCTAGATTGTTATGGAGCCTTCAAGGAATGCCTCTCCCCTAAAAACTCATCCTCCTTGAAGTCTCTATGAGCTGTGCCCAACACAAATCCTCTCTGCTGATCCATTGCTCAAAGGGACCTATTACTCCCTCTTTTACCCATATATCCTGGAAAAATTCCCCATCACAACATCTGTTTTCCCTTTGTTAAAGTTTCCCTTTAATCCCTCCATTATCCCCTTAAATTCCCCCCAAATCCTATATAAACCCCACCATCACCCTTTGTTCCTTCGAATTTCCACTTCAACCCCCTATCGTTACCTTCCCTGGGCCTGGAAATGCATTAAAATTGAAACAAAATGATAAATTCCACTATATCAGGCCTTAGCCCCCTCAGCCGCAGCCCCGCGCCTCTTTCCTCCATGAGACCTTGCGCTGGAACCACCCGCTGGCAGGAAGGCGCTTATTTCAAACCATTTCAGGCGCAGCCTCAGCCTTAGATCTCATCCGATCGGATGGTGTTAATTAGATCCCCAGCGCCAGTGTTTCTCCGTTCATTTCCCATATGGCGCCATTGCCGTCCGTTTTCATGTCAATCTGACGGTCCACGTCCTCTCCGCCAGTGGACCCCGCCCCGCACTATTGCAAAAACAGCCGGTGTATTCCGCACCGCCTTTGGGCGAGGGGCGGTTTTTCCCGAACGCGGAGCGAATCCATACAACTATTGACGCGTGTCTTTTTTACGGCGGCAAAACCGCCCATTCCCCGCGCGTTATCGTCCGGTCCATGTCTCGCAGCGGAATCACACTCAGCCGTCAAATCTCCACTCGCCTATCCAACGGTCGTCATTCGTCAAAGCTGCACGTTGTTTAACTCCCGCTCGTCGCACCCCTGGTCCACCGTGGGTCATCTTCTGTCGTTGATCTCCGCCACGATCGACGGTCCTGATTCGTCCGCCCGCCATTGAATATTCCATGGTCTCCCGGTCCCGCCACGTCAGCTCCACGTGCACCCTCCGTACTCCCTCCCTGTCCATGACGTATAGTTGGTTATTTTCGTATTGTTTAACGTTGTCATTTTTTTTTCATGTAGTTGCTCTGTGTTCCGCCAAACCTCCGCCATAGCAATCTGTCACCGTTTTTCACGATTTTGCCCCAGTTCTTCATTTGTATTTCTATTCTCTGCATCCACGTTGCGTCCTCGCCACCTCCATCATTCACATCCATGGTTTCCCTCACAGGTTTTTTGTTTTGCAGGGTCTCTAAAGGTAGAAGACCGCCATGATTCTACATGGCAAGCTGTGCAGACAGAATTAAATCCGAGAGCTGGTACTGCCGTGGGATAGTCAAAGAAAGCGGCTGGCAGGATTCGCATTAAGGAAAAGGCAGATTTCAAACACTGGAAACCTTTCAACGCCATTAAAACCTGAGCTACCCTGTCAGAAGCAAAATGGAGCGGCAGAGTGTTTCAGTACAGAGAAAAAGGAAGATTAAGGCGAGCTAATGACGATCTTGAGCCTTTAATCAGAGGTTTAGAAGGCAAAGCAGCAGTTTGAAGATCCTGAGGATCGATCCAAAGGATCCTGAGCACAGTAGCAGGTACCATCTGGGTTTATTCATCAGCAGAATGCTTTTCTCCATCATGTACAGGGTACCCATACAGCTCTTATTATGCAGAATGTCCCTGAAAGAATTTCCGCCCTAACTACAGTTCAAAAACAGTCAGACATTTATGAAGCAGACCTCTCAGCAGTTGTGCACCATTTGTTTATTCCCCACAAGTACAACAAAGTATGGCCACCAGAGTGCATCAAAGTCATATATAGAGCAAAGGTAAATTTGAAGAAGATCATCCCTACATATAGAGGTGATAGACATTAAATATTCAGTATTCACAAGAATGGGCCTCGGCCCTATCTCTCTGCTTTGTGTTTAATGACACATTCAATGTTCACCTACTCCCTCAGTCAATCTTAGGTACATCCTCTGCTATAAAGCACAGGAGGAAACGTTGTTGTGGTTGTTGATGAGATATCAGTGAAACACAGGCATTTCTCCTCTTGAGACAATTTCTCTGTGTAATATTGTAAGACAGGCTGAGATTTGATGTATTCAGGCTGAATGTTCAAGCCATGGGCTATGATGTACCTGATTGGTGTTGTTTTTAATATGACAAGCATGTTTCTTTGGATCCTGATCTAAAGCAGCTGGTGATGTTTTCCTTTCTCTGTATTTGTGATTGACTTGCTTTCATTTCATTATGTTTCTTCAGGCTCGCATCAGAAGTTTGGCATAAGATTTACCCTTGATAGGTACCTTATGTTGCTGCTCTCCCAGCCCTCTATGTTTTCTGCTTATATGTATATCTGAAGATTGATTTCAATTGATTTAACCAGTGTAGCGGATGTCATTGCCTACTCTCTGATGTATGAATTAATGAAATCTATGTTCAGATGTTTTTGTTAGGATTCAATTGGATGTGTTGAGAACACTAGGAGGTCTAGGACCCTGTCTCCGCCTCACTAGGATCCGTCCATCTCATTAAGCCTTTCTAAGATCCCTTGTCTTGCCTCCGGTTTTGTCCAAGAAGGTCTGGAGTTAAATGACCTCTGACCTGATCTATAGACGAAATAGGTCGGTTCCCCTTCGCTCATTTTCAGTCCTTAATGTCCCATTCCATCAACCATCTTCGAGATCCAAATGCTTTAGATGACTAGCCCAACTGAAAGCTTGCACATTGAACACAAGTAAATCCTTTCTTGACTCCATTGCCCAATGGCTCTGATGTTCCCTAAAATATCTATCTTTGCCTAGTTTCCTCTTTGCTCACCCTTGTTTCATATTGGACCCTTCATTCCTGATTCCCAACAATCAAACATAAACCACAAACAAACCTTGTGCATATAACTAGCCTAAAATCATAACATCCGAGCTTCAAAGACATAAACCTTTGACTACAATAGAGAGATCCCTCTCTGGACCTAGGAGGGCTAGATCCTAAGGTCCCAAAGTGGTTCTATGTTGTCTCATCTTTTGGTCTCTGTCAACCTGGACAAAACATGGGAACCCCAACAATATGTAGAGAGATCCCTCTCTGGACCTAGGAGGGCTAGATCCTAAGGTCCCAAAGTGGTTCTATGTTGTCTCATCTTTTGGTCTCTGTCAACCTGGCCAAAACATGGGAACCCCAACAGCGCAGAGGCTAGCAACAATTATATATTCATCACCAAGATGCAGTATACTTGTCCAATTTTGAATTTTTATTTTCAGTTTCATCAAGCAATTGTGATGCAGTACAGTAGTAGTTGGCAGCGGCAGAGTCAGCAACAATACAAATGCAGAATTCAGAAGGAGTTACAATACAGATGTAGTGGTAGATAGTGGTGTTAGTGTCAGTTTTTACATCCTTCCACCAGTGATCAAAATAATCTCTTTTCATGTCATGTTAGGGTCCCATTTTGAAATTTTTGTCATTCCATTAGGTCATCATGAAAAAAATTGGTCACTGGATGTAGATCTAGGTCTGATCCCACTCCTTTCAAAATTTTATAACTTTCTAGCTCATTTCACTACTTTGCTGAGTGTACCATCAGTCATGAGTTTTCGTCATCATTTCAGTCATTTTCATCATGGTTTCATTTAGTTAGAGTATCCATTAGGTCTTAGGGTTTCCAAGGTAATCAAATCACCATTTCATGCATAAATTCCAACAAATGAAGGAGTGTTAATAAAGAAATTCAATCAGCAAGTTTGATTTGTAAATTTGATTTCAAAGAAAAATGTAATTTTGTGTTCCTAAATTGTAATAAGTTCTCAAAGTCCCAAGTAGCTGCACACTCAAATTTCCATCAACAAAATATCAAATTTCCAAAAATTCAATCAGTGTTCCTAAGCCACCAAAAGATGAAGTTCAAAGATCGAATTTAGAAGTTGAAGGTAAAGAAGAAATGTAAAGTTAATTTCAGAAAAGGAAATGTGGGTCCCAATTTGTTTAATGAAATTTCTCCAAGTATAAAGGCCCTCAAAGAACAAAAATTCATTCATTTGCATCCTCAAGCATCGAGCTCTCCAAGTTCCCCAAGCAAAAAAGCGATTTTTTCTTTAGAAAACCAAGTTATGGCACCTTCGCTGCGCTTTTTGCAAAAGAGAGCCATGACTCCAAAGTTTTCTTTCCAAGGGTTCTCAGCTACAAATCATGGTTTCTACATCTATTCACAAGTAATTTTCACCTCCATAGCCCCTCCTTTCAACTTCTAATCGTAATTTTTTGGTGCCAAACCTCATTTCCCTCTATGTCATGTTTTAAGCAATTGAAACCCTATTTTCACAATTTACAAGCTTAATTGCTTTCCCCTGGACCCATTTACCTCCCTTACACCCTAAATCATTCCCCACTGCCCTTACATCCCCTCATTTCCCATTCCCAAGCTCTATTCCCTAAAACCCCACCCCTTAGCTATGCTTTCCTAAGCTACTAGATACCTCTCTGTATTTGAATTTCCTACCATGTTTCCCTTAAATATTTCAACCCCCCATCACTTCTTTAAGATTCCTAACCCCATTACACACTCCCCCAAATTTTCCCTCATTCATCCCAACCCCCTAACCCTACAAAACTACTCCCTTTCCCTTCCCCTTCTTCCCTAGGGTTTTAAGACAAAACTAAACATAATGGAGGAGGAGAGAAACATCATGGAGGAGGAAAGAAACACAACAGAAGAAGAGAAGAAAACATATAATAAAGGAGGGATAATTCTGAGATTAGAGCTATCAGACAATAGGGGATTAATAGAATCACCCTTAGCTGTCAAATATTTCCAAAATGTAGGTTGCTTTGAGTATTTTGAGATGGTACCAAGAGTCCAAAGTCATCCTACTTTGACCATGGTTTTCATTAGTAACCTGAAAAAATACCAAGTGACCATAGTAAGCGTGACTTTCACTATTTCCGTTGACATCATTACAGCAGCAACAGGGATACCCAATGTGGGTGAAAAATGGTTCAAGACTAAAGATTTGGATGCCCAACTGTATGAACCTTATCTCAAGGCACCTTAAAAATATAACATCTAAAAGATCTTTCCTTTTGGTCAGTTGTTGAACAGATTTTCCCCCATGATGAAAATCATCATGAAACATTTTACTTTTGAGGGCATATTCTCCAGGTTGTACGGCTATCACATTAGGTTTCTCATCCATTTCACTAGTGTGAAATTGCTAAACATTCCCTACTACTTGTACATAAGTATTGACAACATGGCCTACATAGTGCAAAACAGATATTATCGGCTTCAAATGAATAGTTTCTTCCATCATTCATTGATTAAAATCATTGTCCTTCACCATCTCAATTAGTTGAACATTTTCATTGAGGCAAATGTCTTCACTACAACACCAAGTCAACCTACTAGACCTATTCCACCACCAGCATTAGTTCCTCATAAGAAAACCAATTTATCTAGCAGGGCTACAGTGAAGAAAAACAAAGAGGTTAAAACCTACCATAGGGGACCTAGGCAAGTGTTTTCTCCACATATTGTGGAAGGGGCCTTACCTTCTTCATCAGCAACATAGGGAAATCAAAAGCAAAAAGAGGCAGTTGTTCAAAATGAAGAAGACCTTCATCATGAGGAAGAAAGAGAGTTTGAATTGGTGGACTTGGATAGCCAAGATGATCATGAAGTCTCAAACCTGATCATAAAAGAGAAATATTCCACAATCAAAGAGATGCAGGACAATTTGTCCAGAGCACAATTTGTCATCTCATTCCTTGAACAAGAAAACAAGCAGTTGAAAGACAAATAAGTACTCTTGGATTTAGAGTCGTTGAAGGCAAATAGGCTAGACACCAAAATAAAAGAAGTGATGGCACCTGATGAATATGATCATGATGAGACTCAAACCACCAAGAAAAGACAAAAAAAAAGAGGTCTTAAGAGAGCATTAGAGCAGGAGAAACATGAGGCAGAACAACTTAGTTTTGAGGAAATAATTGCAAAAGAAATCAATGATGACAGAGAAGTGTGGCTTGACAGAGTGAACATCCACCTTTGAAGATCCTTAATAAGGCCAAAAAGGATAATCAGATGCTCAGACACATGGCTGACAGATACAACAATAGAAACAATATTTGCAACATAAGGATCAAGCAATTGAAGGATAAACTAAAGGAAAACCTAATCACTCAAAAGGAGAAGGAAAAACTTGAGTTACTTGTTGATGCCTCCTTGGTTGCTTTGAGACACCTCATCATCACTTCATCTAGAAGTTTTGAACATTTTTGGGCAAGTTTTGAAGTTTTTTGGAATTTTTGTGAAATTTCACTAACTTTTTGCACAGTCAGCCTGCAAAAAGCGCAGCGTGGGACACAATTTTCTTTATGTGGAGGCCTCAAAATGTCAAAAACTCTACATATTTGGATAGAGAATTGTCTACATCAAATTTTGACTACTGGCACTCAAAAAACAAAGCTTCTGACAGGTGGAAATGGTCAAAAACCTCTCAAAAACCACCTTTCTGCCCCCTTCTTCAGCCTCACGTTGTGCTTTTTGACCAGTATTGAGAGATTGCATTTTTTAGGAGCTTCACTCAACCATTTTTAAATATTAAGAACATTTTTTAATATTGTACTAGAAGAGCTTTTCAATGAGCCATCTTGGGCCCAATTTGGACTTCTGGAAGTCACTCAAAAGTGGATTTGAAGGCCCATGTTGTGTTTTTCACCAGGCACGTTGCACTTTTTACAGTTGACTGATTTCTTTAGAATTTTCAAGTTTTCTTAGTTGATTGATGGATTCCAAGGAGATTTACTGATGTAATTGTAAAATGTAAATGTAATTATGTCATTAATAGTTACTAGAGGTAGATGCATCAGGTAAATATGTAATTTTGGGTCAAAGTGAATTAGTTTCATCAATGATAAGGATGATTTTGTTGACCTCCCTAGTCATTAGTATTCCAGTTTATTACTTTGGGGATCAGCTCCACAAGTCATGGATTCGACCCCTGAGAGTGGGAGAAGCATTTTTTGGTCTATGTATTTCATTTCCTTTTTCATTGCAACGGTTGGATTTTGTGTAATTAATATTGAACACTAGTGTAATCAGAATTTTTGCGGGAACTAATAGACTGGATTATAGCTATTTTGGTGGGATTCATATGGTAATGTGTTTTAACATTGTTTCCTCGTATGTTGGGAAATGTTTTAATGTATTTTGATTTTCATATTCATGCCATCTCTGAATGTAATTGATTCCTAAGTCAGATAAACAAAATTCATTGGTTGATACTCTGTTTTGGAGGAATAGTTATAGTTTCATGTTCGCTTTATTCTAATTGAAAAGAATTCATTTTTTCCATGCTCTTTTCTGAAACCCTAGAAGTCTAAACCACTCCATAAAGATACCTTAATATGTTAACGTGCTTACCTACCTTGCCCCATCAGATCTCTGCAATTCTGATCCTTTTTTGGCCTAACCTATTCACCATCCAGCACTCAAAATGAATCAACCAAACCCTAGTGCTACTATACCTAGCCTAAAATATCATTGATCCAGTCATCTTGGTTGTGATATTTTGGAGATAGCCCTCTCCTACCTAGTAGGGCTAGCTACTTGGAAAAAAATTAGTCTATGGTTACCTTTGTTGGTCTCTTCCTCAGCGTCAGAGATCCGGTGGAGTGATAACATCCTGGCGACCATACTGGGGAATAAAGTGACATATTTTCCTTGGTTGTATCATTAGTTCATCGAATTCTTGGCCTGTGGATAATAGGTCTAATTTTTCGTGGAGGTTGATGTGAAAGTTGCAGAGAAACAAGTTGTTGAATAATGAACATTTTGGCTTCGAGGAGATACAGCAGATCAAATCCATATCCTCATCCAGTTGACCCAGTCGAAGATCCAGAGAGGCTTGTTCTGAAGCAGAGATATCAACACATGGAAATTCAATCAAATCCTATTGCATTGGTAAGATCTTCTTCATTTCCTGCAAAAGTTTTATCTCTCGAAGACATACCTTTTGATTTGAAATTTGAGCTGTCTTTATTTCGATCAAAATTTCAAACCTCAATGTCTGATATAGTTTTTGACCCATTAAGGCTTTTTGAAGTAAAATCATTATCGGAAATAGATTTTAGTTCCTTAAAAATCGAAGAGAATTTACCTTTTGAAGAAACTAAATTTGAATCAGACTTTGACACAAAATTCTGGAGTCAATTCTATAGGATTGAAAGCTTAGCAAACCAACTTCAATACCAATCAAAAATATCCATAATCCAATATCAGCAAGAGTCATTACCCATCCTGGCACTATCACATTCAATTGTTACTTCTTCATCTACACCATATACATCATAACCTATTCATTCAACTCCTTCCATTGTCACTCTTGTACTACACTCAGCGGGAATCATGACCAGATTTGCACCCCTCATCCTACTAGGTCAAATCAATGCCTTACCACAAGGATATGGCCAGAGACTCCCTCTTTTTTATGAGATTTTTCAAATCACTGCAAAAAAACACATAGTCAAAGTCACCAACTTTATTTACCTGGAAGAAATAGATGTTGACGATGCCAAGATGAGAATCATAGTTCAGAGCTTTTATGGAGATGTTAAAACCTGGTTTAGATCCTTGACTGCAAATTCAATAGCCACTCCAGATCAGTTGATAGATGGCTTCATAGCCCAATGGGAGGTGAAGAAGAACCCTTTACATATCCTTTCTGAATATGATAATCTGAAAGGAATCTGAATGAATCAATACAAGAATTCATTACCTATTTAAACCAAGTATAAAATTAGATTCCCAATGAGATCAAATCTCCTCCAGGTTTGTCTCTCTTGCATTATCTGAATGGATTTGATCTAGACATGCCCTATCAATTGTGAGAGAGGAATCATACAACATTATAAGACATGCAGAATAATGCAGTCAATGTGGAAGAAAACTTGACAATTAAGAAGTTAAAGACGAAGGGTGAGAGTAAAGTAACCATCACAGAAGAAACACCTCATCCTTCGAGGTAAAACTAGACACTTTGATATAACATTAGAAAGGATGGTTGATAGGATGTCTATTACAAAAAGACAGTTGGAAGCACAAGTTATAAATCCTAACTTCAGAGGACAGCAACAGCAGCCTCAATTCAGAATCAAACAAAGAGAAAAAAGGGCTCCAGAGAAACCAGCACAGCAACAACAAATTCAAACACCCTTGCAACAAAATTATGCTCAAGGAGTTGAGGAAGAAGAAGAAGATCCAATTTTTGAAGAAAATCACTTTTTTATATTTGATGGCCAGCCCATATTTTTGACAGAAAATGAAGAGTATGTTGAGAAGACAGATGTGCCCAAGGATGAAGATTATATATTAGCCAATGATCATGAGTTGGAGGTTGAGTCTGATGATTATCAGTGAGGCTATTTGAATGCACTCAGCTCACAGCAGAGGCAATATTCATTAAGGAGTAGATATGTCCTAGTCAATCCTATTCAGAAGAGGGAATCCCAACAAAAAGATACTCAACCGAAGAAAAATCGTCAAGGTAATTAGAATAAAGGAAAAGAACCTACAGCCGCAAATCAAAGCAAGGTTAATTAGCCATATATAAGCACTCTAGGTAAAGAAAAGGACAGTCAGAAGAAGGAATTTACACCAAAGGATCATGCCGACAAAAGAGACGTCATCATTAAAGAGGTAGACAAATCCATTCCTTTCAGCTTAGAGACTGAAATTTCCAAATTAAAAGTGTCTATATCTTTAACTAAACATGTCAAAAACAATCAGTATAAGTCTCATGTAGCCAAAATGTTAAAATTAGATCCTTTATCTGATATACTAAATGTCAAAGATGACCAACTTGAACTTATCTCTAGTCCAGCAATAGACGGTCAGTTAGAGGATAGTGAATTTTACCCATTCTATTTGAGTCTGAGAATTCACCAATGTATCCTTCACAATGCCATGCTCGAGTCTATAGCTTCCCATAATTTGATTATGAAAGACATTATGGATAAATTGGGCCTAGATATCACTCGTCCATACCATGACTTGTATTCCTTTAATTCGGGTAGAGTTAATTGTCTTGGTCCCTTGAACAAATTCCAGCAAAGAATGTATTTATGGATGTGTTGGTAGCTTATATACCACCATGATTTGGTATGTTGTTGTCGAGATCTTGGGGAGCAAATTTGAGAGGCACTTTGAAACTAGATTTTTCTTATGCCACCATCCCAGTTTTCAGACAATTGAGAAATTTTTACTGAGAAACGAAGATGAAATACATGATAACCAGCAAAGAAAATCCTAATAATCATCCAATTAATGTTGTACATACATATTTAGAATGATTTATTTTATTCAATGATAATGGTTTGAATGATGTAGATAGTCAGCCTGTAGAAGTAGAAGATATTCCAAAAATTTCCAATTGTGTAAGGGCAGTTTTAGATGAGGGAAAATAAAATCTGCCAAGTTCTTCAGAGCACTTGTTGGGCCGCTAATATTTCATTATTATTATCACTTTTTTAACACCTATTTCATCCATTTCTACTCTTCTTTATCATGTCATTTATTATAATTTATCATATAATTCCATTTTATAATTAGTTATGCTCTTATGGATAAATATTATTTCTTCTCCTTTATTTTTAATAAATTGATGATTATTATGCATGATTTTATAAATTATGGTTTATTAATATATTTGTAACAACACTCACCATTTTAGCCTCCAAGATATATTCCAGATTGCAGATTTGATCTCCAGATCATCATCAAATATTCCAACTCAGAAATTCGCTGGAATAAGAAGTGTCAGTTTTGCGTTGGATATTCTGGGCAAATGGAGAAGATTCTAGAAAATCCGGAACATGGGTTTTGTCCAGAATGGAACGAATTAACTTTTTTAAAGAACGGTTTGCCAAAATTTGGTCTGTATTAAGAGAAACGGAAGGTTCTCTGAGGACGATTTTCCCAGATCCGCTGTTGTGGCCGTTTTCCAAATTCTTCCAGTTGCAATACCAACTTCGACTTGTTCCTGTTGAATGGTTGATGGAAATATATTTTCTTGCTGATCAAGTTGTTGGGGACAATCCAATCTTGATATGAGGGATCATATTTACTATTTAATTTCTCCTCTTTTTGGTTATAAAAGGAGACGTTTGTAAAAGAAAGGGGATGATTATTGAATTTCTTTTGTAACTCTGTAATTTATTAACTTTCATGATCAGAGAGCGACTATTGTAAATGTTATTTATGTCTGATTAATACAAGAATGTGTTGTCGTTCCATTTCTTAACTCTGGAGTAAAGCCCAGCGGTGTTTCACTGGTGGTTAAGGGCCCGGCCCTGGTGGATCGATCTGTTGTTTGTATCATTACCTTTCAATTATCGTTGTGTGACAGTTTGTATTTGCTTTTATTATAGTTTGCAAGTTAATTAGTTTATTTTTTAATTTTCTATTGATATCGGTGTGTTACATTGACGAATTGCATTGATGTTCCATTCTAACAAGAATCTTAATTCCTGTATCATTTATCTTGTTATGCTTTAACAAAGCTTTGTTGTTCAGTAATTGATGTTCTATTTCAATTGTTGTTCCATTTGTTGTTTCGTTTAATTGTTGTTCATTTCATATTGTTAATCAAGAGAGTTTTTTGTCGACGGGATTTGTTGCTTAATAGGATTTGTTGTTTAATATAATTTTCTATTTGATTCCATTAGTTAGAGTTTTATGTTCAGATTCATTAAATAGAATTTGTTGTTCAATTATTCTAGTTAGATTTTGCTGTTCATTTACATTGTTGTTCAATTCCAGGTTGCTGTTTATTTCAGATTAATTAGTTTACAGATTGCAAAGAGTTTGGTTTTGAGAGTTTGCCTAGTTTACTTTCATTAGTAGCCTTTAGTTCAATTTCTATTTCCTTTTAATTTCTTGAAGACAGGATTATCAACTGTAAAGAATATTGGTTATTGCTACCTACATTATCAGATTGATTATATTTTTCCCGTTTGATTTCAATTCCATCAGTTTCTAAAGGAAAGAGTTATCATTACTGCATCCTTGACTGATGTTTGTTGAATGAATGATTAAATTTTCAAGCATTTAAGTTCATGTCATTGTAGTTAGATTTGTTTTCCAAGCATCTGTTTACTTTTATATTTACAACACTGTACTACATATTGCAAGGCATTACTCTTAGATTGAATTGCAGCCTCAGACAGAGTACACTCTTGAAATAAAAAATTGAACCTGGATTGATAATTAATGTAGGATAAATAGGTGTTAAAAATACACCTTTTATACCTCAACAGCACTTATCGGATAAGGCAGAGAAAAGTTCAAATCGGAATGAAGAAGTGGCCCAAAAAGTTGAGATAGAACAAAAATCAGAGTTCAAACACTTGGAATATGAAAATGGTCTTTGGACCATGGATTTTTATGGTGCCTTGGGGAAAGACAGTGCATACATCAGAATTTGGATCTGCAGTCCTCTTCATCAGCCAGGAAAAGTTTCGAAAAATGTAAGATTATGTTCATACAAGTTGCCTTTTGATTGTTCCAACAATGATGCGGAATATGAGGCATTGATCACCGGCCTCAAGATCCTGAAAAAGTTGGGTGCAAGAAGAATTTCAGTTTATGGTGACTCAAAACTTGTGATAAAACGGGTCAAAGGGGAATACCAGGCCAAGCATCCGCAAATGAGATCATATAGGAATGTTGTACTGGATATGCTAAAGATGTTTCCCGAACATACATTGTCAGTAGTGCAGAGAAGTCAGAATCTCATGGCAGATTCACTTGCTACAACAGCACGTAATTTCAAGATCCCTATATTTTCCAATAAGAAGTTTGAAATCCATGTGAAACATCGGTCGACTATCCCTGATAACTTGCGGTATTGGCAAGTATTTTGGGATGACAAAAAGGTAAACAATTTTCTGAAAAATGAAGGTGAATTCGAGAATTCTTTCATTGATGAAGTTTATGACAAGGATGATCAAGTCATCGAAGCCACTCAAGTTGATATATTACAGCTGAAGGATAAAAATATTCCAAGAGGTCTCATTCCTTTGGAATAATTGTTTGATTAAGATGATGTAGCGAGGAAGATGACATTGGTTCCTATAGAAAAAGGTGTGGAGGATGTAAACATCAGAACAACAGGCAAGCCTAAGATGGTCAAACTTTCCAAGTCTTTATCTCCCGAGGTAAAATACAAGTATATTGATTTATTGTCTGAATGTTCTAATTTTTTTCGTGTGGGATTATGCGGACTTGAAGGTTTATGATAAGAATATCATTCAGCATACCATTCCAATTAAGCCCGACCAAAAGCCCTTAAAAAAAAAGCTAAGAAGGATCAACCCTAGGTTGTTTCCATCGATAGAAAAGGAAGTGAACAGAATTTACAAGTCCGGCATCATTGTTCTTATCAGATTTTTTGATTGGATATCAAATCTAGTTCTGGTAAGAAAGAAGACTAGAGAAATACGGCTTTGCATTGATTTTAGAAACTTGAACAAGGTGTCCCTTAAGGATAATTATCCCCTTCCCAAAATGGATATCATCCTACAAAGAGTGTTTGGAGCTTCCCGAATGTCACTGCTTGATAAATATTCGGGATACAATCAGATTTTAATGCATGAGAAGGACCAAGATAAAATTGCCTTCACGACACCTTGGGGCACATTTAAGTATGCTAAGAAGACATTTGGACTCAAGGATGTAGGGGCCACCTTTCAACGGGTGATGGAAATAGCCTTTGCAGATGAGAAAGATGTTTTCTTAGTGGTATATTTAGATGATTTGACAGTTTTCTCTCATTCCAATGATGAATACTTGTATCACTTAAGATTGTATTTTAGAAATGCAGGAAATTCAAAAATTTTCTTAATCCAAAAAGGAGCCTTTTTTCCATGGAGGAGGGCAAGCTTCTCGGTCACATCATCTCCAAGGATGGAATCTGGATTGACCCTTATCAGGTTGAGGTTATTCAGCAAATTTAATTTCCGCGGAGTAAAAAATAAATTCATGCTTTCAATGCTAAGATGAACTTCTTACGCAAATTTATTCCAAATTTGGCTGAGCATCTTTGAGAAATGACCAACATGTTAAAGAAAGACAATGAGGTAAAGTGGTTTGAGGATGTTGAAGTATATTAACTCAGTGAAGTTTGATTTAACCATATCCCCTGTTTTAATCATCCCAGGTTATTCTATTGATTTTATCATATTCTCATTTGCCTCTGAGCATACCTTGGTTGCGGTCTTGATGCAAAAGAAGGATAAGACCGATCAGCCCATTGCATTTTTCAACAGAACAATCAGGGATGAAACTCTTCGGTACAATATCATTAAGAAGAAAGCCTTGGCTTTGGTAAATGTTGGAATAGGGTCTCCTACGAGCTGTGAAACTGGTCCGATTTTGCATATTTTTTATTATAATTAGGCTAGCGTAGGGGTTTTGGGGTGGGTCAAAGCCCCGAAAGAATTATAATGGGTCAAAGGGTAAACCTGGGGTCCAAAAACCATGGTTTGCAGACCATATGAAAGTTTAGGCTAGATTATTATACATAGAGGTACATTTTGAATTGTAAGGTAGAGAAAGAAAGAGCTATTGATGTGAATTGTGGTTTAGTAAATCTGTTTGGGTTTTTGGGGAAGGAATCCTGCTGGTTGTGTGTGCAGAGATCCAGAGTCCTGCTGTGTGCGGACCCTGCTACTATGTGCGCAGGATGGAACGGGTATTGTAAGAGGGAATTGATGAATTGATGAGTAAGAAAGGTTGTTTGAGAACTGAATCCATGTATATTGTTTATGCGAATCATTGGTAATTTCTGTATTATGCATATTCTGTATTCAGCTACAAAAGTTCTGTGTAAGTGTGGTTATTGTATCTGGATCTGTTATGTTCTGTTTTATGCAATATTGTTCTACTGTCATAGAATTATATAATTATCAAACACCGTAGATCTTGTGCACGTGGATGCGAGAAGAGACCTATAGACCCTACGCAAAAAGAGGCGATTTGGGTATCACAGGGCCGGACGTAGCTCTGCTTGCCTTACCTACCCTTTCTGATCAGGGTGCGGAAACTTGGTTCTAGCACCCACCCATACTACTTCGGGTGAGACTTTGACCTGTGCAAGTGGGTCACCTCCGAAAGGACCAGTATTATAGGTGTTTTTTGGCAAACCTTGAACTCCGAACCTGGGTCAGGACCCCTTGAGCCAACAAATGGTTCCGTTTCCAGGACCCAAGGCATTTTGAAGAAGGGATCGGGTAATGAAAAGAGAGTACTGGAAGCCTAACAAAGAAGAAGAGCAGGTTCGAGTGAATGAATTCCAATCTGAACAGAAGTACAACGCAAAGTTGTAAATACTACCGAACCAATCAAGAAGGGGATAAATCTATCTATAGCCCGCAGAAAGGAGCAGCTGCACAAAGCCTGCCAGCTACACCACTATTAGAACCGTGTAAGGATAAAACTTCGCCCGGAAGACCGTCGGAAGGAGACATGGAAGCGCACTTGAAAATACCTATCCTTAAAGGTGCGAGAGATGAGGATATGGACCGATTTTGGTTTGTTGCAGACTCGGTATGGACGGCGTAAGGTGTGGTGAGTGATACTATGAAAAGGGCGCAACTGTCCCTGGCCTTCGAAGAGAGAGCGCTGGACTGGTATATGTGGTACCTATCTCAAAACGGGAGTGCATCCATTCAAGATATTAAGGATGCCCTAAAAAAACAGTTCCGGAAACCTAAGTCCTACTCTCAAATCGTAGCAGATGTGAAAGATTTCAAGCAAGGAACAACCGAGTCTGTGTGGGAAGTTGATCAACTCCTAAAGAAATCAATCAGAGAATGAGAATTTAATTATGACAACAGATAGCATATGGAATGGTTCATCGCTATGCTACTTCCTCACCTACGCGTACCTATGGGTCACCAAAATTTCGACTCACAAGACAAATCTTTGGAATCCGCTATGAAACTAGACGCTACGCCCAGGATAGATGCTTCGTTAGGAGTACAGAAAATCCAGGCACAGCTCGGGGAAATGCACAGGGAGATTCAGGACCTATGACAGGAACGGGGAAGGGAAGCTAGCGTAGAACTATGGGGCCTACAATGTCGAGCATCAGGGCATACGAAGGACCTGTGCCCAGACCACCCACAAACAAGAGAACCTAGCCTGAGGCGCCCGGGATCAAGCGAGGGACCCTACCCAGGACGACGGGGCCCAAGTGGACCTGCGTTCTGGTACGAGGATGGCCGTGTAGTTGGGCTACATGATACCAACTACTGCCCCCGTCCAGGCACCAACATCCTAGAGCAAAAGAAACACTGGTGTTGGTTCTGTCAGTCAGTAGGGCATGATGAGCAGAACTTTCGGACCTATGATCTAGTGATAGATAGGGGAAACTTGTCTAAGGTACAGTCAGACCCCACCTTGCCAAAAACCCCCGCAGGCATGAATGTCTCCCCCTCCGGAAGTAGGGACAGAGGCTGAAGTAAAAGCGCAGGTCGGGGCCGGGACCAACTAATCTGCTATAACTATGGAGACACAGGGCACTTTGCAAGGGAGTGACCGAACCCTACAAGACATTCCTGCAGGTATTGTAGACAGTTGGACCATATGCTTGAATATTGTCCAGTCTTGATAGCAAAAATACAGGAGAAGCAGCTCCCACCTACACAGAAGGTGCAGAGGGTTAAGACAGAGCTGAGGGGTAAGGGTCCAAGCATAAATGTTGCTACGCGTAGTGGATTGGCTACTAGGGGGATTAAGGAGAAGGTTGAAACTGAAACGCTGATCCGCAAAGCAGTTAGCAAACAAGAAGGGCTGGACCTGGAAAAAGCAAGGGAAACGTTTATGGAAGCTCGAAGGGACTTCCTCGAGACCAAGGCATCTACATCCCTACTCCCTGCGGATCTTAAGGCAGCTGAGGAGGTCAAACCCTTCCTACAGGCATGTATGAAATTGCTGTGAAACCTAAAGGCAGTGCAAAATCTATAGGCTTTAATATATAGTTGCGCAACGCACTCCGCCATGTTCCCCGATATTAAGGATGCGCACAAATTATATAGGTATCATAAATGCACTGGGAGGGAGATGCGGTTGACTGCCCAGATCGGAAATTACGAGATGGATCGGGTTATCTTAGACCTCAAATTGGACGCCAATGTATTACCTAAACAAACCTGGCAACGAATGGGTGAACCAAAGTTGGAATGGTCCAGTATCCAGCTACGCATGGCTAATCAACAAAATATCGTACCATTGGGGAGGCTATCGGGGATTATGGTAGATATCGCAGGAGTAAAGATCTGGGCTAACATTGAAGTCATTCAAATCATCAAGGATGTGGCCCTACCCTACGCTACGGGGATTAGATTGGGACATCGACATGGGCGGTATCATTAACTTGAAAAAAAGAAGCATGGTGTTCGAAAATAATGACACAAGGGTAATCATACCATTAGACCCTACGGAAGGTAAACTCTACACAGAACTAGTACCCAAGGAGGAAGATGTGGACTATATCTATAAGTTGACTGTGCGAGATGCGGACAACCCAACAGGGGATGAAGTACTTTGCTGGGAGGAGGATTTCGAATGCTTATCTGATCCTGATGAGGAAATAGAGACTTGGCAGAACTTGTTACATGATGTCTCTACGTTGCGTTGTCTTCAAATCACAAAAGACTTCCACTACATTTCCTCAGAGGTAAGGACCCTGGTGGGACCAGGAATAATCGACTACTGTGGGCCAACTCCGGAAAAAGGTCAGGCTGACCCACGAGCAAGTAGCATGAAAATGCACTCTACACCAACCATAGGCTCAGGAAGTAGAGCTCTCATACATTCAGCCACCTCTACAACAACAAAACAGCTGCAGTTAAGACAATGCGCTCTGACTATAGCCCCCCTTAAAACCTCAGTTACACAGACGATAAGGTTCTCTTTGTCATGGATCATGAGTTTCCTAGGAAGCAAGCCTGTGTTTGGGGGGACATGCAGACAATGCAGATAGCTGACCATAGTGTAACAGATGGGTCAAGCCTACCGGTGATACGAAAACTAGCCATTGGAACAGTCACCATTGGTAAAAAGCAAACGTTACTGTTGGAAGGAGCGCCCTCCGGGCATTTAATGGAATGAATTTTGGGGATTTTTTACCGTTTCCTAGGGGACCTATCTCAGATAAATTTTACCTCACCATTGCACGCTTGGGGGTACTATAAAAGGAGCAGGATAGTTCAGCCAGAGGTGTCGTTTCACTTGCACAGCTTGCCCTCATCGTTCGTCTCTTGGACACACTTGAGCAATCATATTTTCCGTATCCACACTATCCCTCTCATGTTTGATCAACCTAATCTATCTGATAGTAGTCACCCAGGGCTGGGATTCATTTTTCGTGCAAGGATGTCAGCCACTAACCCTCTCGAACCTTCAGCCCCAACGAGGCCTGTGTTGAGGAAATAATGCAGGTTGAGTCTAAACTGGAAGAAGTTCCCTCTATACCGGTCACAAGGAAGGGAAAAGGAAAGGCACAAGGCTTGGGAAAGCACCGAAAGCGGCGAGGTTGACTACCGGGAAGCCTAGGACTTCTCCAAGGCACGCCAGGTCTCCACTAGCATCACCCCTAGATCAAGACACATAGGAGGGTGCTCTGCCTGCTAACCCGATCGATTGGTTACCTCCCTTTATTCGCCCACGTAGGCCGTCTACGTGAACGCAAAAAAACTTGGATGGCTTGGTCACCTATCTGCAAACCCCCCTAACTCCGGGAGAATTCCCTGTCATCAGTAATCCTTGTGGGCGACTTCACGAGGTCAAGTTTGATGATCACGACTTGGCGGACTTTGAAACCCTCCCTAAATTGGCCCCCACATTATACTTCGATACAATCCATGGAAATGAGGGAGTCACGGTGGTGCCCCAGCTTTGGGTATGCGGCTTGGCCGGGTCGGGACTTTTGAATCTGCTCCGGATGCCCCATTTTTGCCATTACAACGTCATAGATCGGTTGGCTTGCCAGTTGCTCACCCTCATTCACGATGGCTGCTTATGGATTCGAGACAGGGTCCCTATTGATGTTGCGTTGATCCACAAGATTACAGGCCTTCCTATGCAAGGGCCACACCCTCTAGAGCGGGTAGGAAAAAAGTACGAAGCAGCTACCGCTACGTTTGTGCGGAAGACCTACAAGTTGAGTCTAAATCAACGAGGGTAGGTGATCTAGACTATCAATGATCCGGCTACACATATGGGTACTAGGCTCTTAGCCTGCAAGCTAATGAGGAAGTGCAAGGTTGCGACTGTCCCTACCTATGTGATTCAGTTGGCCAGCGGTGTGCGAAGGGCGTCTCTTTCAATTGGGCTAAATACTTATGCAATGAATTTCTGGCTAATGTCCGCAAATCCCAAGAGCAAGGGACGTCCTTATTTTATTCATGGTTATTACTCCTGATCGCGCTGGTCACCTGGGACACCCCCGAGGATTCGGTCCTCCTCGAACTTCCTCTAGGGATGTGTGAAGGAGCTCGGTATGCTCATTTATGGGACTCTAAGGATGCATAACAAATTTTTTTGGATCCTCTTCCAGAGCAGTGTGGCAGCCGCCATAAATTCTCGACCTCGGCTGTCCCTAACGGTATATGACAAATACAAAGGTGTTGTTGCGTTCCAAGTTACCATGCACCATATTCAGATCCGCAGCCTCAACAATAAGACATGGATGACACTCCCCTATATGGTAGCAAATGAAGAGATTGACCTGATGATCACGCTATGGCCCCCTGCCTAGAAGAAAGGCCTCAAAGATACCCGTGGGGAGACTGCGGAGCCCAGCCAGACGGGCTTAGACATGGCCAAGGATAGGGATACAGAACCACCGCGGACCACCGCAGCTAAAGCTCAGGTAGGGTCTAACAGAGCTACCACCCCCCCCCCCCCCCCGGTACGAAGCAGTCCGGTGAGCCGACACCAGGATCCTGAAAGAAACAGCGCACCCTCCACGCACAATATGATGTGATGGTCACACTGACTGACAGTGACCTTGAGCAAATTGTGGACGCAATTATCATGGCTACAGAAGACAAGTAGGCATTCATCGGGGAACAGGAGAAGGTCGTGCTCGACACTCTCCAAGCTGAGGTCCACGCCCTCCAGTTAAAAATCGATACGCTGCCGACCAGCATTGGCCAGGCACTGACCCCGCCGGTCAATAGTAGTTCGGCGCTATTCACGAAGGAAAGTCGTCTCTAGACTATACCTAGTGATGCCCTGGTAGGAACTCAGCTCCTAGCAGAAATAGGAACCCAGCTAGACCTAGCTAAGCTGCCCCACGAAGCCTTACAGGGCCTCCATAACGTTTTCTTCCAGGAGATTCACCATCATGACCAGCAATTACACCAACATCTTGGTACAGCCGAGCACACCATCATGCAGAAGGCTGCTGATTTGCTTCTCTTCGTGTCACAGCAGGCGGAGCTCGAAACAGTGATCCACTAGCTCTGTACAGAGGTTACAAACGAGATCCTGGCTATAGACACGCCTCAGGCTAAAGTGGAAAAATTGGTTGCGGCACTCAAAGCATCTAGGATGGAAATACACACCATCAAGACGCAGCTGGAACAGCAAATCACCAACTTACAGGCCAAAATCCAGCCCGAAATGCTTCTGAAAGTTCGCGCCCAGCGCGCCGCCCTAGTAACCGAAACAAAAAATGTTATTTTGGGGTAGATTTCCCAGGGTGCCAAGTTGCTAGAATCAGCCATGCAACTCTGGACTAAGGTCCAACGCAATCAGGTCCTCCATGAAATCAATCAGGACTTACGACAGAAGGAAGAAGCTTTCGAGCAGGTCAATGCCACGCTGCCCACCTTGGTACTTGCACAGCGCTTGGCACGGTTAAAGACCAGCAATGATCTCCAGGACGAGATTGAGAAACTCCGGCGTAAACAACACATCATGGCGGAACGTCTGTAGCCTTGGGCTGCCACAATCCTCCAAATTTCGTAGGATATTGATGGTGCAACAGAACTCCCAGAAGCTTATAGACCTTGCACAAACTGCTGCTGCCCAGAGTCAAGAAGTGCTACCTCCATTGATCACAACCCTCAACACCTTACGTGCGCAGATAGAGACCGCACCACCACAATGACTCGAGACGAGTCACAAGATTTTGTTGGGGGACTGTTGGAACAAGGTCTCCTACAAGCTGCAAAACTAGTCTGATTTTGTATATTTTTTATTATAATTAGGCTAGCATAGGGGTTTTGGGGTGGGTCAAAGCCCCGAAAGAATTATAATGGTTCAAAGGGTAAACCTTGTTGGCAATATGATGAAGAGTGTTGTCCTTGATGACAACCTACTTGATAAAGTTGATGGCAACCTATTTGATGAAGTTGTTCTTGATGGAAACCTATTGTACTTAATGGAATCATACTTGATGACATTGTCCTTGATGGAAACCTACTTGATGAATTAAGAAGGAGATTGTCGGCAATGTGACACAATGTATTGACTTTGATGGAACCTGGTTGATGAAGTTCTCCTTGATGAAAATAATGTAAATCTGAAATATCTACAGATCAGTTCAGAAGTAGCAGAAGAAAGAAATTCAGAAAGTGCCAGAATAATGTTGAACAAGGTATGTCAGAAGGCATACGCAGGTTTGTTGAGGCGAAGTAGCGTATGTATGCGGAAAAGTACGTGCCAAGTCGCGTATGCCCTATTGCGCTCTTAATTCATAAAACCAGGGGGGATTACCATGGTATTGACCCATTTTATTGAGCGTTGGATTACCTATTTGATCCCGTCCAAGAATACCATCGGAAGTGGTATGGTTTTGGGTCATGGTATTGACAAAGGCTAAATGTATATAAGGAGAAGAAGATCATTGTGCAAGGGTGTGCAAGTTTCTGGGCTTTAATGAATACTTCACTCTGAAGTTTATCTGTATGGTTGAACTCTGTTCTTAATTGATAGATTTGAATCTATGATGCACCTATGAATATGATGAAGGTTCAAAATCTCTAGATCTGGAAATGATGAATCTCTAGAATGATCTAAAAAGAAGTAATGAAGACCTAGCGCAAATCTGTTGAAGAAATTGAAGAAATCTGGGTAAGTTCATAGATCTGGTCTGTTCTGCAAAGTTTATCTTTTATAAATCTATACGCAGGTTCATTTTGTGAAAAGCATGTATATACGCGGATTTGTTTAAACAAAGGCGCGTATGGGTAGTTAGGGTTATTCTGAAAAACGCACAGATGTATATGCGGGTTCATTTCATGAAAAGTGCGTGTATACGTGGATCTGTTTAACTAAAGGCGCGTATGGTATCTGAACTTATAGTTGCTCAAGGTTGAATGTGATTCTGCATATCTATTTTGAAGTCTCGGTTATCTCTGATATTCTGGTTATAATGGTTTCACTGTTCTGTTGGAAGCAATGGGAAAAGTATGATTGTTGATAAGTAAAGGGTTGTGTTGAAGCGGTTTGATCCAGTTTGAAAATTGATGAAACGTGGTCTGCAGTGGTGCTGAGCGTTGAAGCTTTCAGTAAGGGGGTAGTAGCTCCCTTTCAGTAATAGTTGGTAAACAAGAGCAGGCGGTAGTTGCTCCCTTCCAGGAGAGTTTGGTAAACAAGAGGAGGGGGTTGTAGGTCCCTTCCAGGAGAGGCTGGTAAACGAGAGAAGGTTGTAGCCTTCTGCAGGTGGGTGCCTGCGTGCTGGTATGAGTCTGGGCTAGTACATTATTGTAATATTTTTTCTTTATAATAAATATTGAAGACTGAGACGACGGCAGCGGTGGTTTTCTCCTGAATTGGGTTTCCACCTAAAATCCCGGTGTTCATATGTGATACTTATGTGTGTTGATTTATTCTGTTCCTACTGCACATATTCACCGCTACATAACCGCGTATATACACTAGTTTTGTTCTATAAAGTAGCGTATGTGTTTTTGAGAAAAGAAAAGTAAAAATTTGATTGATAGATCAAGATACTGATTCTCCCCCCCCCGGCCCCCCCCCTCTCAGTATCTTTCCCAACAATTGGTTTCAGAGCAGGTCCTTCTGAAAAAGCTTAGCCGCTAGAAGGAAGATCAAGCAAGATGAGCAATCAAGATGGAGTAGCATCTATCAAGCCTCCGCTCTTTAATGGAAGAAATTTAATCTTCTGGAAAATAAGAATGAGATCTTATCTTCAGTCTATGGGAGCAGATTTATGGGCCATTGTTGAACAAGGATATCAATATCCAGCTGCAGTACCAATAGATCCGACTGAAAAGAAGAATTATGAAACAAATGCAAAGGCCGTCAATGCTCTAACGGGAAGTCTAACTGAATCTGAATTTGTCAAATTTATGCAGCTGAATACAGCAAAGGAGATATGGGACAAAATCATTCTAAGTTATGAAGGTGATGCAAAGGTAAAAAGTGCAAAACTTCAAACTCTCATAATTGAATATGAAAATTTAAGAATGCATAGTGATGAGAATATTGCCAGTTTCTTTTTACGTCTTGATGATGTTGTGAATCGTATGAGAAATCTGGGAGAAACAATAACCGAATCTACTTTGGTTGAGAAAATTTTAAGATCGCTAATGGCAAAATTTGAGTCAAAAGTTTCTGCTCTTGAAGAAAAACAGGATCTTCAAAATCTTACTGTGGTGCAACTTCATGGCATACTAACTGCATATGAAATGAGAAGAGGAGAACCATCTGAAGTCAAAGAAGCTGTTTTTAGAGCTTCTACAAAAGGGAAAGAAGTACAAGAAGCAAAAGGATCAGGATATATTTCAGAAGAAGATGAGGCAAACTTTGTAAAGAAACTTCAACTTGGTACAGGACGGTTTAGAGGTAAGCTTCCTTTCAAATGTTTTGATTGTGGAAGAGTTGGTCACTATGCTGCTAAGTGTCCTTACAAAGAAACACCTACAAAAGGAAAGGAAGTAGCAAGAAGGAATAAGAACCAATCTAGCACTAGAAGAAGTTACTATACTCATGAAGACAGTGATGGGGTATCTGATAGTGAGGAAGAATGTGAACAAGATCTTAGACTTCTCATGGCATTTGAAAAATAATCTAGAGAAGAAAATGATACTTTTGTGGATGCTCTAGAGGACAATGATTTTCTTGATGAAAACAATCAACTCAAAATATGCTTAGAAGAAAGTAAAATAATCATAGAGACACTGAAAAATCAGATTGAAGAAGACAAGAAAAATAAGGAGAAATTAGAATGTGAAGTGGTAAGTCTACGAAAAGAACTTGAGAAAGTAAAAACTCTGAATCTTAGATTTGCTAAAGGATCAGAACCTTAGATGAGATTATCAAGGTACAACGTTCTCCTCTTATAAAAACAGGTCTTGGATATACCAGAGAATCTTCTCAGGCTTCAGCACCAAATTATCTAAAAGCGCCATACCGGTTCACAAAATCGCCACTCACATGAATAAAGAATCTTTGCTGTGCAATGTGAATTTTTCAAAGAAACACCAATCAACAGGTAAATTCAAGTAGAAGATTTCATGATCGCAGAAATTTCTTCTTCAATGGACAATGTTTCTCATGTCACAATTTTGGCCATAAAGCTGCTCAATGTGTTGCATATAAAACCATCATGACAAGAGAAGCAAGAAAGAAAAGGATTGATATTGAAACAAAGAAGAATACCTATAACAACTTCTCTCCTCTTCTAAATGAAGTTGAATGTGTTTATTGCAATAACTTTGGCCATGAAGAATCTGAATGCAGGAGCAAAGTTCAGCCAAAAGAGCGTCTTCCTTCAAACTCCATAGTATGGAAAAAGAAGGAATTACAGGTTGAAAATTGTGGCATAGCGTTATTTGCAGAAGGAGAAGAAAATCAATGGTACATTGATAGCGGATGCTCAAGACACATGACAGGTGACAAAAACAAACTTCGTGCATATAGTGCTCTTGAAAAGGAAAAGAAAGTTACTTTTGGAAATGATACTCCTGCTGTAATTAAAGGAAAAGGGTATGTGTTTCTAAAAGAAAAGGTGAAGGCTAATGTTGTCATGTATGTGGATGGATTAAGGCATAACCTGTTAAGTGTAAGTCAAATGTGCGATCAAGGAACTGAATTTGTCTTTAGTTCAAAAGAATGTGTGGTTCGTGATCTTAATACAGGTAAAACAATTATAAAAGGAAAAATAACTCCAAGCAACCTGTGTGTATTGAAGAACTGCAAAGAACAATGTTACTTGAGTAAATCTTCATAAAACTGGCTATGGCATAGAAGGTTGGGGCATCTAAGCTTCTCTCAAATCAACAAATCAAGCAGACTTAATGCTGTTCGTGGTCTTCCCAATATTACTCTACCTAAAAGTATCAAATGCAAATCCTGTCAATTCGGTAAGCAAACCAGAGTGCAATTTAATGCCAAGGAAGGATCTTCAAGTAAGCCTCTTGAACTTATTCATACTGACATATGTGGACCTATGAGGAAAAATTCACCACGTGGTGAAGAATACTATATCTTATTTATTGATGATTTCTCTAGAATGTGTTGGATTGGGTTGATTAAACACAAAGATGAAGGGTTTGAGAAATTTCAGATCTTCAAAGCACTGGTTGAAAATGAATTAGATCTAAAAATCAAGTGTCTTAGATCTGATCGAGGAGGAGAATATACATCAGATGAATTCCTTGAATTTTGTGAACAACATGGCATAAAAAGACAGTTTTCTATAGCTGGCACTCCGCAACAAAATGGCGTAGCAGAAAGAATGAATAGAACAATTCAACAAATGGCTAGAGCTATGCTTGATGATTCCGAAACACCTGACACCTTTTGGGGTGAAGCAGCACATACAGCGGTAATTATTCTTAACAAGGCACATGTTCATGTAAATAGTGATAAAACGCCATATAAACTCTGATATGGTAATCCTCCCACTGTGAAGCATTTTAGAGTTTTTGGAAGCAAATGCTTTATCAAAAATAATGATGAAAAATTTGGCAAGTTTGAACCTAGAGCAGATGAAGGAATACTTCTTGGGTACTCCTCTAGGAGTAAAGCATATAAATGTTACAATAAAAGACTTCGGAAGATTTTTGAATGTATTGATGTTGTTATTGATGAGTCTCCTGCAGCCCCTAAAGAAGAAAAACAAACTTCAAATGAAGACGATGGTGACTTATGTCCTTCTACATCAAATAGCAATGATATAGACAGTGAACCCAATGAAGAACCTGAAGATGATTTATCTGAAAAAGTTCCATCCAGATATGTTCAAAAGAATCATCCAAAATCTCAAATTTTGGGAGATAAGGGATCAGGTGTACAAACAAGAAGGACTCTTGTGGGATCTTCTAGCTATCTGGCATTTCTATCCACTATTGAACCACACAATGTCAATCAAGCTAGCAAAGATTAATGTTGGGTTCAAGCCATGAATGAAGAGCTTGATCAAATTGAAAAGAATCACACTTTGGAATTAGTACCAAGACCTCATAACAAAAATGTCATTGGAACTAAATGGATATTCAAAAACAAGTTAAATGAGAATGGGGATGTTGTAAGAAACAAAGCCAGACTTGTTTGCAAGGGGTATACTCAACAAGAAGGTATAGACTTTGAAGAAACTTTTGCTCCTGTAGCTAGACTTGAAGCCATAAGAATGTTTCTTGCTTTTTCAAGTTTTCAACAAATCAAAGTTTATCAAATGGATGTTAAATCTGCATTTCTCAATGGTGATCTAGAAGAATAATTTTATATAGAACAACCAGAAGGATTCATTTTGGGAAATGATAAAAATCTTGTTTGTAGACTTAAAAAATCTCTATATGGTCTCAAACAAGCTCCAAGGGCATGGTATTATCATCTTGACAAATATCTTCATCAACAAGGATTTTCAAAGGGGTATGCTGATAGCAACTTATACACAAAAATTGAAAATGATAAACTATTGATTGTGGTGGTATATGTTGATGATATCATTTTTGGAAGTAATGAAGAATCTATGAGTCAGAAATTTGCTTCTGTCATTGTAGCAAGAATTTGAAATGTCTTTACTTGGGGAACTAACATTCTTTCTTGGCTTGCAAGTGCATCAAACTACAGATGGTATATTCTTATCACAAGCAAAATACCTTAAGCAAATTCGGAAGAAGTATGGCATGGAAGAGTGCAAACCTGTAAGTACACTAATGATAACCGGATGTAATCTCAGTTCTCATGATGATTCTCCCACGGTGAATCAACCAGAATACAGATATATGATAGGAAGCCTACTTTATCTCACTGGGACTAGACCGGACATTATGCATGCAGTTGGGATTGTTGGACGATTCCAAACAAATCCAAAAGAGTCTCACCTTCAGGTTGTCAAAAGAATATTCAAATATCTACAAGGAACTCAAGACTTTGGACTATGGTATCCAAAGAATGCTGATCTTGCTCTTCATGCTTACACTGATGCAGATTGGGCTGGAAATGTTGATGATCGGAAAAGTACCAGTGGTGGTGCATTCTATATGGGGCCCCGGTTAGTATCTTGGTTCAGCAAGAAGAAAAAATCTATTGCCTTATCTACAGTAGAAGTAGAATATGTAGCTGCCGCATCATGTTGCACTCAACTTCTTTGGATGATGCAAACTTTACAAGACATTCAAATCAAATGTTCACCTCCTATCTCCATTATGTGTGATAATACAAGCGCCATCAGTATCTCAAAGAATCCTGTTATGCATTCCAAGACCAAGCACATTCCCATCAAGTATCACTTCTTACGAGAACAAGTGCTTGAACAAAAGGTGAAGTTGGAGTATGTTCCCTCCAAAGAAAAAGTTGTTGATATATTTACCAAACCTCTGCCCAGGGAAGCGTTCGAATATCTCAGACAGAAGTTGGGAGTAGTCTCTGCTGTGCAGAAAATCAGAACTGCTTAAATTCAGAAGAATAAATTGGATACGCGGGTTTCCTGAAAGACAGTCGTGTATATACACGAGTTCATACAAAGAAAACCACGTATGGGTGGTTGCTGACAATTTTTCTAGTTGAAAGTGTTCAGGCTGCATAAGCTAAGAAGAAGTTTTGGTCATATGGAAAGGATGCATTGGATGCACAGGGGGAGCGTTAGCCTTGCTGAATATAATGCATTGTTGGCATTATGATGATTCTGAAATATGATCTCTCTCTTGAGGTCTTCTGGTATTGGTATTGGTTATAAAATGTCATATTTGTAATTTGATGAAAAGGCTATGACCTATGACGTAGATTGTAATTTTCAGTCATGTAAAGGGATTGTCAAAATTTGTAAACCCACTTGGTTGGGTAGTTGAGTCAAAAGGTGTAGACCCATTTGGTTGGGTATTTGAGTCTCATATGTAAATCCACTTAGCTGGATCATTGGTGTAAGTTTGAGTCCTTGATGGAAACCTACTTGATGAATTAAGGAGGAGATTGTTGGAAATGTGACACAATGTATTGACTTTCATGGAACCTGCTTGATGAAGTTGTCCTTGATGAAAATAATGTAAATCTGATATATCTACAGATCAGTTCAGAAGTAGCAAAAGAAATAAATTCAGAAAGTGCCAGAATAATGTTGAACAAGGTATGTCAGAAGGCATACTCGGGTTTGTTGAGGCGAAGTAGCGTATGTACGCGGAAAAGTACGTGCCAAGTCGTGTATGCCCTATTGCGCTCTTAATTCATAAAACCAAGGGGAATTACCATGGTATTGACCCATTGTATTGAGCGTTGGATTACCTATTTGATCCCGTCTAGGAATACCATCGGAAGTGGTATGGTTTTGGCTCATGGTATTGACAAAGGCTAAATGTATATAAGGAGAAGAAGATCATTGTGCAAGGGTGTGCAAGTGTCTGGGCTTTAACGAATACTTCACTCTGAAGTTTATCTGTATGGTTGAACTCTGTTCTTAATTGATAGATCTGAATCTATGATGCACCTATGAATATGATGAAGGTCCAAAATCTCTAGATCTGGAAATGATGAATCTCTAGGATGATCTGAAAAGAAGTAATGAAGACCTGGCACAAATCTGTTGAAGAAATTGAAGAAATATGGGTAAGTTCATAGATCTGGTCTGTTCTGCAAAGTTTATCTTTTATAGATCTATAAGCAGGTTCATTTCGTGAAAAGCGCGTATATACGTGGATCTGTTTAAACAAAGGCGCGTATGGGAAGTTAGAGTTATTCTGAAAAATGCACAGATGTATACGCGGGTTCATTTTTTGAAAAGCGTGTGTATACGCGGATCTGTTTAACTAAAGGCGCATACGGTATCTGAACTTATAGTTGCTCAAGGTTGAATGTGATTCTGCATATCTATTCTGAAGTCTGGGTTATCTCTGATATTCTGGTTACAGTGGTTTCACTGTTCTGTTGGAAGCAATGGGAAAAGTATGATTGTTGATAAGTGAAGGGTTGTGTTGAAGCGGTTTGATCCAGTTTGAAAATTGATGAAACGTGGTCTGCAGTGGTGCTGAGGGTCGAAGCCTTCAGTAAGGGGGTAGTAGCTCCCTTCCAGTAATAACTGGTAAACGAGAGCAGGGGGTAGTTGCTCCCTTCCACGAGAGGCTGGTAAACGAGAGCAGGGGGTTGTAGCTCCCTTCCAGGAGAGGCTGGTAAACAAGAGAAGGTTGTAGCCTTCTGCAGGTGGGTGCCTGCGTGCTGGTATGAGTCTGCACCAGTACATTGTTGTAATATGTTTTCTTTATAATAAATATTGAAGACTGAGACGACGACAGCGGTGGTTTTCTCCCGAATTGGGTTTCCACCTAAAATCCTGGTGTTCATATGTGATACTTATGTGTGTTGATTTATTCTGTTCCTACTGCACATATCTACTGCTTACTAAACATCTAATGAATGAATGATGCAATAATCAGAGATAAGAATTATCTGCATATTAAGAGATCTGAGCATACGCGAGTTTCCTTAAGGATAACCGCGTATATATGCTAGTTTTGTTCTGTAAAGTAGCGTATGGGTTTTTGAGAAAAATAAAAGTAAAAAGTTGATTGATAGATCAAGATACTGATTCACCCCCCCCCCCCCCCCCCCCCCCCTCAATATCTTTCCCAACAAACCTGGGGTCCAAAAACCACGGTTTGTGGACCATAGGAAAGTTTAGGCTAGATTATTATAAATAGAGGTACATTTTGAATTGTAAGGTAGAGAAAGAAAGAGCTATTGATGCGAATTGTGGTTTAGTAAATCTATTTGGGTTTTGGGGGAAGGACTCCTGCTGGCTGTGTGTGCGGAGATCCAGAGTTCTGCTGTGTGTGGACCCTGTTGCTGTGTGCCCAGGCTGGGACGGGTATTGTAAGAGGGAATTGATGAATTGATGAGTAAGAAAGGTTGTTTGAGAACTGAATCCATGTATATTGTTTGTGCGAATCATTGGTAATTGTTGTATTATGCGTATTCTATATTCAGCTGTGAAAGTTTTGTGTAAGTGTGGTTACTGTATCTAGATCTGTTTTGTTCTGTTTTATGCAATATTGTGCTCCTGTCATAGAAGTATATAATTAACAAACATTGTAGATCTTGCGCACGTGGATGTGAGAAGAGACCTATAGACCCTGCGTAGAAAGAGGCGATCTGGGTATCACAGGGCCGGACACAGCTCTGCTTGCCTTACCTACCCTTTCTCAGGGTGCGGAAACCTGGTTCCAACACCCACCCATACTACTTCAGGTGAGACTTTGACCTGCGCAAGCAGGTCACTGCCGAAAGGGCCAGTAGTATAGGGGTTTCTTGGCAAACCTTGAACTCCGAACCTAGGTCAGGACCCCTTGAGCCAACGGTAAAGGCATTAAGTGATTATTGTGTATACATATTACATTCACATATTTTGGTGTATGTCCCCGATGCAGCAGTGAAAGATGTTCTTATGCAGACTGATCCAGATGGTAGAAGAGGGCAGTGGATAGCAACAATGTTAGAATATGGCCTCAAGATCAAGCCCATAAAGTTGATCGAAGGTCAGGGACTAGCCAAGCTCATGGTTGAGTCAAACTTACATGCCCTAGACATCAAAATTATTTTATAATTATCTGATGAATAAGAGGATGGCACTCTTATACAGGTATCTGATCTTTTTCTTTTGTATCCTTGGTACTCAGACATTATATATGTTCTTCAGCATCTTAATCCTCCTCCAGACATGTCTAAGAGAAAGGCTAGGTCATTGAAGTTGAAGGCTTCCAAATACTACATTTTGGAAAGCGTTCTTTATTGGAAAGACCTAGGAGGTATTTTGCTGAACTATTCAGTTGAAAATGAAGCCAAAGAAGCAATGAATGATTTCCATAGGGGAGATTGCAGAGGCCACCTGTTTTGGAAAAACAAGGCTAAAAAATTGTTGAGAGCGGGATATTATTGGCCAACTCTTTTTGCAAACTTGTACAAAACAGTGATGATTTTTCATGAGTGTCAGGTGTTTCAAGGTAAAAGAAAACTTCTTCCATTACCTTTGCAACCTATTTCAGTACATGCACCTTTTCAGCGGTGGGGCCTTGACTTCATCAGAGATATTCACCGTACATCATCTGCACAACATAAATGGATCTTAACGGCCATCGACTACTTCACCAAATGGATTGAAGCGACACCAACAAGGCAAGCAATAGATTTACTAATTATTTAGTTTTTGAAGACTAACATTTTGTCTCGTTTTGGTTATCCTCATAAGATCATTACCGACAATGTAGCTACATTCAAGTCAAAGAGAAGGGTTGAGTTATGTGACAAGTAAAACATCAAATTGGGGCACTAAACCACCTATTATCCATAAGGTAATGGCTTATCAAAATCTTCTAATAAGTCTTTGATTAATATCGTAAAGAAGATGTTTGAGGAAAACAAGAAGAACTGGCACAAAAAATTGGCTAATTATTTGTGGGCGAACAGGGTGAGTAGTAATAAATCAATAGGAATGTCCCCTTTCTAGTTGGTTTATCGTGTAGACACTGTTTTTCCTACATCACTTGCAGTCTCAGTTATGAAATTTTTGCAAGAAGAAGGAAGTGAGGAGAATGATGTACAACACCAGATCAATCAGATGATCCATCTTCAGCAAACAAGAGATGATGTCTTTCAGAACACCTCAAAGCTTCATGAAAAGATAAAGAAGGTATATGACCGCAAGACAAGGCGGATGATTTGAAGCTTGAAGATGTGGTCCTCCAATGGGATGCAAGGAATGAGGAAAAAGGGAAGCATGGAAAATTTTAAAACCTATGGAAAGGGCCATACAATATCTCAGCCTTTTGTGGACAGAATACTTTCATATTGAAGGAGATGAACGGAGAAGGATGCTTAGGAGGACTGGTTAATGGTAGGCTCCTTAAGCATTATCTTTTCTGATGCAGATTTCAGATTTCCCAATTCCATTGTAAATACTAGTTTAACTTTTCTGTAAAGTGTGAAGCAGAGAATCACCGAAGCTTGGAGCTCGAGGTGAAGGCCATAAATTTTCATTGGTTTTCTGTTGTTTTTAAAGTTAATTTATTCAGATTAAAGTCTGTTGTGAGCCAGTTTGAGTCATTTTTTAGTCAATTTTGAGTCAATCTTTAGTCAGTTTAGTATATTAAGATTTCAACATTTAGTTTATTTTTAGCTTTTGACTCCATGCCCAATGGATAGGCTACTTGGTCTATGGTGTTCTTAACACCTCCAAGGAGTTGTCATCCCCAGCTGGAGACAATGTTAGTGTCATTTTTTGAATCCTTCCACCAGTGATCAAAATAAAATATTTTCATGTCATGTTAGGGTCCCATTTTGAAATTTTTGTCATTCCATTATGTCATCATGCAAAAATTTGGTCAATGGATGTATATCTAGGTCTGATCTCACTCCTTTCAAAATTTTATAACTTGTTGGATCATTTCACTACTTTGCTGATTGTACCATCAGTCATGAGTTTTCATCATCATTTCAGTCATTTCCATCATGGTTTTATTCAGTTAGAGTCTCCATTAGGTCTTAGGGTTTCCAAGGTCATCAAATCAACATTTCATGCATAAAGTCCAGCAAATGAAGGAGTGCCAACAAAGAAATTCCATCAACAAGCTTGATTTGTAAATTTGATTTCAGAGAAAAATGTAATTTTATGTTCCTAATTTGTAATATGTTCTTAGAGTTCCAAGTAGTTACACACTCAAAGTTCCATAAGCAAAAGAGAAAAGTTCCAAAAATTCAATCAGTGTTCCTAAGCCTCCAAAAGATGAAGTTCAAAGATCAAAGTCAGAAATTAAAGGTAAAGAAGCAATGTAAAGTTAATTTCAAGAAAGGAAATATGGGTCCCAGTTTGTTTAATGATATTTCTCCAAGTATAAAGGCCCTCAAAGACCACAAATTCATTCATTTTCATCCTCAAGCATCGAGCTCTCCAAGTTCCCCAAGCAAAAAATCGATTTTTTCTTTAGAAAACCAAGTTCTGGCACCTTCGTTGCGCTGTTTGCAGAAGAGAACCATGACTCCAAAGCTTATTTCCAAGGGTTCTCAGCTACAAATTAGGGTTTCTACATCTATTCACAAGTAATTTTCACCTCCATGGCCCCTCCTTTTAGCTTGTGAACATAATTTTTAGGTGTCAAACCTCCCCTCTATGTCATGTTTTAAGCAACTGAAACCCTCGTTTCACAATTTACAAGATTAATTGCTTTCCCCTGGACCCATTTACCTCCCTTACACCCTAACTCACTACCCACTACCCTTGCATCCCCTAATTTCCCATTCCCAATCTCTATTCCCTAAAACCCTATCCCTTAGTTGTGCTTTCCTAAGCAGCTAGATACCTCCCTGTATTTGAATTTCCTACCATTTTTCCCTTAAGCATTTCAACCCTTCATCAATTCCCTAAGCTTCCTAACCCCATTACACACTCCCCCAAATTTTCCCTCATTCGTTCCAACCCCCTAACCCTACAATCCTACTCCCTTTCCTTTCCCCTTCTTCCCTAGGCTTTCAAGACAAAACTAAACATAATAGAGGAGGAGAGAAACATCATGGAGGAGGAAAGAAACACAATGGAAAAAGAGAACAAAACATATAATAAAGGAGGGATAATTCTAAGATTAGAGCCATCAGACACTAGGGAATTAATGGCATCACCCTTAGCTTTCAAATGTTTCTAGCATGTAGGTTGCTTTGAGTTTTGTGAGATGGTACAAAGAGTCCAAAGTCATCCTACTTTGACGAGGGTTTTCATCAGTAACCTACAAAAAGACCAAGTGGCAATAGCAAGGGTGACTTTCACCATGTCCACTGACATCATTGCAATAGCAACATGGATACCCAATGTGGGTAAAAAATGGTTCAAGACTAAAGATTTGGATGCCTAGCTGTATGAACCTTACCTCAAGGCACCTTATAAAGATAACATCAAAAATATCTTTCCTTTTGGTAAGTTGTCAAACAAATTTTCCCCCATGATGAAAATCATAATCAAATACTTTACTTGTGAGGGTAGATTCTCCAGGTTGTACAGTTATCACATCAAGTTGCTCATGCATTTCACTAGGGTGAAATTTCTCAACCTTCCCTACTACTTATACACAAGTATTGACAAGATGGCCTGCATAGTGAAAAACATACAATATGAGCTTCAAATGAATAGTCTCTTTGTAATGTTCCAAAATTTTCCGACATTAATTTGGAACATTAATTTTTGTTGATTTTACCTAGGAGGAGAATAAATGGGTAAGGAGGCCCATGCATAGTGATAATCTCAATAAAATCCCTCATATTATGAAGGGGGTCATCATTGGAGTTGGTTTTCACATCCTCATGTGTGAATAGGGTTATTTTCAAGTGGACAGGGTCAAGTTTGACCAAGTCAACAACGTTGGGCCAAGAGGTGGAGCACACTTAGAGAAGCAGTGCAGTATGAATGAGGAAAGGGTTATTTGGTGGAGGAAACCCTAAAAGGAATGGGACCCATGGAGAGGGGCTTTCACTTGTTTAAAAGGAGGACAAGGCAACCATTGTTTCACATGCATATATTATTCATCTTAATTGTCTATTGAGACAATTGTGCATTCTTTGCTGCTTAGCAAGAATTGCCGGGAGGAATTCCTGTTTAGTATTCCTTCTCCTTCTTGAGAGGCCTCTTGAGGGATTGCTCTAATTTTCCTCACATCCATGCTTGAGGCCAAGCATCCTCTATTAAGACAACGTTATTTCTACAGCAGAATAGTGTTATGTTGCTGGGTGTTTCAGTGAGGGTTCACTACATCACCTCCATCAGCTATTTTCAGAGGAGGAGCCTCTCTTTCCTTTGGGAGATCAGATTGGAGACATTCCGGTGCTTATTGCAGACTTTGGCATCAAGGCCAACTCATTCCCTAGCCTTACAGCGCAGTTCCATCCAGTGACTGCGTTATTTTGAGTAGAGCATTTGCAGTGGGCCTCTTGCAGATTGTTGGAGGGTGAGATATTGGTGATGGGATCAGCCTTTCATCCTAAAGATCCATTAAAGGAGGCACATTCAGTTTGGGCATCATCTAGAGCCATCTCTGTCCAGTTCTATTTCTGAGTTGCTGCTGCTACCCAGCAACTCCGGCATTTCTGTAGAATTGCCATTTTGTAGGTTTTGCAGCCAATCCTTCTAGGGATTGTGAATTATTGTTTCCAGGGGTTTAGATCTTGTTCCCCCTATTTTATTTGAGCCACATATTGACATATTTGTGTATTTACACTATTATGCAGCAGTTTCCCTTCATGGACTACGCTGTCATAGCTTGAGCATGCATATGTAGTAGTGGTTTTGTCATGGTTCATGTACTAGTTTCCTGAGGATTGAGCTTTGCCTATTTTATGTCACATTTCCTCAAGATCTTGTATTCTATTGTTGCTACTATTAATTAATGAGAAGGCTATGGATTTCTCTTACATTTATATGAGTTGAGTGTTGCTGCTGCACCATTATTGTGTTTGCTTATTGTTGGAGCTCCAACATTAGAATATCTTGAGATTTTCTCATTGTTGTAGCATTTTCCTAATTTGGAACATTACAGTGGTATCAAAGCATGATCTCTGGCTCAGCCGGTGGATCTCAGCCATCATGCTATCAATGAGAGAGAATATGAAGACTCCATTATGTGGAGAGAAGAAGGAAGATAAGCTTACAAAGCTTCTTCCAAAATCTGTACAGAGCATTCATGAAGAATTTGAGAAAATAAGGAGGGAGATATGTATAGGATCTCCAAGAGGGTTTGAAACCGAGTCAGACTCTAGATTTTCTTGTAGGGGATGTGAGCATGCAACTACACCTTATGATATACAGCACAATCACATGGCTAGCTTTTCCATGGGAAGAGAAGAAGGAGGAGGAATGCCAAAGAAAGGAACTCTTATAGGTTTCTTACATGAGTATGAATCTCAAACTCAGAAGTTTAGAGATCATATTACTTTTCCAGAGTTTTGCAAGATCATGGTGAGGAGGATAAAACAGCAAAATGAGGATATATTTCTTCTATCTATCTTTGATGGTTCCCCTACTTGTTCAGCCAGGGCTTGGATTGAAGAGCTAGACACCTTTTTGCAGCAGCATCAAATTCCCAAAGATGAGGCCCTCAGAGTAGCAGTGCTGCACATGGGAGGTAAGGTCTATGCATGGTGGTTATTTGAGTCATTTACTTTTAGAAATTTAAATACCTCTTCCTATGCAATGTTCATTAGAACTTTGATAAAGAGATTTGGTAGGAGGAGTTCTGAAACACATGTGGAGGAAACAAACACATTCAAACAAACAAAACCCTTGCATGTGATGCAGGAAACCATAGACTCAAAAACATTTCAAAGAACCATGAAGGAGGATGATATCTTGCATGCTACTTTGATGAAGGCAAGACCTTCATCTTGTATTTTGGCACGAGGCAGAGAGATTCCTTTTTCAAAAGAGGATCTAATCATTGGAGGGTTGCCCACTCTTGTTGGGGAAGCTGAGGGCAACAGCGTTGTCATTTCTAGATTTGATCTAGTGCCTCATGCAGAGGGAAGAGGAGCACTTGCTCGAACTAGAGTGATTCTTATAGCTTTGCAAGGGAGTCCCCAAGATCTCATACATCGAGGTCCAAGCACAATCAGTGAGCAGCATGATTATGCAGCATTGCAGCTGGAAGGAGAAGGAAGGGAGGAAGAGCAGCATCAGGTGATGAGAGGCACACACCCTTCTCTATTTCAGAGAGCTAGTGCAAAGAGGAGGCAGATTTTATTGCGCTATGAGAGCAAGGGCAAGGTTTCTCAACCATATATACAGTCCACTCTTGACATTGATGCCTCACTACATAGAGGCATTCCACTAGGGAGGCCACCAGATCTATCATTGATGAAATACATCTTGTCTTTGGAATCACCGCTCTTGGATTTTGGAGAGGTGAAGAGTTTGGAAGAGAAATTTGGCATGGGGGATGTCAAAGTAGTAGACAGCAGCATGAGGAGAGCTTCACATGCTAGATCACCAGCGTTGTCCCTCGAGAGGATTGATCCTTATTGGAGGTCTCAAATCTTAGTGGAGTACTCCAAGGATCTTGATGCATGCATGATTATAGATGACCCAGATAGAGATGATGAGTATATGGTGGATGATATAGTCATCTATTCCCATGGCAAAGTCTTCTTGACTAGAGATTCTAGTCTCAAGGAGAAGCTATTGCATGCAGCGTAGGAGGACTTCTTTTCCATGCATTTTGATGCATATCTTGCCTTGGCAGAGGAGTTCATTTGGGAGGGCATTCAGCAAGACATATTTCAACATATGGAGAGATGCAGAGCCCAGATTTTGATGGAGAGGATGTCATAGCCACCTTCCTACTCATTGGGAGTAAGGGAGCATTTTCAGTTGAGCCATTTCGGCCCAAGTCTTCGAGTACATGATGGAGAATGTACAATTTCACCTTATGTTTTGTACCTCCTGTCTTTTTATGAGCAGCATATTGTCCCAAGGAGAATTGCTTCTTCTCGTCTATTGTATGATGATGTACTTGAAACCATTGTAGCATTGAGATTGGCTATCTCGTTGATGGTTTTTGGGAAAGGCCACATGACCTTTGGTGTGCACCATTGACACCTTTTTGTACTTTCATGTTTATGTCTTGTAAAATTATTGTGGCAGCATACAAGTGGTTGGAAGAGCACTTGTTTTTGTTTGATTTGATGAAGGCAAGGAATGCACTGCGTTGGTTCCATGGGAGGAACTATGATTCATTCTCCAGTTGTCATTTGCCAAAATGTTCTTATTGTACTATGCTTCCATGTATTGCTGATATGTTTATGTTCATGGGGAGCTTTGATTGAAGAGTGGGCTTGAGAATGCTCATTGGGAGCATGATTCTCCCTACTATACATGTTGTACATTCCAGGAGGAACCATGGGCCAACCATGAATGCCACATTACATTTCTTTACTTCTTGTGGGAGGAACCACTTTAATAACTTGAGGAGGCATTCCATAGATCATGAGGAGATGGAGGAGTTAGCACAGTCAACTCTTTTCCCTTTAAGGATGAGGGGAGACTCATCTATGAGCCACTCCACTTATATGAGCAAAACATATGGTAAGAGTATTGTTGGATTGCATAATGATTTGTCTATATATATGCATCTCTTAACCATATATGTGCAGGAATTTGCTCAAAGAAGGAATATCCTTCCTTCTAGATTTTATGGTCTACATAAGGCCATTATGGATGATCACTCCCTAAGAGGAGATGGGGAGGAAATTTCTCATGGAGAACATACATACATAGCACATTACATCATTCAATTTCTCCAGGAGAATGGGGCAGCAAGAAAATGGTGGGGAGGCCACCCATCATTTTATTTTCTTTGGCAGTGGAGAGTCAAACTGCGTTGGCTACATTTGAGGGACCATTGTCCTTATCCGTTACTTCACATGGCAGCCAGCGTGATTCTCCTTATGGTTCCCTTGATTGATATTGCTAGAGCTTTTCTTGGGAGCATGATTTGAGGAGAGACACATTGGGTGAATGTGTCCTTGGAGCGAGAAATTCCTCACACCTTTTTCACTACATGTTCTAAGGGGAAAATGGGACATGATATGGTTACCTTAACAACACATTTTTCACTTTATGAGGTGAGCCATATGATGGAGGAGATGCCATATGATGATGAATTCCAACTCATCATATATGGTGATACTTGGGCAAGCATGATTTGCAGCATTAGAGGAGAGATCCTTGGAGATATAGTCTTCATCTTTCCACTTGAGGGCAAGTATTTTGCAACCCAGGATCAGGACTTTCTCTACACTTATCATGAGTGGAGAGATGGACAGCATGGGGTAGGCTACATTGTCTACCATGAGCAGATTTTCATCCCACCTACTTTTCCAGAGCTAAAGGTGGAGGATAGTTTCCAGGAGTTGCCTAGTTGGAAGGTAGCTCATTTTGTATGGATGATTGCATGGGGCATGGAGGATCCACATGAGGAAGATGTTCCTCAAACACTTCATAGACTCCATGCCTTGAGAGGAGGCTTTCCAGTTCTGTCCTTGCAGTTGCTTGAGGACAAGAAACATTTGGGAGAGGAGGACTGTAAAGTTCCAAAATTTTCCGACAATAATTTGGAACATTAATTTTTCCTAATTTCACCTAGGAGGAGAATAAATGGGTAAGGAGGCCCATGCATAGTGATAATCTCAATAAAATCCCTCATAGTATGAAATGGGATCATCATTGGAGCTATTTTTCACATCCTCATGTGTGAATAGGGTTATTTGCAAGTGGACAAGGTCAAGTTTGACCAAGTCAACAGCGTTGGCCCAAGAGGTGGAGCACACTTAGAGAAGCATCGCAGTATGAATGAGGAAAGGGTTATTTGGTGGAGGAAACCCTAAAAGGAGTGGGACCCATTGATAGGGGATTTCACTTGTTTAAAAGGAGGACAAGGCAACCATTGTTTCACATGCTTGTATTATTCATCTCAATTGTCTATTGAGAAAATTGTGCATTCTTTGTCGTTTAGAAAGAATTTCCGGGAGGAATTATTGTTTAGGATTCCTTCTCCTTCTTGAGAGGCCTCTTGAGGGATTTCTTTGATTTTCCTCACATCCAGGCTTGAGGCCAAGCATCCTCCATCAAGACAGCGTTATTTCTACAGCAGAATAATGTTGTGTTGCTGGGTGTTGCAGTGAGGGTTCACTACATCACCTCCATAAACTTTTTTTAGAGGAGGAGACTCTCTTTCCTTTGGGAGATCAGATTGGAGACATTCCAGATTTTATTGCAGACTTTGGCATCAAGGCCAACTCATTCCCTAGCCCTATAGCGCAGTTCCATCTAGTGACTACATTATTTTGAGTAAAGCATTTGCAGTGGGGCTCTTACAGATTGTTGGAGGGTGATATCTTGGTGAAGGGATCAGTATTTCATCCTAAAGATCCATTGGAAGATGCACATTCAGTTTGGTCATCATCTAGAGCCATCTCCATCGAGTTCTATTTCTGAGTTGCTACTGCTACCCAGCAACTCCGACATTTCTGTAGAATTGCCATTTTGTATGTTTTGCAGCCAATCCTTCTAGGGATTGTGCATTATTGTTTCCAGGGGTTGAGATCTTTCTCCCCCTATTGTATTTGAGCCACATATTGACATATTTGTGTATTGACACTATTATGCAACAGTTTCCCTTAATGGATTGCATTGTCATAGCTTGACATGTATATGTAGTAGTGGTTTTGTCATGGTTCATGTACTAGTTTCCTAAGGATTGAGCTTTACCTATTTTATGTCACATTTCCTCAAGATCTTGTGTTCTATTGTTGCTGCTATTATTTAATGAGAAGGCTATGGATTTCTCTCAAATTTATATGAGTTGAGTGTTGTTGCTGCACCATTATTTTATTTTCTTATTGCTGGAGCTCCAACATTAGAATATCTTGAGATATTCTCATTGTTGTAGCATTTTCCTAATTTGGAACATTACACTCTTCCATCATTCACTGATTAAAAGCATTGTCTTTCACCACCTCAATCAGTTGAACATTGCATGGGAGACTTTCATTGAGAAAGATGTCTTCGCTGCAGCACCAAGTCAGCCTGCTAGACCTATTCCACCACCAGCATTAGTTACTCACAATAAAACCATATTATCTATCAAGGCTACATTGAAGAAAAATAAAGAGGTTAAAACATACCAAAGGGTACCTAGGCAAGTTTTTGATCCACAGATTGTCGAAGGTGAATTTAGAATTAGAGTTGTTAAAGGAAAAGAGGCAAGACACCAAAGGAAAAGAAGTGATGGCACCTGATGAGTCTGATCATGATGAGACTAAAACCACCAAGAAAAGACCAAAAACATGAGGTCTTAAGAGAGCATTAGAGAGGGAGAAACATGAGGCAGGACAACTCAGTTTTGAGGAAAGAATTGCAAAAGAAATCAATGATGAAAGAGAAGTGTGGCTTGACAGAGTGCAAATCCACCTTGAGAAGCTCCTTCATAAGGAAAATAAGGATAAGAATATTCTCAGACACATGGCTGACAGATACAACACTAGAAAAAATATTTGCAACATCAGGATCAAGCAATTGAAGGATAAACTCAAGGAAACCCTAATCACTCAAAAGGAGAAGGAAAAAATTAAGTTACTTGCTAATGCCTCCTTGGTTACTTGAGACACCTCATTAGCACTTCATCCAGGATTTTTGAACATTTTTGGGCAAGTTTTGAAGTTTTCGGGCATTTTTGTGAAATTTCATAGACTTTTTGCACAGTCAGCCTACAAAAAGCGTAGCGTGGGCCACACTCCGCTTTTTTTGGAGGCATCCAAATGTCAAAAACTCTACAGATTTGGATAGAGAATGATGTCTACATCAAATTTTGACTACTGTCACTAAAAAAACAGAGCTTTTGATAGGTTTAAATGGTTAACAAACTCTCAAAAACCACCTTTTTGACTCATTTTTCAGCCTCGTGCTGCGCTTTTTTACCAGTCTTGGGAGATTTCATTTTTGAGGAGCTTCACTCAACCATTTTCAAATATTGAGCACATTTTTTATAAAAATACTAGACGATCTTTCCAATGAGCCATCTTGGGCCCAATTTGGATTTCTGGAAGTCACTCAAAAGTGGATTTGAAGGCCCATGTTGTGTTTTTCAGTAGGCATGCTACGTTTTATACAAGCACACTATGCTTTTTACAGTTGATTGATTTCTTCAGAATTTTCAAGTTTTCTTAGTTGATTGATGGATTCCAATAATATTTATTGATGTAATTGTAAAATTTAAATGTAATTATGTCATTAATAATTACTAGAGGTAGACACATCACGTAAATATGTATTTTTGGGTCAAAGTGAATTAGTTTCACCAATGATAGGGATGAGTTTGTTGACCTCCCTAGTCATTAGGATTCCAGTTGAGCACTTTGGGGATCAACTCCACAAGTCATGGATTCGACCCCCGAGAGTGGGAGAAGAAGTTTTTGGTCTATGTCTTTCATTTGAACTTTGAACACTAGTGGGAGAGAGGGTTGGATGTTGTGTAACTGATCTTTGAACACTAGTGTAATCAAACTTTTGGCAGGAACTAATAGACTGAGTTGCATCTATTTTGGTGGGATTCCTGTGGTAATGTGTTTTAACTTTATTTCCTCTTATGTTTGAAAATTTTTGAATGTATTTTGATTCTCATATTCATTCAATATTTGAATGTAATTGATTCCTAAGTCAGATAGACAGAGTTCATTAACTAATGCTTTGTTTTGGAGGAATAGTTACAGTTTCATGTTCACTTTCTTCTAATTGAAAAGAATTCATGTTTTCCATGCTCTTTTGTGAAACCCTAGCAGTATAAACCACCCCATAAAGATACCATAATGTGTTAAATTTCTTACCTACCTTTCCCCATCAAATCTCTACAATTCTGATCATTTTTTTCCCTGAACTAGTTCTTCCCAGACCTATTCACCATCCAGCACTCAAAATCAATCAACCAAACCCTAGTGCTACTATACCTAGCCTAAAATATCATTGATCTAGTCATCTTGGCTGTGATATTATGGAGAGATCCCTATCCTGCCTAGTACGGCTAGCTACTTGGCAAAAGATTGGTCTGTGGTTACCTTTGTTGGTCTCTTCCTCAGGCTCAGAGATCTAGTGGAGTGATTACAAGTGGCAATGTGAGAAGCAGTACAGATGCAGCATTTGCACAAAGTTGGTGGACATCACGTCAGATATTAGCAGTGCATAGGGAGATGTTTCAGAGTCAGAACAATATGCAGTAGACCATACTGTTAGAGCACATTCCTCGCTAAGAGGGAGTGTTGATTTGGGGTAGCGTCGAATGTTCTCTAAGTCTCAAATTTTGTGGAGAGGCTTAGACACATGTATTCTAAATAACCCAAAAAGAGTTTGGTGAAATTATGCTCAGATTGTATTCTATAGAAATAATTAATTATTTTTAAAGGGACCCTAAGTCTAAACTTAGGAAAATAAAATAATTAAAGTGTATTAATGGAATATGAGTGAGAATGATCTAGAATAAAAAAATCAGGTTAAAATTTAATCTTAGCCATTTATTAGAGATCTAATATTGGTCATTTAATCCTCAACGAGAAGATTATAAGGACATGAAGGGTCATTTGGAAAGAATGTTCGTGGAGACACAGAGGATCTAGAGATCGAAATTTTCTGATGGAGCAAGTGCTTGGACGAAAATCAGATCTAAGTGATCCTTGCTAGCAGTAGAGACAGAGAGATCCACAACTTGAGTTCAGAGCTAGTGATGCAGTGTCTACCTAGTAACTGCGTGAAGCCAGAGGGAGAATCATTTTCCTTCAAAGGAGACAACACATAGCCAATGTCAGACCCTAGAGAGACTTTCTGGAGGCTCAATTTCCAGCCAATAGTGAGACCAATGCAGAGGTAGAAGGGCAACCGAGTTGTGACACAGTCACTGCGCAGAGGCAACGCAGGGCAGTCCAGCCTTGGTGTAGATTAGTGCCAGTTTCTCGTGGAGGAGTGAGGTTTGTCGCATGAGATATCTTCTGTCGGCTTTGTTGTATGATTCGACAGTCTCGTCAATCATAGATTTGTACTCATAATTTGCTACATAATAACATAAACCCTCAGATTTTCTGCACTGGTTTTCTTGCATTGGGTTTTTTCGGGGACATTAATCCAAAAAAAATTGTGTCAGCTGGTTCTGGGATCTATGTGTGTTCAAATTTGTTTTCGCCCTTGTACTTATTTCGCAGTTTAATTGTGTAGGTTGCAGTAAATGGATTTCAATATTTTCTTGTAGAAAACAATAAATAATTTGTTAATTAAAATAACAAATATAATATTTTCCCTCAGTTGTTGTAGTAGGATTCTGTGTAACACGAATTTTCACACTTAGCAGCAGATTTCACCTCCGATTTTTGTTGTTTTTTTTCAACATATTAGTGCCTTTAGATCACAGTTCCTTTGACAATATATATTGTAGGCATTTTGTGTGTTTTTGAGTAGCTTTTTTGTCTCTCCTTGATTAGTTATTTGAGAGCCTTATTTAGGTGGGGTTTGTGCTTGATTTGTTATTTATTTTTACTATCATTACAACATTATTTATAGAATTTTCAACATTTTGTTTCAGTAGCACATGGCATTATCAAACATGCTCAATTAACACATAGACTAAACACACTTTTTCACACCTTAAGCAAACATGATCTTGGTCAACACTACCAAGCCAAGACTTGAAACATGCCACATTTAATAATATAACACACATAGATTAAGCCCACTTGGGAATCGGGGCAAACAATCTGTGTAGTTAGGTGTAGGATCGGTGGGATAGGATTCCAATAACACTCATCTATCATTTACATTGAGATATATAAGCTGAATTTTTAGGGAGCTTAAAAATCATCACCATCCTACGGGACAAAGCTGGAGTGCATCAAAAACCCGATTCAAAGGGGGTTAGGCTAGGTCATCGTGCGAGCAGTTCTCCTCGAGGCTACCCAGCCCATAGTAGGGAATTCCACGTGATGGTTGATCCCCAAGAAGCTCAAGATTCGACCAATCCCATGGGACTAAGGTAACCGTAGTGACCAATCTTAGGAAAACACCTTATAGGACTGGTTGTAGGAAGCATTTGGTTATCTACCCTAACTTTATCTTGACAATTCTGGCAAGGGGGATGAGATTCCATCAAGTAATAATTTATTTGGAATGCCATATAAAACAATATATTTAGGATTTTTTAAGGATTTAAATCACCGATGGGCTATAGGTCATTTTCTTTAATAGGATTTGCTTTCTTGTAGTATATTAGCATCATTATATAGTTAGTTTACACTTGGAACCATTGCACTAGGTGTTTGCTTGTTGTTTGTTACTCTCTTTATCTTATCATCCTTTAGTACTTAGTGTCATCATTTTCTTGACATCATTGTGCCCCCTCGGCATTTGTCGTAGCGAATTCAAGCCCTTCACCCTTAGTTCCCATTAGGACATATTACTCTTCACCGTCGAGTTAGAGTTCATCCTCCCAGTCCTCCATCGATTCCTTCTAACTATGATTCTATTGATTCATCCAAGTCTTACTTTTATTGCATGTCTTATCAACCTCGTATCGCCACCATTTCAGAAACCAAGGTAGGTGTGGGAAACCAAGGTGTTAACTCATGTGCTAACCCAGGTAATCCCACTAGTGGAACCTCTACTGGTATGGTCACTCCTAGTCCATTTCTACCATTCATGGTTGGTTTAAGCCTTCCTGATTTATGCCTACCAAAATTCCTTTTGACATACCCAAGTTTTAAGGAAATCCAAGAGAAGATCCCACAAATCATGTTCGCTCATTTCACATGTGGTGTTCCTCTAATTCCATCATCGAGGACTCCATCCATCTTCGTTTATTCCAACGCACACTTATTAGAGTTGCAGATAAATGGTATGCCAATAAACCCAACACCACTCATTCTAATTTTGTGACTCTTGCCAAAGCTTTTCTATCCTATTTCCAGTTACCTCTCTGTTATGATACCAGTACCAAAACCTTGACCTCTTTCCTTCAAACTTCTATTACTCACCTATTTGACCATGTCCAAGTATAGCGCGGAAGGAGGATCATGTGTAGGGCCCCTGAATTCGAAGATCGTGTTTACATGGATTGGTTCTTTAGATCGCTTTTGGCCCCCATAAGTAAAGATGTCACTTCACACTTCCCTCAGTCTGAGGAAGATGTGCTCCAAGTAGCTTTGAAGCATGACTTGATCTATGCTCAATTAGGTTATGTTTATATCATTCTTCCCGATATACCTCAGCCCGATCCTACTAATGCACCAAGGGAATCTCATACCGCTTATGTTATCGTTGGATCCATTTCATACCCTCGCCTGCAACCATATACTCCACCTACGATGAGTTATGGTCAACCCAAGGGGGGGACTAGTTTCTCTTACATTTATACCCCTCCTTAAGGCTACCCTTATCCTGGTCAAAGCATGTCATATTCATATACCCAAACGCATAAGTAGATACAAGGGTCAGTTGTTTCTCAACCTGTTTATCCATATTCATATACCCCGCCTAGTGCTCTAGCCTCTCTGGCACCAGCGCCCCAGCCTCCCATGCCTCCTCAACCTCTACCAAAACAACAACAACCTCCTCAAGTTCAATCTTATGCTCAGCAAAGTGCGACCAATCCCCCTAATCCCAAGAAAAAGAATAAGGGGAACTAGCGATCTCAAGTTAATCAAGATAACTAGGGTCCACCACCTAATGCATATTAGGGAAATCAACTGAATCTCGCAACCCAACAACAGGGCAAACAACCTAAGCATAACAAGGCCCTTTGTACAAATAATCCTTGTGCATGTTGCAGTGTATATGTCCATTATACTCATGATTGTTCCCTTTAGCTATTTTTTCATAAAGAAACATTGTTCTTTACTTTGCAGTTACATTTATTCGTTAACATGTTACATTCACCCCCAAATAATTTTTTTCCATTATACAGATCTATATCATTAACCATCAGAAAATTAAACTATGTGAAAAGAACAATACCATAATCATCATCATCATCATCATCATCTAAGCCGCAGAAAATAAAAGATCAAAGGAAGAGAAGCATGAATAGATAGAGACACCAGGATTGGTTTGAGATTGGGGGAAAACCCATTATGGGGAAGACCCTTGGAAATTTTTCTTCTTATATCTTATTTGAATGGTTCAACAATAGGAGTACAATGATCCATGAGTACATATCTTTATGATGCAGGAAAAAAAATAAAAAAAATACAAGCACTAAAACCATACCCATACTTTTGCATGAACGATACCGAATCTGAGAATTGAAATGCACTGACACTAGTTGTAGAAAACGGATGAACACGTCTGATACTGAATGAGGACTGAAGATACATATGCATAAGAAATAAAGAGATATGATCCAAATATCTACAGATCTATAATACCAAAACCCGAATCTGAAATATCACCAAGTAATCTCAACTATGAAGTCACATATCTAAATCCAGGAGTTTTTCAATGATGCTCTGACGCAACTGTCACTGAACGACTAAAGTCTTGAAGCACTACGCAATCAAATGAATATTAACCAAATATGCTCTACCCAAAAATTCTCTTGGTCGTGACCTTAACTCTCTCAGCCCGCAGCTGAAGAACTTTGAGCCGCTACCAAAACGTTCTTTTCCTGCAGCTGAGGGTTTGAATACGTTAGAACCTTGGCTGCGCCTTGAAGCCATCCTGCCAGCGGCTTTGTCACCACGGTCGTGGGCACAACACATCCTGCTCGTGGATGAGCTTTAGCAGGGACGCTACTAGGGCCTTACCTGCCCACATCTCTGCTTCAATAGACCCAGATTTGGAATGTGCACCAAACTCTGACCCCAATCCACTACGCGAGCTTCTTTCGACGTACCTGTGTGAGCCAAAACATAAAGATAAATAAAATAAAATTATTGATGCAAATCATAGATCGCTTGAGAAATTGTACAAATGAGCTTGAGGTTTCCTCTATTTATAACTTTGCAAGTGACCGCTTAGGGCTTTGACTGGATCAACATGCGGTTAGAACAACTCATAAAATATTAAATTAATTCATAACTTAACTATTTCTTAAGTGATTAGGGAGATCTATAGGTTGAATTTGATCCTCTCCAAAAGAGGAATCTAATTAAATTATTATCTTAATCATATGAGTTATCCGATGTGGATATTAACCTTAGTTTAAAAAATTTAAAACTCCCTCTCAACTAGGAAGAATTCCACTTTGCAATCTATTCTTGTAGTTCTCAGCATCATGGAGTCGTCACGGCTCAACACAATATGCTAATATCTAATCATCGATCAATATTCCATTCATATATTCATGTATCATCACGTGTTGTCACTGAACATTTCTTCCATGTATTCATCATGTTGTGAACCTTTCTTATTACAAATCATCAATGTACTCTCCATCCTTATTTCTATTTATCTCTTGATTATTTCTGCCTGTACGCTAAACATTCTCAGGTCTAGAAGAAGACGTTGTCACGAGAGGGGATCTTGGGCTACCACCCTTCATTCATTAAGCTATTATTCTGGAATATTTGTCATCAGGCTACTACCCAAAATATCATCAATAGAGATAATATCAACATGGAGCACATCTCGGGGAGCGCCTCCCCCTAAATCTCATGGGGAAGATATACCTCTACAACCCCATATCTAGAGAATAAGATACCCATCCATGTAGGGGAGACTATATTGACCTTGGTGTCACATCGAGGAGCTCACTCTCAACCCAGAACTACATAGGGTTATATCATCAGGGAGCGCACTCTCAACCTAGAATTGCATAGGGTCATCCCAACCCATCCTATTTCCTATTGATCTTCCCATTGATGACCCTGAATAGTCATGTCGTAGAACACCTGCATCATAATCCTACTTTGATGAGATACCCAACTTACCAAGAGGTAAGGATCACATGCCTCCAAGACTTCTCAACCGTTGGCCAAATGGAGAGGTATTCCTGACAAGCCATACTTGTGGGTATGATTCCAACTGGGGTATACTCCGCGACAACTAATGGTGGGGGAGATACTCAACTTTTCAAACTGGAAAAGGATCACACACAACCCATGAATGAAAGATAGGGAATATGCCCTAATTTCCAAAGTTCCCTCATGCCCAGGAATCCTTCACCTCAATTCCTCACCCCGATAGCTCAAACGAGGTAGGAAGATCACTTAGTGTTCTCGAACAACACTTCTCTCATTTTTTATCTCTTGATTCTTATTCCTTCAAGACATCAAATCAAACATTATGTTAGAACATACCTAATCACAGCAATATATGAATCATAAAAAGATACCATAACCATCCTCCCTTTCATGGAGATGTCAAACACGCATGGATACTATAATCATCCTCCCTCTAATGGAGATATTAATTGCAAGCCTCAGCTTCTCTCGAATAGCTGCATTGTCTCAATAAATGGATAGATCATAATCCCAACTATACGTATTTGGGATTCTATGTCATCATAGTGTATCCATGTCTAATCTGGATCATACTCGATCAACTCTCTAATGGATTTTATACATCATGCCACACATATATCCATGCTAGCGACATTTTATCTGACCTTTGTTAGAGATATCATGGTACATATAATACTAGGGAAGCATCCAAATGTGCTCATCAATACTAATCATAAGCATCATCAGTTCATCCATGCAGCTACATATCGTGGGAGAAATATCTCAACCAAATTAAAAACAATTTGGTGGTAATCCTGAATGAAGCAACTTAATCATGAATTCAATCATGTTCTATACACATCATATATGGATGGATGTTAAAAATGGAACATTAATGCTTCAATCAGTTAACAAATTCCATACCATGTTCAATCAACATTTGAACTTTAAATGAGAGTGTTCAAGGATTTAGATTACACAAAGAAATTTCACCATTCTTGTACTATGGAATTTCTTTCCAAAATTCCAAATTGAGAATGCCATGACGCATCATTACGATAATTGAAAAAACATCTCCCTCTTACTTATATTTGCATAGGCTTATCGCTTATCAAGGATGCATAATCAAAGCCATAGTCAATATCAAGATCATACCTTGGAACTCATTATCCTGAATTTACTAGATAACAGTCATGCATAAACAAATATGAATCAAGGAGTTTGCAGCACACAACAATCCCTATGAGCCTAAGGCCATATCATTCCAACATATCCAACATTACTCAAATCAATTTTGAGTCAACAAAATCATCTCATTAGAAGTCAATTACAACTATTATCAAAGACATTGTTTTCACAGTTATCAATTCTTTCAATGAGAGACAGATAATGCACATATCAATTCTTGACTTCATTTCAGTCAAGTTTTCAAGTCTATCATTTAACATGTCACTATAGGCCATTTCCATCATTAGATGTAAGTGCTTACACATCACGGTTAAATCATGCATGTTCATACTAAGTCACAACAACCTTTTTTCCAATACATAACCATTCATATATATACTTACATATGACAATGAAGGTCAATATGTCTACATAACATAGTCATCTGGAAAAATCAATCATCACCAGATCAATTAATTTCAAATCCAAATGTGAAATCATGGTAAGATATATAAATTTATACATGTCTCAATCATTAGGAATTATGCCAAGAGTCCCAAACATAATTTATCAAATTCAATCAGCCAAAAACATGATACACAATCCTTAAACGCAACAACATATCCATAAGAATTTCTAATTCAGTTGTACACACAAGTTCGGTTTAAACATACAAAATTTCCCAACTAACATATCTTACTGACATCTGCAATGCATCTGCATAACTAACATCATCCAAGTGACCATTTGATTTCATGCTAAATTATAACAATACTAGATATCATTTTACAACAACAAGACAAATCAGAGATCCATGGATTCGGATTATAGACTGAATTCATTATACAAAAATTCAATTATGTTTCTACTATGAATGAGGCTTAGCCCTCTATTGTGGATTAATAATGTCAGATACTTAAATCATATTTCAAATAGAAATCATGAGTATGTTATGAAACCAGCTCCAAAAATAGAAGAAAAGAGAGATCAGCGCCTTAGAAATAGCCACTTCAAGGGGGCAACCTCTAATACATCACATAAATAAAAAATTCTTGGATGATACAAATGAAAAAACCCATTTCTAGATGTAGGAGTCGATGGGGTCACAATATGATCCTAGTCAACCTAACAATAATAATGTAAGGGCACAATAATAACAATATTGGGGTTACAGGGGTACAACAATAACAATAAGGGGGTTACACTAACAATAATAAGGGACCATACTAGTAATATAGGGAACTAACATGCCCCTCTCCTTGAAAAAAGTGTTCTCCTCAATGCTTGAGTAGCTCTGGATGCTTCTGTATAAAATTCTCATCCTCCCATGTAGAATCTTTAATGGGTAAGTTCTTCCATTTGATGAGATACTCTGAAATTGATCGATTTTGTAGTTGTCGAGTTCTTGTTTCCGTGACTGCCTCAGGTTCCAATATGATTTTTCATTCCTCATCAAGTTCTAGCAATATTTTTTGAACTGGAATTTTGTCTCCTATAACCTTTTTTAAGCATGAAACATGAAAAACTGGATGCACTCGTGAAGAAGCAGGAAGCTACAATGTGTATGTCATAGTACCAATCTTTTGAAACACCTTGTAAATACCATAGTACTTTGGCGATAGTTTATTATCCTTCTTAGCTTGCTTGAGGGACATTTGTTTGTATGGTTGTAGCCGTAAAAATACCAAGTCTCCTACATCAAAACTTCTCTTGCTGCGATGTTGTTATGCCTGCTGTTTCATTCGATTTTGTGCAAAATTTAGGTTATCTTTTAAGTATTGGAGAACTTCATGTTGATTCTCGATGTGATATTCCATTGCTTGAACCTTAGAATTTTCTCTTAAAGAAGATTTGATCTTCCATTGCTTGAACCTAAGAATTTTCTCTTAAAGAAGATGTGATGGATGGTGGATGATATCCATAAAGTGCCATAAATGGGGTCATTTAGCTGCAGTATGGAAGGAAGTGTTATACCACCATTCAACGAGAGGTAACCACTTGAACCAATGTGTTTTCTTATCAGATATAAAACAATGAAGATATCCTTCCAAACATTTATTCACTATCTCAATTTGACCATCGGATTGAGGATGATAAGATGGGTTATGAGCTAGTTGAGTACCCAAACAAGAAAATAATTCCGTCCAAAAATTTCCAGTAAAAATGGGATCTTTGTCATTTACAATAATCTTTGTGTTTCCATGTAGCTTTTGAATTGTTTCCATAAATGTAGTAGCAATTGTGCTTGCTTTAAATGGATGAGATAGTGCACAAAAGTGTGCATACTTTGGAATTCTATCAACTACCACCATGATGACACTCTTTCCTTTGGACTTAGGTAAACCTGTGATAAAATCCATTGAAATATCCTCCCAACATTGACTTGGAATGGATAAAGGTTGTAGAAGACCCGAGGTCTTAATTGTTTGAACTTTATTTTGCTAGAAAACCAAACATTCTGCCACAAAATTTTGAATATCAGATTTAAGGCCATCCCAAAAAAATTCTTTCTACACCATGTGGTAGGTTTTTAAAAATCTTGAGTGTCCTCCTAAAGGAGAAGTGTGCAATTCCAAAAGAATATTTTGTTTTATTTGGGAATTCTTGCAAATATATAAGCGATCTTTGTACCATAAGGAATCATTTTTCCAACTAAATGTATCATTTGAGGAGTGGTATCATTTTTCCAACTAAATGTATCATTTTTTACACGATATGGTCGGACTCATTTCTTCTTCTTCTAGGGTTGGTTCCTGGTGTATATCCTCTTCCATTGAAGTTTCTTGTTCATTTTCTTCCTCCTCTTCACAATCCATGTAAAACAATTTCTTCTCAGCTCACTTATGACCTTTAGTGTATTTTCTATCACAACTATAGTAAAGCCCTTTTGCTCTTTTTTCTTCCAATTTTTGTGATGCCAACCTTGTAGGTTGTGGAATTATGGGAGTAGCAACACTTCCATATTTACAGATGTGAGTGGTAGGCTTCCTTGTCGCCATAATTTTACATTCAATTTTTCTTGCCAACCTGAATGCCTTCTCCAATGAATCAGGTTCCCAAACTCGAAATTCATGTTGGATTTTATCCTTTAAAGTCCCTATGAAGACATCAATCCTGTGTTCCTCTAGAAGATCAGTTACCCTTATATTCAATTTTTGGAAGTCCTCAATGTGCTCCACCACTGAACCCTTTTGTTTGATATTTATCAATTGGCTAAAGAAGTTGTTGCTCTTTGTATCCTCATAATGTGATATCATTTCCTCTGTAAAAATTTACCAAGTGACAATTTTTTTATGGGAGCAATGCCATTGATACCATACAAATGTATTTTGTTCTAAATGTAAAGTTGCAATGCGTACCCTTTGTGTGTTTTTCACATTATTGAGATCAAACTATTGCTCTATTTGTACTATCCATGTTACGGGATCCTTGCCATCAAACTTCCTCATATCCATCTTTGGAATATGGTGGTTCTTCAATCTAACATTAGAGTTTATGAAATCATGCTAAACATTTATTTTGTTCTCATCATGATTTTCCTCTACTATATTTCTGCCATTAGGAATCATTTCTTGTATTAACCTTGTCATCAAACCTTCCATGTCTGCTTTTAGATCATTCTTCATGTCTTCCATGTTGTCTTTCATTTTTTCATCGATCTTAGCTTCGATGTCATCCATCTTAGCTTCCATGCCAGCTTCCATGCCATCCATATTAGCTTCCATGTCATTCTTCAAACCATCCACCCTAGCTTCCATGCCTTTCTTCAAACCATCCATCTTAGCTTCCACGTCTTTCTTCAAAACTTCCATTTCATTTTTTGTTGCTCTTTTCTAGAGCAAAATTTCGTGCAATTTCTCTTGCAATTTTGATATGTCATGTAGCGCTTCTTCCTCTTCATGATACATAGTATAGCCTTCTAAAGGCTTAATGGGTGTTTAATTCTTTTTAGGTGGCATTTTAGAACCCAACACTGATATATATGCTTCAATATGCCCTTGGAATCACTTCAAACTAATTTTTCACACAATACTTATGCAATTCAAAAAAAAAATTAAAAATTAAAAATTAAATTAAAAATAAAAATAAATAAATAAAAAATAAATAAAAATAAAAAAATAAAAAATAAAATAAAATAAAAACAAAATAAAAAATACACACCTTTTTCTTGCTTTTGAGGAGCTCTATATTGAAATTGAATTATCTCTGTGATTTTGGATCTTCAATATCTGAAATTTGACCCTAAATTAGCCCTCTGCAACTTCTTTTGAATGCCACAGGTCTGACTTGATTTAGATTCTTCAAGGCAAAGTTATACCTAATCTCCCACGATAATGTAATTATGAACTGTTTCAGTAGAGCGAACTTATACGACTTTCCACGTGTCACCGTTTCCTCCTTTGGCTCTGAAATTGATACACGAGAAACTAAAGTCCATGTGATTGCATCCACTTTTGACAGAATTCAATCTGACGCTCAGAGAGAAAGTTATGACGATTTTCCCACGGTCACCTCTTTGAGATGAAATTCGGGATCCTAAAACAATCCTAACTTCCACAGATCATATCTCCAAAAATATTGTGAACCAAGATCTGAAATATTTACAGGAGGTTCCTCAAGATTTTGGCTTTTCTCTATAAATATTTCAGCTTCTGAAACTTTGTATACGAAACGTTATAGCGCAAATTCCTCGATGACCTATTTTAGTTGAAATTTGGGAGCCTGAAAAAACCATAAATTCCACAAATCATATCTCCGAAAATATTGCGAACCAAGATCTAAAATGTTTACACGACGTTCCTCAGGATTTCGGCTTGGCGCTGTAAAAATTTTAGCTTCTGAACCTTCGTAGAACAAAAGTTATAGCGAAAATTCCACGATGATCCGTTTGGAGCAGCGAAACCCTAGAATCCAAAGCTCTAATACCAAATTTTATGAAACCACCTCCAAAAATAGAATAAAAGAGAGATCAATGCCTTAGAAATAGCCACTTCAAGGGGGAAACCTCCCATACATTACATAAATGAACAATTCTTGGATGATACAAATGACAAAACCCCTTTCTATATATAGGAGTCCATGGGGTCACAATATAATCCTAGCTGACCTAACAATAATAATGTAAGGGCACAATAATAACAATATTGGGGTTACAGGGGTATAAAAATAACAATAAGGGGGTTACACTAATAATAATAAGGGACTATACTAGTAATATAGGGACCTAACAGAGTAAGAATTGGTTCTCCTGCTAAATGAGGATCTACTTCATTCATGTCATCAACCTGTTTTTACAAGGATCAAGAAATAACAGATCTATCATAAACACATATCTATCATGATCATCAGTATAATGTCTTCCATCTTTCATCAATGGCTGGACTAGAAATATCAGGGCAAAAAGTTGATGTGACAACACAATATTAAGATCCAATAACAATACATCAAGTTAAAGCATTTAATTTTACCGCATGTTAGAACCAAATATAGTCATCAATTTGTAACGTGAATCTCATAAATATGCCTTTATAATCACGGTTTCCAATACCATGCATATCATAATCAATAGGATCAAGTTAGGTTAATCGATAAACCAACAATGTGCAATAACTCTTTTTCTTTTCAATGAGCTTCCATCATGCTTATCACATGCATTATCAACACCATATAAATTAGGTAACCTTCCATAAGAGATCAAATAGATCATATGCGTATCAAGAATCAAGAGTACCATCCAACAAAATCATAATTATTATCTAACAAAAAATATATGTTAGCCATACATTAAGTTATGATACTATATCCATGATTGGAAATCACATCAAGTACTCTTGCAAAATCACGCAAATCATCATGGTCAAACCATTTAATACCAGGTGCACCATTTCATCAACATAAATCTCAATCACTCTTATATGTGCATGCATGAGCCATCCAAGAAGTAGACATTATTAATATACCAAAGGGCTTGCATATCCATCCAATGTTGTAGTTGAATCATAGAATTAAAACAATATACCATGCATGATTTACTGTATTACCTATGCACCTTCACATAGGTAGCTTGTAGTGCACAAGTGCCTCTTTACCTTTTCCAGATCTAGCTATATTTCCTTTTCTAGATCTAGCTGCATTAGCCAACTTTTATGCATTTCCCGATCTAGCCATATTTCCTACATATCCAAAGATCCTCAAGAGGGATCCACTCATCACATCTCATCACGGAGGTTACATATATCCAGGTGCTCAAATATACATGCAGGAAGTAACGACCATAAGCAATAATCATAGAAATTGGATCGCATAAACATGAGTAAGTTTTATAAGTCGAGGGGTTCTTATCTTTAATGAGAGATAATCCTCTCCCTCTTGAACTAGCCTTCAAGAGTCAGCCACAGATCATAAAGCAATGATTCCTCCAATAAACAACTTTATCAATAACCATATCAATTGATCCAATTGCTTGAGCATATTCACAAAGGCCATGCGAGGGTTTCATAAACCAAATCTCAAGATTTTACCATAAATAGGGTTTCTCTCAAAGCCTTATCCACTAACTACTTAGGGTTTTCTTCATACCGTAGATTTTTTTTAGGTCTCTACCATCCTATGCTTGCTTCCATAGAAGTGTCTCTTTCGGGTGATCCTCATGGATTTTATTCAACCAACTTTGATACCATGTTAAATTTTCATAAAGCAGCATTGTTCTTTACTTTGACAGTTACATTTCTTTGTTAACATGTTGCATTCACCCCAAATAATTTTTTCCATTATACAAATATATATCATTCACCGTCAGAAAATGAACTATGTAGAAAGAACAATACCATCATCATAATCATCATCATCTAAGAAACGGAAAATAAAAGATCAAAGGAAGAGAAGCATGAACACATAGATAAACCAGGATTAGTCCGAGACCAGGGCAAAACCCACTATGGGGAAAACCCTTGGAAATTATTTTTCTTAGATCTTCATTGAATGGTTCAGAAAATAGAGTACAACGATCCATGAGTACATATATTTACGATGCAAAAAAAAAATAGCATACAAGCACTAAAACCATGCCCATACTTTTGCATGAAGGAAACAGAATCTGAGAACTGAAATGCACTGACACTAGCTGTAGAAAATTGATGAACACAAGTGATATTGAATGAGGAGTGAAGATACATCTGTAGAAAAAAAAAACATATATGATCCATAGATATACATATCTATAATACTGAAACTCGGATATGAAATATCATCAGGTGATCTCAACTCTTAAGTCCTAGATCTCAATCCAGGAGTTTTTCAATGATGCTTTGACGCAACTGTGAATGAATGACTAAAGTATGGAAACATTGTGCAATCAACTAAAGATGAACCAAACCTTATCTGTCCAGAAAGTCTCTTGGTTGTGACCTTAACTCACTCATCCCATGATTGAAGGACTCTGAGCTACTACCACATCATTCTGTGCCCGTAGCTGAGGGTCTCTATACCTTAGAACCCTGGCCACGCCCTAAATTTGTCCTGCTAGCTGCTTTGGCACCTTAGTCACGGGCACAACACATCCTGCCCACGACTGAGCTTCAGTAGGTTCGCTACCAAGGCCTTACCTGCCCACTACTCTTCTTCAATAGACCCATATATGGAATGTGCACTAGAATCTGACCTCGATCCATTGCGTCCCACTGTGCCATCTCCTTGCAACATACCTGTGCGAACCAAAACATAAACATAGACGAAATAAATTGATGGATGCAAATCATAGATTACTTGAGAAAGTGTACAAATGAACTTGAGGTTGCCTCTATTTATAACTTTGTGAGTGACCGCTTGGCGCTTTGACCGCATCAACACGTGGTTAGGCCAACTCATAAAATATTAAATTAATTCATAACTTAACTTCTCCTTAACCAATTGGGGTGATCTATAGGTCAATTTTGAACCTCTCGAAAATAGGAATATAATTAAATTATTTTCTTAATCATATGAGCTATCCAATGTGTAATTTGACCTTAGTTGCAAAACTTAACACCTTTTACCTCAGATGTGTCAAGTATGGGAAGCTCAAGAAGCTACTCCTAGAGGACAACATCCCATGGCTCCGATTCCTTCGGCTCCTTCATCTCATCCAGTTGTGCTTACTAATCCTTTTCCTCACCAAGGATATATAGTTTCCCAACCTACACAAGGTCAAGTAGCCCCCCAACCTCCACAATTTGGTCACCATGATTATCATATTCTTATGATTAATTATGACGAGGTCAACACCGAACAAGTCAACCTTCAGACTCGATCAGGCCAGTATGACAAGCCATCTACTAAGTCTGTGACTGATTCCTAACCCCAAGTTTCCACCGAGCCTCTTTTGTCATCAAATGATACCTTACAGATCCCTCATCCTAAGGTAGATGTTGTTCCCAAGACCTCCAAAGGCCCATTACGTCGAAATGTTGCTTCAGCTAAAACCGTCAATACCTATTGCATAGTAGATGACTTGGTGCAGTCTCCTACCACCATGTCAACGCTAGAATTTATCTAGATGTGCCTATCCCAAAGGAAATCTGATGCAGGAGCATCGGACCTGGCCAGCAATGTGGAAAACTGTCCACATGTTGTGGCCTAACAGGGTGAATTTTATTACTGTTTGTTCAATCTCAGTTTTACTGAGGAGGTCGATTTCACAAATAATTAGTTATCATTGGATAAGATTTGTTATAACAGGTGTGTGTGAGTGCAAGTAGATAGGAGGTTATTAGTTAGAATTTTAAAATTAGAAGATTATGTATCTATTTGTTAGCAGAGTTAAGGGGAGATAGTCGTAATAAATGAAGAGATTTTCTTCGTAGGAGGTAGAGGCGTAGGTGTGGTGTGACTGTTTTGTTTTTGGGCAAAAAGCTCCAATTAAATACGAGGACTGTGTTTTTTTTGAAAAAAAATTGGAGATCGTTATGTGTGTGAAGTCATCGAAACAAATCTCTGTTATTTTATTATTGTTGCTGTTGCCTAGGAATAAAAAAAAATATTATTTGCGCCAATGTGTGATGGCAATCTGTGTTATAAATGTAACAGATTTGATTCGAATTAATGGAATGCTGAACTGTGGTTTCAATTCAGTTATCTGTGATATGTGTTAAGTTTTGTGCGTAGAATCTTCCCACAGAGGATAATCAAGAAAACAGACTGCGTGGATCTCGGAACAATGCCGAATTAGGAATTGTGATTCCTGAAATTTCGCCTCAAATCCTGAAGGTTGTTAATTTCCAGTTGTAGAACGAATCAGATTGGATATGCGTTAACTGGTCGTTGTGTATTGGAACACGAAAAAAAATGCAATTGACTTGGGCATATCGAATAATGGATTCGATATGAAACAAAGTCTTGTGGCTTCCGATGCGTTGGGCTCGAATCACCATTTTGGGAGGAGTCAATCATTGACAGCGCATTCCAAATGACTACAGATTGAAAGAAAAACGCAGAAGGATCCAAGTTAATGGAGCAGAGCGAAGGTTAGGTACCTCCTGTTTCAGACCAGCAAGGCAAAAACGTAATTCTACAGTGGGAAAAGCGTTTCTGGGTGTAGATGTATGGTATAAAATTGTTTTAACACAGAAATGAAAATGTTTACGTTCTGGTAAATGCAATAGTTTGCATTGGATTGTTACAATCGATATATGGTTATTGTATTCGTTAATTACAACACAATTAACGCAGATATGTGATTTGTTGTTTTATTAAAAATCGGTGGTTTGTATCTATTAGAGAGTGCAAAAACAATTGGAAGGGCTGCGCCGTGTATGAAACAAGAAAGGAATTCCAGTTCTTATGTTTGAATTGAGACAGAGTTTTTATTTTGGTATTCGACCTTCTATTTTGGTGTTGATTTGTATGCTTGTAATACAATTGGTGTGCGCTCAAAGTTTTTCTATTTTGAATCGATTCAAATGAAAGAATTCAGTTCTCAGTTTTAATAGAAAAAACAAAGTTTTTCTATTTTGAAATCGATTGTAATCTAAGCTGATTGAGCACACGAGTTCGGTGCATCAAAATCTATACTCTCTACTTTGGGGGTTTTGGATCCTTATAATGATCATATGATTATCTTTGACGTTGACCAATTAGAACACCCCCCCCCCCTTCCTTCATTTGTTTCATTTAAAATACTAGTCTCCATAAGAAACACCAATGTTCAGCGGTGTATCATAGACGAAGGCATCTCCACCTATGTGATGACTATCATATCACTATTTCCGACATTACTGTCTCTATTGACATTGAATTCATTGATGGCCCATTATATTATAACATTATTTTGGGTTGTATTAACACCTTTTCCATGTTAGTTGTCGCATCTGCAGTTTTTCGTAAAATTTCCCTTCTTGTAAGAGAAATATCGTCACCATAAATCAACTGACATACTATGATCCTAAGGCTCAGACTTCACCTGAGTCTAATATCTCATCAATGATTGGAATGTCTCGTCCCTCACCAATGTCTCTCTTGGAGTCTACAAATATTCTGCTTTTCTTGGTGCTTATTATGGTCTACTGCCTACCCCTTCTAAACCATCTCATCTAGTGTTTTTATGGTGCAAGCATCCTGGGATGATCACAAGTGGTCTAATATGCCCATCCAATAGCAAAATCCTCCACAACCTATTGTTCCCAACTCAACCCAGCATACATGTATAATTCCTTAAGGATCAATTCCTTCTGCTGGTGTCTCTCCTAGTCCATTCAAACCAGGAACCGTTCCTCCAGGTCTTAACCATCCAAGAGCAGTTCCTCTAAGCCATTATCCTTTAGGTCATATACCTTTCTTACTCCCCTCACCTATAATTTATTATGTCCTTGTCATGGCTACATTGATTTTACCTAACATTACCTCGGGTATTCAACTTTTTTACATTGATATCCCTGCAAACACTCACCCTAACCAACTTAAGCCTTACACAACTTTGACCGTGGTACAATATTTTATTCCTTCCCCTTCCTTTGCTTGAGTTCCATAGAAATATCAACAAGAATCTATGCCTATTGTGACACCATCTGGTGAGGGGGGCAAAGCCCAAAAAAAGGGAACTAAAGACAAGGAACCGAAACAACTCCAGATCCTCCTAAGCCTCTAAATCCTACCCCTCCATGCACTTTGTGTGATGTTTTCAGGCATGCCACCAATAATTTTCCTGAACTCCCTCATCTCAAAGATGTGTTTGTTGATACATTTCCTGACTCTAGCACCCCGAAGGTCCATGTCACCTTACCAGAGTCAGCGAAGAAGAACAAATCATTACACATGAATCAACCTTGTGATTTGTGTGATAATTTTGGCCATTATTCTCACCACTGCCTCATCTCAAATATTTTCATGATACCCATTAGACTCTTCGTGAAAAAGAGATCACTCGTAGTGAATCCACCTCTTCTCTACCTGCAGATTTTGGTCCCATTATCACACCATAACATGAGGTCCCTCAACCACACATTGTGATCCCTCCTCCCGATGTCAAGATGATGGATAACACCTCTCCTATTCTCTACCTATCATCATCCATGGAATCGATGTATGGGGACTCTCTTGTAGTTTCCTATTATGGTTTGGTTGAACCTTATTCATTGGATATTGTTAGGGTCCCGTGATTTGGCTGATTGGCAAGCCAAATGACAGTGTAACATCGAACCAATCTTTGGAGTCCGAGGACCTAGCCTTCTTGGACTCAGAGAGGGCTCTCTCTATATGTGTAAAGGATATCTGTGTGTTTGCTTATTATGTTATGATTTTAGGCTAGTTATGAAGTATATTTTTTGTTTTGGTTTTTTAGGTTGTGAGGGATGAAACTGATCAAAGATATAAGATAGGTAAAAAGGATGTTAGATCAACTGGGCTATGGGGTCGAAAAGGTCTAGAAAGCTATCAGACGGTGATACAAGGCTGTTGAAGGGCCGATTTGATTCGAGGTAGAAAGGATCTTTGGGTAAAATGGGACAAAATGGACATCAAGTTTGGGAACAACAAAGGATTTCAAGCATAACTAGTTTAACAGCTAACATAAACATGGTAGGGCAAACCATGAATCATGAGAAATGTAACTATAAGCTAATCAATACATAGAAATAAACATTCAAGCCATGCATAGAGATATATCACCCTCTAACTTTGGGAAATGGCTATCGGACTTTGGGGAAAACAACTAAGAGAGACAAACAACTTAACTTACTATGCCAGAACGCCTAAACACAGTACTTCAAGTTATTGGGCACTTTGAAAACAAGATTTTCATAGTCTTAGACAAAGGGCTAGATCAGAACTAGGCCTCCTTGGTTCAACAAAATGATAATCTAATCAGTCAAAGAGAAACTTCATGGATGGAACTATAACTAGCCATAGGTAAGAAGGGCATACCGTAAATCATACTTAACATGTATAAAACCATAAATGAAATAAGCAACAATATCCTAAGTTATTAAAGAGCAATCAAGAATTCTTTAATGTCACTAAGGAAGAGGAAAACATGAAAGCTATGAAGAAACAAGAAATATGAGGTGCCTCCAAGGGCATGTCTCAAATATGTTCTCTACTGATCTATAGCAGGCAAGAAACATGTATTCATGAATGAAAACTAGAAGACAAAACAAATAAAGAGACACTATACCATTCTACCAAGTCATGGAATCCAACAACAATCCTCTTTCATCATCCAAGAACATCCAAGAGGCAATCCAAAAGCATGAGACAAGTATTTCTTCCAAAGATTATATGACCATATATTTCTTCTATCATCAAGTTCAGCCTTGTTTACAATGAAAGTATTTGGAATAAATAGGACAAAGTGAGGAAAACCTCATGGTTCAACTTGCTATCCTATTGGCCTAATCAAAATATCTAAACTTGTCCATGAGGCTTTGCAAAGCCCAAGGCACAAAATATCTCATAAAATATCTAAAAAATGCTAAAAGAGGGAATTAAATTGACTTTTCATAACTTCTCATGTGCAAAAATAGCTAAACGCACATGAGGAAAAAGCAGATTTTAAGGGTTCAAATTTTAAAAAAATACTCAAAATTTACATCAGCAAAAGGTCCCTTGACTTGCTGGTAACATTTGGCAGCCTTCCTGATGTCAAAATTAGGCTCATGATAGCTCGTTGGAAAGCTCTGAGTGTCTAATTTCTGGAACAACTTAAATTTTCCCAATCTGATGCCTAGAATTCCTCCAAAACTGAACCTGTGTGTAAAAAACCAAAAATTACAGTTTGTTGATAGACCGGGCAGAGTGTGCAAAAAACGAGCATTTTTCGCCATTTCGGAGGAGTGAATGATCTTCAAATGTCCTGAAAATTGCTGAGTGTGTGCTCCTGAAATTATGGCATCCAATGATACCATTCTCCTCCTTTGACGATCCCCCAAACTGAAATGGCGAATTTCATGAGTTTTGACCAAAAACCCAAGAATGCCAAAAAACCAAAATATGTCGAAATTTGCCCAAAATCGGTGAGTCTTACCCTCAAGGGTTCTTAGAAACATGTCTAGAAACTTGGGCCAAAATTCCAAGCCTAAAGGTGTTTTTCTCCTTTTTTCTCACTGGGCGCCCTCTTTGGGTAGTTTTGAGCTTTTCTTGGTTTTCTTCTTTGTTGTTTGGCATTCTAGCTTTGGTGAAGAAGTCATGGCCCCTTGCCTAGGAGAGGTAGCTAGCACATGCTTTGGAGAATGCCCTTCTAACTCACAATTCTCTGCCCTTTCCAAAACAATGCTTTTCACTTGGTATGTCACTCAACAAGTAAACTCAAGAACAAAAACACAGTCAGTAAAAGATACACAGTCCAAGTGATTTTTTCTGTGTTTTGTGGTAAGGTCACCTTGCTTTTGGTACTTTGGAGGACACAGGACAACCTTGTTTTTTGGATAAAGGCAAAACAACAATCTTCTTAATTCAAAATACTGCTCTCTTTTTGGTATGCATGCCCATCAACAGGTAAATTCAACACCATTACACAGTCAAACAAAGTGCATCTACACAGTCAAAGGTTACTGTGTTATAGGATAAGGTGACAGAGCTTCTAATGTTTTTGATATGGTAACAAAAAGTCCTGTAGTAGTCAAACAACAATAAACTCCCCTTCAAACAAAACATTGCCTTCTTTATACTTCATTGTTTCCTTATACCCAGTGGTTTTTTGCCCCTTTTACCACACAGAGGAGATATCCGAAATGACAAGAATATTCGCACCATGATCATTGTTGTTTAGAAGAAAGACCTACTGTTTCACCTTTCACCACCCTGTCTCTCCTTTTGGACACTGTTTTGTACTATTTAAAACTGTTTGGAGGGTAGTTCATAGGTTCTTTTCAAACATTTAAAAGAAAACCACCATTTGGTTGATGTTGAGCAGTAACCCTCCCTCAAAATAGTCACTAAAAATATCTCATTTCAAACCATACTTTCTCTGCCCCAAACACCATTTAGCAATTTTGAATTGAAGGGGTGCAAGACAAAAATACCTTGAAACACGATGCAAATCCTTGCTTAAGAGTTGGAGCCACTTTGAAAGCAAGTTGGAGGCATGTTAGAGGCCTAACACAAGCGCGGCGCGTTTGAATGAGAAAGTGCCGCGCAAGAAAAGTTGTTGGGTCACCTGTTGGGCCGACAGGACTGGCACCTACATGCGCGTCGCGCGGTAGTGTATCGCTGTGTAAAAAATCGGCCTGAACGCGCCGCGAAGACTTACAGGCGCGCCGCGCGGTTTTTTAGCCCAAAAAACTCTGTTTATTTGCCAAAAATTGTTTCCTCCGGTCTCGTGGATAACAAGAGGGGTTCTGTGGGTGTTTTGAAAATGTGAAAAACGCGCGGGCAACGGTCCCCAATCCTCTTGTATTTGAAAAAGGGAAAAACCCTTTGGTGCACTTAATGAGGGTGTTTGAAAACGTTCAAAAAGTTTTTTTGTTTTAAAATTAGAACATGGAGCTCATATCTTCTTTGAAACGTACTCGGACTTGTTTTTGTCCAAAACAAAACACAGTGGCAATGCTCACTTCTTATAAGCCAGACCTCCCTTTTTGAAACGAAACCACTTTGTGGAGAATTTTTAACACTTTGATTGTTTTCTTCATAGAGAGAAAAATCTGCCCTTTGATATCTTTGACACATTTTTCATAGGGAAAAGGCCTTCCTTTTTTACATTGGCACGCTCACATTGCTTTTACTGGGTTCCAGGACCTGAAACATGTCATGGTCTTTTTGCACATTTATGAACCTGTATACCTATTTGCAATGCCCTTTTCGCTGAGGAAGAAGCTTAACTGTCACTTCAATATCCCTTTTATACCTCTGGTCTTTGTATGGCATACCTGTTGTCTTTGTTATTTGAAAAGGGGACACCTGTAGAAGATATTTTGTGTTGCATGGGGTTTTCTTTGACATTTTGAAAGAGGTCATTTCTCCCTTTTACAACCTAAACTAACATTTTTGCTCTGGATGCTATGATTATATCTTGTCTACAGTGTAAACTGAATTGGATGACAGGTGCGGCTTGAGCTTCCTTTTCCGAATGTGGGTGCAAAAAAGGCAGTTGCATTCACCTAGGTTTTATCATCCTCTGTCCATCAAGAAGAGCGCTTTTTCTAAAACCTTTCCTCTACTCAAAATATACCAGCAAGGTATCTTGGTCCTCTGCTATAGGGGCAGACCTCCTTTGGAAAACTAAATATAATTTTCCTTCTTGTCCACTGTGATGAGCTATTTGAGAGACATTCTCTTATGCATCAGGAGGATGAGTACCCTTTGAAACATAATCATCATCATTTCTTTGCCTGTGCAATGACCCATCTCATCAACCACTCTTCAATTTTGTTTTGTTTGAGCTCCAGACTGTCTTTGGCGAGAAACCTTGATAAGAGACAAGTTTAACCTGCTTGGATTACAGTGGTACCCCTGCTTTCCTTCTTTGTTTTTTACATCATTTCTCTGTTTCAACTATCTCCTATTGTGTTTACAATTTGTCTATCAGTCAGTGACAACTCTAGAATTGATCACTGCTATGGCCCTTTGCTTATGAATGAAGGAGGCGCTCTTAACCCTTTGCTTATAGATGAAGGAGGTTCTTCAGTCTTCAAACCCTCTGCTTATAGATGAAGGAGGTTCTTAGTCATGCCATAATCATCAGCCCCTTGACAGTGTTGCTTTTCCTTTTACTGTCCTTTCAGGCTTTGAATGTGGTCGCATGAGCTTGATAAAAAACTCTTTGCTTTGTAACTGTATCTCAGGCTCAAGATCACATTGAGAAGCAGCTGTATTCTCATGTGGAGCCAAAAATTGTCTTCTGAGATGCTGGTATGTTTCTGTCCTTGAAAGATCCATCAAACAATGTAAAAACACCTAAAATCAGCTTGACTTATGGTCTATGTATTGCTGAGACTTAAGGGTGTATTAGTGGCGTGACCTAGGGCTGTAACCAACTTCATTAGCAGAGTAGGAAGGTCTGTTATGACTGGTCTATAGCAGATGGAGGATTTTGGCTTTTGGATAGTTTGCCAAGGGAGAAATGCCTTAAAGCGCCACTTCCTAACTTAGGGGAGACTGTTTGAATAGATTTGGATTGTCTCTTTAGAGCTGATGGGCAGACTAGTATGGCTGAGGCTATGTAGGATTTGATAATGAGGTTTCATCTCGTCATGGGCGGACTGAAATGTAGGAGGGAAAAAAAAAATTATGGGTGTTTTCCCAGCTGGCAAATTTGACAAATTTTTAGATCGGCTGTTGGAAAACTTGGCTGTTACAACTAGTCATCACCAACAAGTGAAAAATACTGATGACTAACAAATACCCCAATCTCAACATCGGTATATATTCCATCTGCTAGTCATTCGCCCCCTCCTATTGGAAATGAGCATGTGAACATCTATCATGATGATGCTTTAGGTATTTCCTACACATTATGTGGTATCTCATCCTCCCATTCACCCATATTTCATTCAGATGAAGACATCGTGGAACCCATGACCACCCCTGATTATCCTTGGGACAATATGCACCATCATGTGTATTTACTTCTACAACAAACCCATGATCAATATGATGTGGATTCCACAATAATCCTTACCTCTTTGTGAACCCATAAATTCACCCCTCATCTTAACTGTGATGCTCGATGACATATTCAACATCAATCCCCTCGCCACCTCCTCATTGGCGATGATCTCTATCATCTTGGTGTCGACACTGTCTCTCATCATTATCTCACCCATTCATTGTCTTCTTACGTCTTTCATATGTATCCATCCTTGAAAACTCATATCGCTTATGTTGATGTTGTGAATCACTTCTCTAGGAATCTTGAGTCAACAACTTGGCCCATTTTCACACCTTTGCATTTGTTAGTTCCCTCCAACGACGTATGCATTGGATCTGCCACCAATAACCATCCTGAATATGATGTTGTGATAGGTTTTTTAACCAATTTCCTTGATCGTTGCATCCTTCACCTTCATGCTCATCTTGATTCATTGCTACTTTTCATGTAATTAAATGGCATTTATCATGTACATAATCGTGTCCTATTTAGAAAGTATCTATGAGTTAAGATTTTGGCACATGAATTTGAATTCATTACATTCAGTCATGTTCCTGGAGCCCAAAACCACTATGTAGATAGAATTTCAAATAACATTCTATATTTCCATTTATCAAATACAAGAAGGAAACCATAACATCAACAAATAGCGAACCACAATCATCAAAAAAATATGTATATATATATATATATATATATATATATATATATATATATATATATATATATATATATATATATATATATATATATATCATAATATCAAAACATATAAGTGTTTGGAGTCCACTACTCTAAATACTTATGACAAGCCCATAACATGTTAAAATACCAAAAATTGGACCCACATGTCCCTATCCATATTCACTATTATGTGGAGGCTCACAAGCCAATGGCTCCATCCCATCAGCTCGTAAGTCTCGAACTTCCTGATCGACCATAGTTATGTGTCACGTGATACCTCACCACTCTCAGGGAAGACTTGTGCACTCATATGTATGTCAATCTTCTAAATCATGCCAACCATGCTCTGTCACCCCAGTCAGTAGCACATCGAACCTATGATTGAGGTCCTCTAATAGATCATCACTATCTGGTCTTTGTCGTGATGTCAATCCACCCTGATCTGCGGCCCCAGGCGTTGCGGCTCAACCCGTATATCCTGCACATTTTACCAGTGCTATATTTTCATACCATAAGTTTGGAAATCAATACCACATATATATTTTATAAATTTTACATGCAACCAAACATATAGTAACTTTCACATACCATCTGGACCTCATTATCGTCCTGGCGATAGTGACGGGTCAAGATCCCCCAAATAGTTCATGCCACTATATGTATATTCATCTATGTACAATGGAATCTAGTCCCAATGTGCAAAGAACTTAGGTCATAACACTCTTCTGACTTCACCTCATCGCAATAGCTTCCCCCAGCGATGCATCCTGGGCTTATGTGGGGCCCCATCACAGATCTGTACATGTGGATGAATGGTCAGGATCTTCTCAAAGAAGAATGAGCACATTACTGTCCCAAATGAACATTTATCATTAGTCCATCGCCTGCATAAGGTCAATTTTCGTTTTAACGATGACAACATCATATGGGCCCACCAATAGTAGGTCCTTTCCAGCACACTCTCCACCAACATCATCTTCCCCCCAGTGATGTGATGAAACGAATGACTACCCAATATTCGTAGCACTGTTGTGGTTGTAGTTCGTGTCTCCAACCTCTCTAAGTCATTGATATTAATGGTTGTGCCCTTTGCACGAACACCAGGTCTATAACGATGATCCACAAACTCATATATATGCCTCCCATGAGGCAACACCGGATGTATCTCCCCTACCATCCCCAATGGAGGCAACCCTAATAGAAAATATATGTCCTGAATTGTCAGCTCGATCCTCTGGCCCTGTACCACAAATGCCTCCTGATCTGGGTCCTAGTAGCTCACAATCCTTGATAACAAGGTATCACATACCCTCATCAATGGGTTCTCCAAGAACTTAAGAACCCCATACTGATCCAAAATACCTCTAACTGTCGGCCTCCCCTGAATCTCAGCACAGAGAGTCTCTAAATCTCGTTCTTGCCACACAACCTTTAGCTCTTCCATATGTGAAAAATACCACCATGTTTTTTAAATTCAAATTAAAATACATACAGTTTTGGTCATTAGCTTCAGTTCCTCGCAGACCACCATCCTTGCTTTTCCTCCCAACCCAGAACGTAGTTTTTTCTTTCAAACCTGAGTTGGATGCACTTTTCAGCCCAGCTTTTGTGTTCCAAAATGTAGAATAGGGAACCAAAAGTGCGTTGCGGTTGTGAGGCCTAGCAGGGGTGCCTCATAGAGATTTGAAGCCCTAATATGAAATTCCAAACCACTGAAAATGAAGAGTATGGTTAGGCCACCTACCTCCAAATTGAAAATCTTGATTCTGATGGTCGGTTTTTCTGCTGTGATATCCACAAGATTTAGGTCCTTATCCTTCTCTCCAAATTCTCCAAAACTCACTATGAAAATGAATTAGATTTGGAGGCAACACGCCCTTTTATAGGGAAACCCTAAGTTTTTTGTTGCCCATTGCGACCAAACCGTTGCTCGGTTTGACGAACCTTCAACACCATTGGAAAAATCTCATCGAGTTCTATAATGGGTCTTACTTTGTGTTTGGTAATTTGACACTTCACCCAGAAGCCATTTTTTCCACAAAGTTTCACTTTACTGCCAATTAAATCTGAATTTCTCCACATGAGCTGCCTGTACTTTGGTACCACTTTGCCTTGGAACTTGTTGACTCATGTGTTGATTTTCTTCATGAGCAAACCTTATTTACCCATGTTTTTTAAGGTCCCTGTAGGCCTATCCCATGTGGAAGCATCATCGAGACACCCTTGATGAGAGCATCCAGGTCTGGGATGAGCCACCCTTACATTCATGGAGTCTTTTTTGAGTCTCATTGAGTCTTATTACAGTATTCCATCCATATTTTCATCCCATTAATCCCTTTTTTCTCCGTTTGGCCTCCAACTATATTGTTTTGTCTCTTAAAAGCCTCCATCTGAGTAATTGACCATCCCCTCCGCAATTGAGTTAGTCGCTGCTAGTTCAATCATGCATATCATGCTCTAACAAGGGAAGTCGTCATCCCGCCTATCATCTTATATCCCTCCATTCTTATCCCTGGTGTCAGTCCATCAGTCACCCTATTATGATTCCTCGTGTCTTAGTTGAGGATTCCTCATTGCCTCTACTCTGGCAAACCCTATTATGTTGAATTTAGCACATTTATTCCAGAAGTACGGTCTAGAGGGAGGTGTACCTTGGTTCCAACTTTAATCATTGGTTGGTGCCTTGAATCAAGCAAAGGGAATCCTTATTTACCTTTGACATCATTGTTTCTCATGTGCTCGACTTTAGCTCATTATTGCACAATTGAGAATCGTACATTTGATGGTCTGATGATTCAGCAGATTGTACTCGTGATTCTGGGGTGTGTGTGAGATGTTCAAGACCTCATGAGGGGGTGGCCCTTTAGGTATCCCCCCACATGCCCGAATGTCCTCATATTATGATCCAACCTCATATGCAGTTCCACAAATTTGATGGGTTCGATTTCAGCCGCTTGCAACACCCACAACATGCATGTATCCTTTAGATGATCCATTCAGATCTTCAGAGCCATTTCTTATTTAGAAGGGCTTCTTTGGTTGTGATTCCCCTTCCCATGTCATCTTGAGGGGAATTATATCTCATGTACTCAGATGTTATTGTATTTCAGACTTGGCCAATGTTTTTCTAGGAATATTATTTATATGGGATTCATTGTATATGTCCTGGCCCATTGATGTCAGTGTATCATGTATCATGTATCATGTACTTTGTAGCTCAACCCCACATTGCTGGACTCACCATTATTATTTTTACTCATTTATCTCGGTGGGTACGGATATGCCTCCCCTGCCTCATTTGAGCTCATGTACTCCAAAATAAAAAGAGACTTATATCAATTTAGTAGGTCTTGCTCCCTCCATTTTTGTCCTTCCTTGCCTTGCTTTAGTCGTATCTCTGTCTCTCTCTTTTACTCCCATTTTGTGTCTCATGGAAGTGTAACTTACAACATATTTCAGTCATATGATTTGCTCCTAACCCTCACACGTTGGGGGGCAATCTGTTATCACCAAAAAATAATCACCTAGCCATTTCTAACTAGGTGGATCGAAATACACCATGTAAGTTTAATTTTACCATAGTAAAATCACTTTCATTATAAGAAATAATTTAGTAAACCATTTTTATTAAACTATTTTTGATTAAAATTAAAAAACCCCACGAGAATAATAAAATAAATCATTATTTATTTAATTTTCTCTAGGAATAATTATTAAATCATTGTTTGATAATTATTCCTTGTCACATTTGACTAAATCACCTATGAATAATTAAATAAATCATTATTTATTTATTATTCCTTAACTCCATTCTTAGAATAATTGTTAAATCATTATTTAATAATGATTTCATTTTCACACCTTTCTTAATCTTCACGAAATAATTAATAAATCATTATAAAATAATATCTAAATAAAAATATTTTACCATTTTGAATACCTTTTTCCGCTCCAAAAATATAATAAAGTATTTCTAATGGTTATATTTTTATTTTAGTCAATAATATTTTATTATTCTCCATTTTTTAGATCAACCCAATACTTTGTTATAAATAAGCGGGTTTTTCATTCATTATTCACCATGATCATTATCATCGTCACCATTATCATATCCATATTTTCAAGCTCCCACTAGAGTTCTATACATTGTTTGGGTTTTTACATATTGAGAGAGGAAGATCTAATACTCAAGCGTCAAGGACATCAAAGGACCCATCCCACATAGGGGGATTTACGACCCTTTTGTAAATCTCCTTCACGAGGTGTTATCAATAAAGGATTTATTTATTTAAACGTATTTTCATAACTGGGTTATTACATCGCATTTTTTTTTGTTTATCATTTTAGATCGCATACATCTATTTTTCTGCAAGTTTTTCTCACACTTTTATTGAAGATCTGGAGTATAATCAACCATAATTGTTGTTAGGGTCACTAATCACCTGTGACTTAAGTGAGATATTTTTGGTACACCTTCCAAGAAATTTCATACTAACATCTATTCTTTGATTAATGTGATATAGATAGGACGGGGTTTTGAGCAATTTCTTGCCCGTAGATAAATCTCTATGTATGTGTGATAAATATTCGTGCATGTTTATAATTTGTGTTCTCGATCATGAATTAACTTCCGCAATTGAGTAGATTATATTTGAGTCTTGTGTTTTAGTAAATTTCATGAGAAATTTTAGATGTACACCTAATTTATACATGGTATCAGAGAAATATTCATAGTAGAGTAGAGATTTGGAAGTTCTTATTGCAGGAGGATCGAATTTGCAGGATCAATTCTTCAGAGCTAGCAGGATCAATTTTCATGGATTAAGACTCAAGTATGCCCTTAAGATAAGATCTAATTATGTTTATTCGAATGACCACATGGAGGAAATGGTGGAAGATAATGGGTTGAAGGGATTTGTTGATACTAATATGTAGAAACTGACAACAATTGATACTCAGAATCTAGTAGATTGAAAAAGTGTGCAGCCAATGCAAGGAAGATCATATTGGAGGGATTAAAATACCATTTTGTATCAAATATCCATGGGAAATAAACTCTAAATGCAATGTGTCAAGAATTGACATATTTTTTTCAGACTAGTAGTGATCACAGGACACTGGCACTCAAGGACAAAATTCGAAATATCAAGACGTAGAAGAGAAACACATGTCACGGTACCTGAGTAGGTTCACACAATGTCATGATGAACTTGGTAGTGTTGGGGTTACTATTGTAGAAGATGATCTGGTAGACCTATCCCTTTTAGGCCTTCCCAAGAGCTGGTACAACTACCAAGATTTAGTGAATGGGATGGAGAAACTACCAAATTGGGAATGCTTATGGTATGATTTGGTACAGGAGGAAATAAGGTGAAATACCAGAGATGGGACCTCATCCAAAGAAGAGGAAGACAATTTTGCATTAGTTAGCAAAGGAATGAAGAAAAAAGGGAAGAATTTCGAAGGTGAGGTTGATTCTAACCAAGAGGGAAAGAAGAAATACTTGTCCAAAATGAAGTGCTTTCACTGTCATGAATTCAGGCACTATGCCACGAAGTGTCCACACAATAAAAAAATAAGGAAGGATCCCGCAGTAGTAACAGTAGGTGAATATTTGGCTTCACAATTTGAGCTTGAATTCACTCGCATTGCATATATGGCGATCAAAGTGATGGGGAGTCCATGGTACTTTGATTCGGGTTCTTCGTTCCACATGACGGGGAATAGAGAATTTTTCATTGAATTGGAGGAGAAATATCTCAAGATGAACAATGAATTTGGAGACGACCGAAGGAACAATTCTACTGGGATCAGTATAATAACCTTTAAGAGGGAGTTGGGATACCCTATATGACTCAAATATGTTATGTTCGTGTCGAGTCTGAAGAATAATCTCATCTCTGTAGTATTTTTGGAAGATCGTGGATACGATGTGATATTTAATAAAAGGAAAGAATTCTTGAGACACATAGCCACAGGGCAAGTGAAGTGGATCGGTGCTTGAGTCAAGTACATATATACACTTTAGGTAGAATATGCATGCAAATCCTTGAGGGTCAAGGCAAGGGTGGTTGAGAGGGAGCATGATTTACCTCTCAAAATGGAGCCTTAGAAGCAGCGTCAGGAATTTTTGGAGGAGCCACATATGGAGAAGCAGAAAAGAGGCTGAGTGGAGACATCCATTCAAGCATATATGTACAGTAAGCGGAGTGTTTGAGCTAAGTGGGAAGAAGGAGCACATTCAACCATACCTCCAGGTGTGAGGTGTGTGAAAATTATAAGATCTAATGATATCTAATGAATCCTACTACAACAACTGAGTGTAATTATCCTATTAAGTAAATTTCATTACATAATTAATTCATATCTAAATCATTGAAGAAACTATTGAAGTAGCCTACATAAAATTGATTTAAAAGCAAGGAAACTAGACAAGAAAACCATTCACACATATGACACAATTATTTTTGGACTAATGTCCCCAGAAATACCCAATGTGGGAAAATCAGTGCAACATATTTGAGGGTTTTATTATTATGCAGTAGTAATATCTGAATACATCTTCGAATACCTCAACAGTTATTCAGTTGCAAAGAGAAATACTGGAAGAATAATATGTGAGAAATACCTCTCTCAATCACTGAGTTTCCGACTGATCTGGATGAAGAAGAACCTACCTTGTGGAGGCTCTACGCAATCCCAGCACTACAACTTGCAGCCTCTGTGTCACCCCCTTCCAGGCTCAACTTTCAACCTGAGTGAAGTTTCTTTTCCTTTATGGATGTTTAGGAACAACCTCCTAGTGCCACTTTTCGGATCCCAACCTCTGAAACTGATCCACCAAAAAATTTTGAAACCCCTTCCTTCTAGCAGGGAAAACCAGGTAGAGGCAAGAAAAAGTTTGAATACTTGACCAATGTTGCTCAGTACGCAGGCCAAATTCAAGCAAGATCAGAGTGAGACAATCAGTAGAGTGAAAAGGTTTATTAGTGTGAGGAATAGAATTGTATTATTTCATGATCTTGACTTTATGAAATATAGAGATAGAGGGGTTTTGAGCAGTTGATTTCCCCATATACATCTTGTGTTGCTCACTTGATTATTTCTTTCTCTTACTTGTTATGTGATTGTGTGATGGTGTTTGTTTCCGCAAATTGTAGAAGGATTTAGTATTTTGTTTTAGTACATTACAAGATCAGTTTGAATTCCATTATTAGATTTTCTACAGTGACCACATTTTCAATTCCTAGAGCCCCTTCTTCAATCACTGCACATTACGAAGTCATAGACCCCAAACTTGTCACCTTTGCCTCATGGACTTGCCCATTATGAGCAAGACTTGTCCCTCTCTCTTTCCATTATGAATTACACATACCCAATGCCTAGAACTTCATTCTCTACCTCTTGACTCTGCGCTCTACTCCCAAGAAGGCCTCTCCCTCAATCCTTGTGCACTATCTCATCACAATCAACACCTCACATGAGAAAACAAAATATAATATTTGATTTTGGGACTGATTGTATTTCCATGAGTGAAATCCATTTGCAGATGTTATCATATCAACATTGAAAGGTGATACTCAAGTCGGTCTTAAAGGAGAAGTTTCAAGAATACACTTGTGGAGATGAGAAACCAAGAAACCATCATACAAGGAGATAAAGGAACTTTGAACTATGACAGATAGATGACATCTAATATTACTTAGAAAGCTCTAATCAGATCCTTTGGAGGGTGACGATGAAGCGCACTTAAGATCTATCATGACGGATTGGAGACATAGAAGCAAAGATAATACCTTGGCATTGATACATCATGATGAAGTCTCATGTCACAGTTGCCAAACTGTAGCTCTCCAAAGTGTTAATACAAGAGTGTTGTTTTTGTATTTTTGCCACATTATTGGTGAAATGTAATTATTTAATTTTGAAAAGCTGGAAAATGTATAATGTGTGGAAGCCCAAGGGGTACACATGGAATTTAAATAGTCACTAAGAGGTCCAAGAGTCATGTAAGAGTTCAAAAGTCACAAGGGAGCTCAAAAGCCATATGGAATGTCAAGAGTCATGAGGGAGGTAAATATTCACATGGGAGGTGAATGGTCACCTCATTTGTTCTAAATAAAACCTCATATCTCAAGAAAAATACTTTTCACCTTGGATTCTCAAGCTAGGCATAAGAGAGAATATCACTCTTTTGAGGAGTACGTGGTGGCTTAACATTCCACTATTGGAGCTAGTGATGCAACATTGTAATTATGTATCTTGGAACTTTTTCACTTAATGTTTTGAAGCTCTCAGAGTTGACACGCTTTCATGCATATATCGTGAATGTCGTAAGACTATTATTTTAATGTTTGTGATGTATGTTTTTGTTCACACGTACTAAATAAAATGAATTATTTCATTTTATTTGGTATACATCTTTGAATTGTGCTTCCTTATTTGATTTTATGATCATTGGTACTTTGTGAACTATTTCCTAGATTAATCAATGATAATTTCTATGTATATGTGTGTGTATTTATTAGGATGGTACTATTAATTATTCTAAAGGCTCACTATTTCTTCTCATTCCCATGAAAGTTCATTTTAACACATTGCAATCATTTGTTTCACAAGGCTGACTTACTTTCTTATCTCAAAATTACATGCATGCTCTCTTATGTTGTAAATTTCAGACAAGGACAATATTTAAGAACATAATAATGGCATCTAGGCCTATTTCTTGAATTGGGTTCCTATCCAAAATAGTGTGAGGTCTATTTGGGACTTCATATCAGGGATACCCCCTGGTATGTTGCTGGCATCCAACATTGTCAATATTCTGGCACTAGAAGGAGGGTAGCCTATGTACGAATGATAGTTCAACACACTCATGTAAAGAACCTTAAGTTAAGGGTAGCAATTGTTTGAGTTTGACTCTAAACCTCATATATGAGAAAGAAGAATCATCTCATTAAGGTATGGAGTGTTCTTACGAGGTTTCTTACGAGTAGCTCTGAAGGATTTGACCTATAACTCATTAATTTTCTAGAGCTATTGGATTACTCCTTGTTATATATGTTCTTCCTCATAAGCAATCAAAGAAAGAGACAACCCATCGTGGTGTTTTATTTTATTTAGTTGAAGACTTGGTTATTTCTACCCTTGATGATTTAGTTGACTCACTTGAACAATATTATCATTGAGGGGATGCTCCACCACTTAGTTGGGAAAATATGGAGGGATACAAGGAGAACTTACGTTTGTTAAATACCTAGCGATTGAGTGATAACGAACAACCAAACCATAATGAAAATATAATTATTGAAGAGGAAGAGTCTTCATAATCAGAGAATGAGAAGGAATAAGAGAACGAAGACATGGCTGATGACCAATTAGATTGGATGGCCCATAGGCCTCTTTCTCTTCCGAGAAATATTCATCGCTTACAAAAGCACTTGGAAAAGTTGCTTACAAAGCTTGATCCTGATCATAAAACGAAGGTTGAGGATCACATTAATGACTTCTACTTTCATCTAAGAATGTTATAGGTACATTATGATAATGTGGCGTGTAGGTTATTTCCTTACACTCTTGAACGTAAAGCATCAATATGGTTTCACAAACTTCCTCCAAATTCAATCCATAATTGGAGGGAGTTTAAGCAGTTATTCTTGGATAAATTTGATGATGATAAAACTCTTTCCATGTTACTTAAGTAGCTTGGTAACATTAATATGGGGGGACAAAGAGAAGGTGAAGAATTTTAATCATATATTCAATCTCATTCTGAACAAATTCCCCATTGATGTGCAACCTAATGATTAAATCACTAAGGATTACTAAACTACTGCCTTGTCCACTAATATTTTTTTCTTTGTGAAAAGAGATGCGAGGGAAACATTAGATATTAAATTTGCATAATATATTTTTGTGGAGAAGGAACTAAGATCTATTGGAGTCATTACTAATCAGGCAGATTCAAAGGAATCCAAAGGCAATAGAAAAAGGTCTCAAACCTCATCTGCTAAAACTAAAGAGAAAGATCCTTTTGACATGGAAAAATTTACCAAGTCCTTGAAGCTACTCACTATTCTAAGTATCTGAACTGAAAAGGAAGTTAAGTGAGGAATACACTAGTAATAATTCCTTTAAGTAGTTATTTAATAATAATACCAATCAACCGACCAAGTTTGCTCAAAATTATAATGTTGTAATTAATGTGGAGAGTTTGGTTTGGGACCACTACTGTAAGTTTCATCAATAATTTCATTCTAGAAAAACATGCCCACAATGGAATAATAGTATGAATGTTGTGGTAATCAGTGTCATAGAAAGTTTTTTAATAGAAGAGAAATCATAGAAGACCCAACAAACAAATGAACTAGCCCCACCGGAGGACAATGCAAGTGTTGGTGATTCAATTTTCGTTCTTGATCTTATATTGAACAATGATCGACAATGTGCTAGTGAGCCCCAATGGGTGAATCTCCTCCCAAACAAAAATCCTAGCCATATAATCAAAGGAGAAAAGGACTCGTGCCTGAGCAAGATCTGAGGAAGAAAATTTTGAGAAAAATTTACCTCCTAGCAATTATACCCAAGGCTCGTAAACAAAATGGAAGCACTAAACCTTTGAAAAACACTTCCAGGAATAATAAGAACAAGTTCATCACCCTTGAGGCATCAAAAAAGTCACACCACCTACCACTTCAGCACAACCTACTAAGGATGAAGATGTTGCATGCAATATTGATTACAACATTCTCATAGACATGAAGAGAGTTCGTGCTAATATTTCCATTTATGAGCTAGAAAAATTAGAAGCATAAAGAGAGTTGATCATCCAAGCCTTCACATCCAATCCTCTATCAACGAACACAACTTCTACTTCCCAAGCCTCGTCTGGTAAATATAATTCTATCCTTCAAATTGTTGCAAATGCAACTAATGTAAACTCAAGACCTTCTTGCCCCCCTTTTCTTTTAACTTTTGAAATTTTCATTATAATGTCCATAATTTCCTAGTTGATTTTGGTGCTTCCACGAATGTTATGCTTCTATCTGTTGCTAATAAAATCAATGCTAAATGGGAAAAGGTTAATGCCAAAATCATACACTTAGATATATCTCAAGTGCGGGTAGTTGGTGAACTAAACAATGTTATAATTCATTTATTATCTGATGAAAGAGTTCACCAATGAATTGATATCATTATTATGGACATTCTAGAGGCCTATGGGGTACTTCTAAGTAGAGATTCATCCAGTAAATTGCAAGGTTAATTTTCTGCAAATTGGTCCCATCTATGGCTTACTTACAGGGTTAAGAATAATCAAATTCGAGTCAATAATGAGCCATTAATGAAGCACACCCTCACGACATATGAGGCACACAATGAGCCAATTAGATTTTCATAAGGAATATTCATAAACTTATTTTTAGAAACTGATCTGTGGTTTAGTATATATTTTATTTAGTATAAATTATAAGTTTTAAGATATAAAATTTATAATAAGATATATAAAGTCATATTAAAAATTCATAATACGCAATATTATATTTATCATGTTTTATATTTAATGTTGCTACTACAAGCCTATATCCATCTTAACTCTGGATCTACCAAGTGTAGAATTGATCAAATCTCTAGTGGTGCAAACCTCTTTTTTGAGTGTAAAACTTTAGGAAAGGTTTGCACCTCCAGAGATTTGATCCCTCTCAACGCTTAATAGATCCAGAGTTAAGATGGATCTAGGATGCTTTGATATATCTAAGATTGTTAGTTAACATAGTCTACTTGAAGCTCTATTGTTAGACCTTAAAACGTAATATCATAAAACCCAATAAGAATATATGCCTCTGTATTTGTAGGAGTAGAGGATATTAGTTAAATCTAATTTAATTTAATTTTTAATGATATGATTCAATCCCCTGAAGAAAACTCAATAATGATTGTATCTAAACTAAGTTATTATGAACATCTAATATACATATTCCAGTGAATTTTTATGCAAAGGTTAAAATAATTATTAACACGGTATAAACTAAGCAACTCTAATAAATTTTAATGTGGACAAAAAAAAATGTAGGACTACATGCGCCATATTTTATTTTTTTCATGCTCAACAAAATCTTGAAAAATATAATTTACACTCAAGAGTAAAATTTCAAACATACAAAATAAAATGAATAACATACAAAACAAATTTGAAAAATCTAATCTACACTCAAGAGTAAAATCTTTGAAGGCTATGTAACAAAGTGAGCAAGGTTTTTTTTCCCAAGTTTTTCATGCTCAACAAAATCTTGAAAAATATAATTTACACTAAAGAGTAAAATTTCAAACATACAAAATAAAATGAATAACATACAAAACAAATTTGAAAAATCTAATCTACACTCAAGAGTAAAATCATTGAAGGCTATGTAACAAAGTGAGCAAGGTTTTTTTTCCCAAGTTTAGCTGGTAGACATGCATCCGCAAAGCTATAAATTCTTTGTGTAGTGTGTCTTTATTTGGTTTTATTTTCCAAATTGGATATAAAAATTGCTTAGGGTAATGATATTTGTGGTGGAAATTAGGTTTTACTTTGATCTAGCTAAAACTTTTATTGTAATGAAAGTCTCACATAAGAATACCATGGGAAAAAACATAGGTTGTGAAATCCTGGAGCCCAAAAACCACCATTTGTAAATCTACTATTTTATCTCAATTTTATTTTAATTATTAATTATTTATTATTTATTTTATTTTGGTTTTCAAAATTTTATTTTATTTTATTTATTTTTATGTAATTTCACTATTAGAGAAGAATACCTTGAGAAAAACCATGTGTCGTGAAAGCCTTGTGCCCAAAAATCTCCATCCATAAATTTACTATTTTATCTCAATTTTATTTTAATTATTAGTTATTTTATTTTATTTTTTGAAAATTTTGGAAATTACATTTTTATTTTATTTGTTTTATGTAATTTGACCAAGTCAAAATGTTTACATAACATAACATATGTATGCTTATGAGCTAACATTTAAGAAATATCACATATTTAACTCATATACATCTAACATCTAACGCCTACACATATAACACCTACACATCTAACATGGTACATCTAACATTGTTCAGGGTTATGATATTTGTGGTAGAAATTACGATTTATTTTGATCTAGATAAAAATTTGTATTGCAATGAAGGTCTCACATTAGCAAAAAAATACATTTAAATAGGCTACATTAGAGAAGAATACCATGGGAAAAAGCATGGGTTGTGAAAACTTGGAACCCAAAAACCACATCCATAAATTTATTATTTTATCTCAATATTATTTTAATTATTAATTATCAAATTTTTATTTTATTTTGCTTTTTAAAAATCTAAAATTTCAATTTTAATTTATTTATTTTTTATGTAATTTGACCATTAGGGAATAATACCACGGGTTGTGAAAGCGTGGGGCCAAAAACCTCCATCCATAAATTTAATATTTCATCTCAATTTTATTTTAATTATTATTTATTATTTATTTTTATGTAATTTTATAATTAGAGAATAATACCAGGGGAAAACCATGGGTTGTGAAAATCTGGAGCCCAAAAAACTTGGGTAAATCTATTATTTTATTTCTATTTTATTTTGAATTACTAATTATTATTTATGTTTTTGTAAGCTTGGTGGTACTACATCTTCATCATGTCCAATATATCACCCCGATTAGGGTGGGCAATTGAATTTGTGGCTTCACATTAAGGAGTGTCTTAACATAGCACCCAATCATCGTCTATCCGAGACCCCATGGACACTTTTTTTTTAATTTTATTTAAATTTAAATTTTATTTTATTTTATGTAATTTGATCATGTCAAAATGTTTACATAACATAACATATGTCTACTATGAGCCAACAATTAAAAATATCATATATTTAACTCCTATGTATAACATCTAACACCTACACATATCCCCCATACTCGGTTATTGAGCCAAAAATAAAATATATCATATATTTAACTCCTACACATATAACATCTAACACCTACACATATCCCCCATACTGGGTCGTGGAGCACCTATTAGTGTAACTACTTTCTTTATATATATATATATATATAGTCTCGTTGTTCTAAGAGACTTTGATATAAATCATTACTTCTTTACATCCTATGATCCTGTTTTTAAAAGACAACTCTTTCTTCTTTATAGCTTTAGTATTTTTGACAAAAGTGGGATGACCTTTACAAAAGCTATCAAAAGTGAACAGAGACATAGGAGATACCAGTGGGATGAGAGAGAGTATTACAGTTGAGTCTCCATATATTCTAATTCTTCCCCGTTATTGAATTCATTCAAGCCTACAAAACCATCAGGGAGCTCGAGATCTTGTTTGGAAAGAGTTTATGCTTCCTCATTTAATTCCTATAGTATAGGATTGTAATAAATCCACTCAAAGGAAAAAATCACCTACTATATGTCCTATAATATTTTATCAAAGCTAGTATTCTAGACTATATCCCTTATGTTGGCCCAACTTATAACCAATTTTGAATGATCGAGTACTTGGAATCTAAAGATATTTTTCTTCCTCACTATTTCAAGGAGAAACCAAAGCCTCATGAATTTTTCCTTATTGTTGGATGTTGCATGTAGTGTTGTCATTAATGACAACAAGATGTCATTAATGTCAAAGGGGATGTATGGGACAACAGTAGCAGGACCATCCTTGATGATCAAAGAAGTGACAGGACTCTTCAAAGTAGTATCACAGGTTGACATTTTTCAAGGTCTCATTACATGACGATATGGGTGCTTGAATTAATTTGAGTTTTTGATGAAATTAAGATGCTCAAAATATCTTACAAATAGCATTCTTGCATAGTACTCGTCGATGCCTTTCCAACGATATATTCTTCTCAAAAACAACCCTCCCATATGAGAAGTTATGGCCAGTTGAAAATCAATATTAGTTGGGGGAAAATTAAAAGGCCAAACTATACGGTCAAACCCAAAAAAATTGTTAAATAGTGTGCATGTTTGGAGCAGATCTACCATTGAGAAGCAGTCACAATTACATGAATTTGTGTACTTTTTAACGTAGTTAAAGGGCAAGCAATTTTTTTTTTTAATCAATGGCGCTCCCAGGAGATTCACAACCACATGAATATAAAGATGCATGATGATTAATCAATCCCATCGGATCAATCAAATGATGACACATAGTACAATATTGTTAGATGATGATGTGGGTATATTAATGAATGATGTGTGGCATAATTACACACATGGAAATATACATCACCAACTGACCATTAATAGTGACGAATTTCTTGAAAAGAGCCGACCAAAGTTTTTTGTAATTTGTATTTTTATTAATTTTAATAATTATATTTCTAATTTAATAAATTTTATTTTATTTTTAGATCAATAATAATAACTACTAATTATAAAATTCTTATGGGTAAAATACTAAAATTACCCAAAAGAATTTTATAATTAGTAGTTATTATTATTGATCTAAAAATAAAATATAATTTATTAAATTATAAATATAATTATTAAAATTAATAAAAATACAAATTACAAAAAAAATTGGTCGGCTCTTTTCAAGAAATTCGTCACTATTAATGGTCGAAAACCCTTCTCTAAATTTATTCATTCTAAGGTCTTGATGATGGATCCCAGTTGGGATTCGAAACGTCGACATATGTTCCTTAATACTATGGATAATCCGGGAAGCTCTTTAAGAAATGATCACCACAGGAGCTTAAAAACCAAAATCACCAACTGACATCAACATGCTAATGTGGAGCCACCAGTGGTTGTCACGTGGCAGGAAAAAATGTCATTTGCAACTGTCTAATAGGCGCGAATTTGGATGACAAGTGGCCCATTCATGGTGTCACACGTGGAAGGTGTGATGTCATGATGATTTCATTAAAAAAAATACCCAATGACCCTTAGTTCTCAGTCATATGATTAATAAGGCATTGGATTCTTCCCTCGACACATAGTTGGCTTCGAATGGTCACATCGGCATATCCGAGGGATGGGTCATGGTCGGCTCGGGTTATATGGGGATGCTTATTAATAGACCCTGAAGACCTAGAACCACCATGCACCTATAAATATACACATAACCATGGGCTAGAAGAAGTGCAAGTGAGTTTCAAAATAAATTGGTTCTGAATTTTTTAATAGAGGTATTTTACGTCTAGCTATGGATGCGATGAAATGATGAATTTAGGTTTTGTTTTCTCGAGGTTTCCAAGTTCTCCAAATTGTTTTTTTACATTTCCATGTGACAAGGATCCTTTCCATTTTGTTCTACCTCATGATTGATCTCTCCATATTATTTTTGGCTCTAAACATTAACAATATTCGGGTCCAATAACAAAGTGTAACATTTGATAGGAGTTTAGTTTGGTTATGATATCAAATTAGTGGCGGAATGTTGGTGGAATGCAATTTTTGCAGACTTGGTTAAAAATCCCTAGAGGGCACATAACAAAGTCTAAGTCCAAAGGATGATAAAAATAGTAGAGGTAAAACATACGGTTGGGAAAACATTGTGCAGATATCCATTTGCAACATATTCTAATTTTGGTGGTGTTGTCTGCCAATTTCTATTTGTAGCAAAGGTCACGAAGTGACATGGTTGGCTATGACAAAGACACATCGGATGATGGTGGAAGATTGATTTCTGATGAAAATATTTGATTCCTCAAGTGTGATGTATTGTATTGTACATGTGGATGGGTGTCAAATCACCAAAGTTGATTATTGAGCAACCAGTGGTTCTTATAAGTGGAGGTGTCCGGAGAAACTGGCCAAAGACATCTATTGACACGTCATACAATCACAGTCACGTTGGTTAACACTCTGACACATAATACCAACCATATGTTTGGTCCTTAGCCACTATGAAAATAAATCCATAATAAATTAATTGAATTGTATGGTTAGACAAGCATCATCGAGCAATGGAATTGGTAAGAAGTGTGCATTGGATAGCCGAGCTCCAAAGTTAAGGGTCGAGCTCCAAAGTTAAAAATGTAATTTTTATTTTTGGTCTAAATTTAAATTTGTCAAATATTTAACAAAATTAAGTGGTCGGTGATGAAATCCAAAATTTTATTGAAGTGCACTCGAAAAGGGAAAATTGTAGAGAATTTAATTTTATATAGTTTATTGTGGTTATTTTGAGTTTCCTGAGTTGTTATTTGTCCAAATTGAAATCCATAAGAAGTTGTGAAAGAAACACTCATAGATGAATGCAAATAGAGGGGTTTGATGCACTTTTGACTCTTATTTAATGAACATAAGCTCTTGTGTGTGTGTTTGGATGGTTCATGAGCATGTTGCAGGTGTTTTGAATACATGATGTAAACAAGTTCCTATAAGGGGTATAAGTGACTAGATCGATGAACTGGTTGACGCAAAGTTTTTGGGACAATAGTTTGATAGTCAACAAAAAAGTTTGACATGAATTTTGACAATAATTATAGTTGAGATAATTGTATAGGTTGTATATGGCAGTGCAGTGGTTGTGTGTTATATGTCAGAATAGTGGTTGCAGTTTGTGTGGCAGATACAATGAGCTGTATAGTGACAATGTTTCTAGCAGCAGAAGCGAGTGCAGGTTGTGATTATAGTTTTTTTTAGATTCAATGACATATTATGATTTTGGATCCAGTTGAAAATGTGATGAAACATAGATCCACAAGGAAGCAAAGGAAGGAGGTTGGAGCCTACTCATTGTTGAGGTTGGAGCCTACTCGTTCTTGAGGTTGGAGACTCAATCAGTTTGTAGCCTACATTGATTAGTTGCTTGCATCTTCAAGGTTGTTGCCTTAATCATGTTGTATCCTACCACAAGTGGCAGCTTGCATATTTTGGGGGTAGTTTCCTCCTGTAATTTGGGGCCTGCAAATTGATGTAAATAAATTGAAAACCGAGTAGAAAAAGAGTTGGTGGTTTTCTCCCATTTTAGTTTCCACCTAAAGATGTGTGTCTCCTTGTAATGTGATAATTTCTTGTGTTTTTTTTAGGTGTGTTTCTTATATGATGATGCATTGTGATAATTGATGCGATAATGTTTATGATCACTGCGAAATGAATGTATGATTAATTAAGATTGTGAAATTGTAACATTGCCTTCACACTCATTCAACCCCCCTTAGTATGACAATTGGTCCAACATTGGATCCCCTTTAACACCATAGGACCAATGACAATTAGGCCAACATTGGATCCCCATGAAATGTGTTTTATTGAAATATAGGACCACTTTAACACCATAGCAGAGCAGATTTCCTTATCTTGCTCCATCAAAAAAGCCCCAAGGACTATCATAATTGAGCTTTGACATGTGTGGCACATCTTGTGGAGTCAATTTTTGTTAAGTCTTATATTATTTTTCATAGGAGAAAATTTTTGTGGCGCAGAACTCAGGAGGAATCTTCCTCTTTAGGATGAAAATGGATTATGGGCTCTCCATATATTATGAACTCGAAGGTATGGGAGACTAGAAAAGTTTCATACAATTCATCCAAAATGTAGAAATTACACAAAAAATATGTATATCATGGATTCAATCCAATCTAACAATATACTAAAGCTAGATACTGAATCACTTATAAAAATCAATTGCGGAAATTAAACACAATCGCCAATCACATGAAGCAAAGAAGAATCAAATCAAACCACAACACAAATAATTTCCCAGGGAAAGCTTGCTGCTCAAAATCCCACTATCTTCTATTGTATATTCATCATGGGAAAAATGAAACAATTACAATGAAATCTTCTCACAAGAGTCTCCAACACTCAGCTAATTGTCTCACATTGTACTGGACAAAACTAACCAACACTTAGCCAATTCTCAGCCTCTAAACTACCTACCTTGCTTGCGCAATTCCTGTTGAATGAAATCCCTATTCTTTAGGAGTTTTGGCCTTCCTAAAATGTGTAAGGATCATGGGAAATCCAATGTGTGTTTGGTTGCATGGGTGCAACCCAATAATACTACAATTGATAGTTAACATCCCTTTCACCTTTGTCTCAACTGGGTCTCCACTGGAACTGACATGCATGCAACTAATAATAGTAAATCATCAGTTGCATGTTAGATCACTTATTGTGAATTAAATAATATTTAATTCACTTGATCTCTCACTAGTGCAACAAAAAGTTACAACTAGATCAACTGACTTTAACTCACCTAACTGAGTTAACTGATTAGTCATGCATTAAACTAATGCACCAACTACACTTCGAACTATGTTACAACTAGAATTACTCTGCATGCCTCACCAACTACTCTCAACTTGAAATTCATGAGCTAACTGATTTTATCACAATGAGTTAATTATTACAAGTGATTATGAGATAAGATTACATTATATTGTCCATTTTAATTAAGGGAAAATTAAAATAGACACTGCACCAAATTTAGCCCACGCGAGTGTAGGTGCTGCTAAGACCTATTGGTCCCACACTAGTGTAGGTGCTGCTAGGACCCATTGGTCTCACACTAGTGTAGGTGCTGCTAGGACCCATTGGTCCCACACTAGTGTAGGTGCTGCAATTTCTTGTTGGACTTCAACACTCCCTCTCAATAAGAAAGGGATTATCTACCACCCCGATCTTGCCTCTATGGTATTCAAATTTTCTCCTGATGAGCACCTTCATCAAAATACCTGCATCTTGATCTTCTATGAGAATGTACTGAAGTAACATCATGCACCTCTGAACACAATATCTGAGATGGTGGTACCAGAAGTCTATGTGCATGGACCTATCATGAAACATAAGATTAACCGAGAGTTTAATGCAACTCTGGTTATCACAATGTATCATTGTCGGATCCATATGAGAACCAAAAAAACCAACCAGGATCTTTCTCATCCATATGGCCTCACATGCAGCTTGAATTGCACCCATGTACTCTGCCTCGGCTAAACTGAGTGCCACAGATCGCTGCTTCCTGCTATACCAAGAAACTGATGTCGATCCTATGCTGAAGATCCCTCCTGATGTGCTCTTTCTGTGTGATGGACTACCTGCCCAATCTGCATCCGTGAAGCCTTGAAGCTTCACTCGCTATGTTTGTCTATACCATAATCCATACTTTGTAGTGCCCTTGAGATATCTCAAGACATGCTTCCCCGCCTTCCAAAAGAGCTTGGTCGGCTTAACCATAGCTTGACTCAGTTGGTTAGGTGTTCACTAAGTACATCAGTGAACCTACTAGTTGCCTGTAGACAGTAGCATCAACTACTTCTCCAAAAGTAGTATCCTATTTCCTCCAATTTCCTGGAAGAGGAGTGTCCATGGGTTTATAGCTCTCCATGTGAAACTTACCCAGTATCTCTTTGGCATATTTTCCTTGAGAAACAAAAATTTCACCATCCCGCTACCATATTTCCAAGCCAAGGAAATAGTGAAGGAGTCCCATGTCCTTCATTTCGAACTCCCTTGCAAGATCCTCCTTGCATGAGTTTATTAGTTTCTCATCACCTGTAAAAATTAGATCATCAACATAAAGTATGATAATCAAGAGCTTACCATCAACCACAATCTGGTACAGGTTTGCATCCGCTTCACTTTTGGTGAAGCCCAACCCGGTGAAATAGTTTTCAACCCGAGTGTACCAAGCATGAGGTGCTTGATTCAGCCCATATAATGCTCTCTTGAGTCGACACACATGCGACTCACTGTCACAATACACTTGCTCATAAGAGCCATGTACTCGGTAAACCTGTCTAGAGACGGTCTCTGTCTGTGCAGTGAAGTAGGGGCTCCTACATTCTCTGTTTCATCAAATCTCAATATATCAGCTTCCGTGGTGCGCCTTCTAGCATTTCTGGTGGATGGCTCTCCATGAGTGTTTTCTACCACTCCATGATCCTCTGCATGTGGCTGCTCCACATCTTGAGTTTCATTCTTTGGAACCAAGAGTTCCTCCTCTACATGCAAATCTAGCTCCCTCTCAAGGGAAAATCACATGGATTTCTCCTCATCAAATTTTATATCTCGTTGCAAAACAATCATTTTGTTGTTTGGAAAATACACCTAATAGTTGTAGGGAGTTTCAGTGTACCCAAAAAATATCCCAATCTCAGTTGTTGGTTCCAGCTTCTTCCTGGCATGTTTGGTCACATGCACATAAAAAGATGAGCCAAAAATCTTAAAATGTGAAACATCAGGTTTCTTACCAGTAAAAATCCTATTGGCGTGCACTCATGCCAAGTATCCTATGAGGACAACGGTTTTGCACAAATACCGTTGTGTTGCATGCCTCCACCCATAGATGAAACAGTAGGTCCTGATCATGCAACATCGCTTATGCTGCACCCACAATTCTTTATTTCTACGACCCATTTCGTTGTGGGTTATGAGGCACAATCAGTTCTCTCTGAATTCCTTCGTGACTACAAAAGTTCTTGAATTCATTGGAGATGTACTCACCACCATCATCGATCCTAAGAGCTTTCACATGCTTCTTTGTATCTTTCTCCACCAATGCTTTGAACTCAAGAAACTTTGAGAACGCCTGATTTTTCTTCTACATGAAGTAGATCCAGCACTTTCAGGAAAAGTCATCAACAAATATCACATAGTACTTATGCTTTGCTATCAAAGCAATAGAGAATGGTCCACACACATCTGAGTGAACTCTCTCAAGAATTTTCGAAGCTTTGTTCTCCTTCTCATGAAAAGTTGCCTTTGCATACTTCCCCATAGTACATCCCTTGCATGTGTCTGACTATGCAAGTGTACCCTTGGGAAGACCCGTAGAAATCTTTTACATGATATTCAAGGCTCTGTGGTGTAGATGGTCCAATCTCCTGTGCCATAACTCACCCTCATCCCGGCTCACCACTTTGTATGCCTTACCCATCAACGTTGCGCAACCATCTATATCAAGTTTATAGAGATTCTTAACTTGAATCCCAATATTCTTGGCTTGTCCTGTTGTTTTGTGTCACATGAAATCTTTTCCTTCACTGAAAACAACATCATAGCCTCTATCCTCCAACATTTCAATTGAGACCAAATTTTTCTTCAAGCCTGGTACATGCATTACATCTTTTAATTGAAAGGGTTTACCTGACTGTCTTTGGAAGGTAATGGTACCAATCTCGGTAGCACTGTACTGCCTGTAATCACCCATTTCGATATGCATCTATAGGTCCTTCTCCTCCAAGATACTGGAAAATTATTTGTCTCCCTTCATGTGAAAGGAAGCACCACTAGCCAAGTACCACACCGGTCCCATTGCACTTGACACCATGCATGCAATGAGTGAGAAGTCAAGCTCAAATTGCGAGGCCAAAGCCTCACCAACTGTAAATCCTGAAGCCTTCTTGTTCTTTTGTTTTGTGGACAATTAGTGGCATAATGTTCATGCTCATGACAGTGAAAACATTTCACTCTAGACATGTTGCGCTTCTTGCCATATTTACCGGACTCATATTTGGAATGTAATTTCTTTCCTTTCCCCTTCTTCACTTTGGCAGCCAAATCACAATATTCTTCATATTCATTCTTAGATGAAGATCCATCTATGGTATTCTGCCTGAATTCTCCTTGCACCAAATCCGACTAAAGTCGTTCCCAATCTGGTAGATTTTCCCTTCCATTGATAGAGTCCTGATAACTATGCCAACTCTTGGGAATTCCTAGAAGAGCTAGGCTCACCAAATCATCAACAACGACAATAATGCCAACGCTCCCAAGCTCATCCCGACATTGGACAAACTTTGTTAGATATTTTGGCATGGAGTCGCCTTTCTTCATTTTGATATTCATGAGTTTATCCTTTAGTGCCAATTTTCTATGATCACTGATGCTCTGAAATAGATCTGTCAAATATTTCCACATTGCATATGGTGTCGCTTTGCCATGGAGACTTGAGACAATGTGGTCTCGTAGTCCCTCTAGTAATATCCTCCTCACCTTTGCAACTTTCTTTTTCCAGGCATCAAGATTTGCAGCATCTGTCACAGCAGGGTTGGGAACATCATTGTCAATGAATTCCTTCAATCCATTGTCCTCCAGTACTGCCTCCATCCTGTATTTCCAAGAAATATAGTTAGAGTTTCCCTCGAGTGCATACTCCAATCTCAAGCCATTGAAACCCATTTTGATCCTAAATCACCTGTAGCACCAAGAAAGTCTTCTGCAAATTCGAATTCTATTATGTCACAAACTCAACTTCTCCTCCACTTATTGTGACTTCTTGTGCTCTGATACCATGTATAAATTATACAAACAACATGTATATCATGGATTCAATCTGATCTAACAATGTACTAAAGCTAGATACTGAATCACTTCTACAAATCAATTGAGGAAATTAAACACATCGCCAATCACATGAAGCAAAGAAGAATCAATTCAAACCACAACACAGATAATTTCCTGGGGAAAGATTTTTGCTCAAAACGTACCCCACTATCTTCTATTATATATTCAGCATGGAAACATGAAACAATTACAATGCACTCTTCTCACAAGAGTCTCCAACACTCAGCTAATTGTCTCACAGTGTCTTAGACAAAATTGACCAACACTTAGCCAATTATCAGCCTCTAAATAGCCCTCCTTGCTTGCGCAAATCCTGATGAATGCAATCCATATTCTTTACGAATTTTTTCCTTCCTAAACTGTGCAAGGATCATGGGCAATCCAATGTGTGTTTGGTTGCATGGGTGCAACCCAATAATCCTACAACTGATAGTTAACATCCTTTCACCTTTGTCTCAACTGGGTATCCACTGGAACTGACATGGATACAGCTAATAATAGTAAATCATCAATTGCATGTTAGATCACTAATTGTGAATTAAATAATATTTAATTCACTTGATCTCTCACTAGTGCAACAAACAATAACAACTAGCTCAACTGACTTTAACTCACCTAATTGAGTTAACTGATTACTCATGCATTAAACTAATGCACCAACTGCACTTCGAACTCTATTACAACTAGAATTACTTTGCATGCCTCACCAACTACCCTCAACTCGAAATTCATGAGCTAACCAATTTTATCACACTCAGTTAACTATTACAAGTGATTATGAGATAAGATTACATTTTATTGTCCATTTTAATTAAGGGAAAATTAAAATAGACATTGCACCAAATTTAGCCCACGCCAGTGTAGGTGCTGCTAAGACCTGTTGGTCCCACACTAGTGTAGGTGTTGCTAGGACCCATTGGTCCCACACTAGTGTAGGTGCTACAATTTCTTGTTGGACTTAAACACAAAATCCACTGTCTAATGTTGTCGACAAGTGTTGATGAAGATTGTCAAGCTTTATAGTTGAACTCATAATGTACACGGGAGCATACCTAGGTCGCATACAAATGTTTTACAAATAGATGCATCATTGTTTCCTCCTGTGAGTTTCAAAAGGAACATCTACTGGGATCAAGTCATCCATAAGAGAAGATGGCCTCCAATGTGAGAAATTTGTTACTAAGTGATAGCTAGGTAGAGATTTTAGATTTGAGTGGAGAATTAACTTTCCAAAGAGCTTTCCACCACCAAATCTTGTAACCTTCAAAGTGATCCCCGACCCAAGCCTTATAACATAACTTGGTTATGAACTAGCTTGTTTTGGGATTTTTGGTACAACACACCATGTATGAAACATCAGGATTAAGGATAATAAAGTTTAGGGTGAATAACTAAATATAGTGATCTCATTCCATACTTATTTTCCTTCCAATCACAATAGCTCAGTGGATTTCTATACAACCGAGCCCCTAAATTATAGAGACTACACCTTGGCATTTGATAAGAAAATATATATTAGTCTCTTCAAGTCTCTATAACAGTGGAGAAGACCAAACAAATTCATTTAAAGCACCAAACCATGGGTTCCTACCAATGTAAATTTTAAAAACATCACCCACTTTCCAATTAATCCATTTCTCAATTAATGGGAAGGATCGCACCCTTGCCTTCCTATTGATGGCCAAAAATGACCAAAATCAACATTAGGGAGACCACCCAGTCAAAGCCCCAAATTAGACATTTTTCTATTTTGGCTGGTGGTTCTAACTGGTTCAATTGGGTCTAGTTACCCTTCGCTCTCCATGCTAACTTGTGATGATGCTTCTAATTTACTATCAACAAGAAGAGGAAATAAAACTTACCCTCCTGCAGTGAAAATGAAATAAATTTGTTCTTAAGCTAACACAAGGGCTTAGTCAAGCCACCAATGAGGTTTCCTACGTAAGGACACTTCTGAAATGAGAATTAAATCTAAATCTAAATCTAGATGCAAACCTACTCACTAATGCGGAAAATTAAAGCAAACTAATTGATACCTAGGAGATAACTCCTAAATTCCAAGTGCAAAGATTAAATATAATAGGGATTTAATATGTGGTTTATGATGAATATCAAGCTATTGAAACAATTCTAACAACTGATATCATAAGTGCAAGACATCATATGTTTTAGAAATCAAAACAATGAAAGGTGAGCCATTAAAACTTGGAATAGTTCATGAAATTTAAAAAGTAATTAAACCTATTTAAGATGGAAAATTTGTGAGTAAATATTTACTTATAAATTTATTCAAATATGAGAGCAAATTGAAAAATCAACAACATACCCATGTAACTATAAGATTAGATAGTTGATCAAATATACAACAATTCGCATATCTAAGAGTAGTTCTACAACATGGAATTATTGGCACAAATCTACCATTAAAAGAAAAAGATTTATTAACAAATAAAAGCATTTGGAAATAAAATCATTAAATGTGGATCTCTTTCTCTATTTAACAATAGATATCTTCAGCAATCCTCTAATACTTCCAGCTCTGCCACTTGAGAAAAGAGTTGCAATAGTGCAAGATCTTGCTCCACAACGAAAATTAAATTTTAAAAAGAAGACCCCAAGAACTCAAATCTAAGTATTCCTCTCTACCTACAAAAAAATTCTCCCTCAAGTCCTAAGAGTCTCTTCTTTGCAGTAAATAGGAAACCTTAGCTCTGTTACAAAGCTTCTATTATTTTACAAATCAAATCCCCCAAAAAGGAGATTTGTTGGAAGATCAATTTAGATCCATGATTTTAGAGATGTAAATCTTCCTCTTCTTTCTTTGTTGCGTCAATCTAATTGCTCAAAATGCTCCATGCCTCATCTCTCCAACCAACTTCCTGCAAAAATGATGCCAAAACATAATTTAAAACCAATAAAATTTACACAGAAAACTTGAAACGCAAAATTATCAAATAAATTCCCAAAATAAAAATAAAATTAATAAACTAAATAAAAAGGAAATCCATGCTTTCGATTCTTTCCTTTAGGTATTTCTCCGGTAAAGTTGATAATCTTAAATAAATTTGCAACAACGAGAAGTTTAAAGCCAATAAAAATTTTCTAAAACAAATTTAGGTAACTAATTTTTGTTGCAAATTTGAATATGTTAATTCGCTAATTTTTTGGAGTAGTGAATGACCAAATCTGGTCATGAAACCACCTTCAGATCCTTCTCCATGGAAAAATTTCCAACGAGCTCTCATTTGCTCAATTTTGTTGAGTAGAACTCCAAATATCAGTTGTCAAAATTGAGTCATCAATAATATCTGCTTGTTGGGAAAATATCAATTTTGAGAATTTATTTTTTTTGTATGCTAAGTAGGACCTTTCATTCATTCATCAAAAGAGCAGGTTACAATAAGAAAGAGATTTTGAGGCCTCAACTTGCCCAGTGGGAAACCAGGTTTGTTAGCCATCGGAAGGCATTATAAACCAACCATAAACGAAATGTCTTGAGTCTATCAAATTTGGCTAGATAAGTTGCATTGTCTAAGTCCCATAATAAATTTATCCTTCTAATTCTAAACCTTCCTATCATTATGATCTTCATAAAAAATAAACAAAAACTGAACTTTTGACAGACATGATAAAAAAGAAACTAGTCCTTAGAGGACTCAATAGGCGTTGGGTCTTTAGCGCTGGGAATTTCAGAGTGTTGAGGCCTCCGGAGAAGCTACTCAATTCTGCCCAGGCGGGCATTCTGTTATTGAACCTGAAACTAAAAGTGTTGGAAGTCTTTTTGGATTTCCTAGAGGGAGGGATCAATCTGCATAGAACCTGAATTATGCATTATGGATTTTGCCACCAGAAGTTTCATCATCTAGTATAGATGGACGGTTTTCTTGTACTGAGATACTCTACCTCTAGTTTTACTCGGATCAGGAACTAGAAGTTCACTGTCCAAATCTCTTTCTTCTCCTTCTGCTGGTGAGTGAGAAACTCTTCCCACACAGCAATTATATTTCTAACTTGTTTCATAATCTCCTTCACATATGCCTGGGTGGCATCCCTCTTATGTTTAGCCTTGGTTTTGTCACTGGATATTCTTGGCGTCAGGGAGGAAGGCTCACCTTTCTCTTTTTGAGCACCTCTCTTACATGTTTTCCGATGACAGTCGACCCCTACTTCTTACTTGATAGACTTTACATGCGCCATTGGTACCTGGGGGACTATGGGGGTTCAACGTTCCCATATAAAATAAACAGTTGTCCACCCGATATAATTCTAGACTCCTCGCCTGAGACTTGTCTCCATGACAGGGGTCAAGACCAGACGCAAACGTGAAGCAACATCGGTTATCCTTGAAATATGGAACATGTACTTCCTTTCCACACTGCAATGATGATTTCGAGCCATAGCCCAAGGGGAAGTTCAACACCTGTTTTTACCAGGCACCCCAAACAGAATGTCAAGTGAATTTTCCAGAATCTCACTGCTCACCACAGAGGGTCGGCGAAAGTAAGTCTTAAACACAGTACTATCCACAGAATTAACAAGCAGGTCGGGCCTTTTCCACCAGCCCGCAATATGGGTGTCAAACCCTGCGAAGTCAAGGTTGCTACAAACATAACCCCCCAACCCAAGCTTAAGTTCCCCATTTTCTGAAGCATAATGTCGTAGAGAATTGAAATTGACACTTAAGCCCAAATAAAACAAATAAAAACCTCCCAAGACGCCATGCGAACATAATAGTCGGTATTACCGATGGACTGCTTCAGTTAAAGTTTGAAATAAATAAATTGCTAACATTCTCCATGATCTTGTGATAGAGAAAGGAGAAGGAAAGTACCACATACCTTTGAATTGTTGAGCTTCTTCGACCTGTGGAATGCTTCTGCCCTGCGCTCCTCTCTGCAACCAGTCAACTACCCACCACCTGTAGAATAATGAATTGATTGAGACGAAACAGGTTTACTATCTCCCAACGGCTCATACTCCGAACCACATACCAAATACTGTGATGGTGGCACACAACTACACTTAATTCTCTTGTTTGCATGCAACTAGCACCGTCAAGCTTCTCATTCCACTTGCCACTATCCTAACCAACATGCTTTTTGGAATTTCAATTTTTCATGTTTTGTTTTATTTAATTTTTTAATTTTCAATAAATATAACATATATTATAATTAAATTACATAATATCTAAAATATAAAATAATTAATAAAACAAAGTTAAAATAAAATAAAAGGAGGGCATTAAAATATGTTACATGGTTTTAATGCTTCATGGAATCCGTAATATATTAGAATGGTGAAAGGTAGAGATGAGGATGTCACAGGGGGCCACATGGATGGGAGTGGGACCCCTTCCCACCATTATACATGAATATCAAATAAAGTTGAAAGATTAGAATATTTTGATTCTCACGACTAAGACCTTGAAATTCATGTTCACATTGATCCATTAACGCACTTGGTGAATGTTCAACTCTTGATTTCTCAATATGCCAGCATAGGATGTCAAAGAATCTAAAAATAAAAGAAGTATGCAAATATGAAAATAACCATAATAAATTAAGCATAACCAATAAAATTACATCATTATTTACTATTGTTACAGATAGTGTTCAAAGCAATTATGATTTATTTGTAAAATTGTCCTCCTCGCAAGTGTCAACCAAGATATTACAATCAAAACTATTATTGGCATCTACTTATGAATGAAAAGGGGGCTCTAGAATATGATGAAGAATGGGAACGAGTAATGTCAAGACCAAGAATTGGAATGGATTTCTCTTCAAGAAAATTGGATTCATCATGATGGTTTGGTAGTTCAAGATGAGAATTATTTGTAATGATATCATTAGAAGAAGATTACTCAACTTGAAACATGGTGATGAATAAGTGAACCCTACTCAGGCAGGTTCACCTTTCAGTTAAACAATATGAACCTGCAAGCTTCAAATTCTGTGTTAAGCTACAAATTCATAACCTTGAAATCGATCCTGGGACCTATGGGTATGGCCCACTCTACTCGGTCTCAACGATTAACAAAACATCTGCTTTGAAATAACACTGAACCATACCTCCGTTAATTCTCTGTGTCGCTTTAAAAGCAAACGCGCTTGGGTCCTAAACCCCATCTTCTCCGCTTTACTACTACAGATTGATCCCAATCCAATGTCAACTCAACCAAACAAAGTTCGATTGCAAACTTAAACACACTCAGAAATCGGATGTTAACATCTCCTACGTCCTTTATAAAAAGGATCAAACCTTATCGAATTCTATTGAACTCTTCACACATGTATTCAATTTATACGCGTTCAATTTCTCATAGGAATAAAACGGAATTCAGATGCGTTCAGAACAGAACCCTTCACACAGGATTAAACGCATGCAATATTCAATCTTCAATGATTTATGTATTGTGGTTTTAACAAAATCAAGATCGATTATGTAGATCGAATCCTCCAGTCCTTTACACAGATTTCATATCAATTTCAGAATGGATTTCTGAATTGATTAGAACCTCTTCATGTTGTATTAATGTGCATTTAACTCATACACAGAGAAAATTCAAATGCATTCGGAAACATAAACTGTAAATGAACACAAATTGACACACATAGATCCACATAATAATTCCTCTATTATCTACAAAAATCGCTTACAGACATCTAAGGCATTTCAGCCTCAGTACGCACTTCCTCCTATGACTACATTGCATTCGTTCTCCCCCAACCACATTACAGACTCTCATTTTTATATAGAAGTTTACAAGAAGTTTTGAATCGGTTAAGATCCACAACCATTTCAAACAAACCCTAAATATTCTTGATTACGCACACATGGCAGATTTCAGTTACAGAAATTTAACTCTGTTTTAGCAGATTTTGCTCCCAATTACATTAACTGTCCAGATTTCCTCTCCACAGCTTCAGATGCCCCTGGATCAAACTCATGAGGCACAAAATTTTATGACCTCCTGGTCATATGTCTTCTACAACTATCAGCAATTCTTTTGTGGAACTGCTCCTTGTGAACTTCTTGTAACAACATGCTTGAACAATTCTACCCACATCCTTTGTGGAATTGTCCTCTGTGAGCTGCAACAAAACCTCTGCAATAACAAGTCCTCCTTGCTACCAGATACCTCACCAAGCTTCTCTCCTGAGCTTAGTATTTCGGCATCTCTCTGGTTCGCTCCTGTGGAACCATTTGAGCACTCCTGCTCTAGGTTGCTGCAATCTTCTCACCTCCTTCTGCTGCTACCTTCACAAAACATAAAAATCACAAGCTTTATAAATCTTCACAAAACTGTACCTCTTCTTCCTTCGCAGGCAAAAACTCCTTTTTGCGGGAAATATTTTCCCGCTCTGATACCACTTGATGAATAAGTGAACCCCACTCAGGCAGGTTCACCTTTCAGTTAAACAATATGAACCTGCAAGCTTCAAATTCTGCGTCAAGCTACAAATTCATAACCTTGAAATCGATCCTGGGACCTGTGGGTATGGCCCACTCTACTCGGTCTCAACGATTAATAAAACATCTGTTTTGAAATAACACTGAACCATACCTCCATTAATTCTCTGTGCGGCTTTAAAAGCGAACGCGCTTGGGTCCTAAACCCCATCTTCTCCGCTTTACTGTTGCAGATTGATCCCAATCCAATGTCAACTCAACCAAACAGAGTTCGATGCAAATTTAAACACACTCAGAAATCGGATGTTAACATCTCCTGCGTCCTTTATAAAAAGGATCAAACCTTATCGAATTCTATTGAACTCTTCACACATGTATTCAATTCATATGCGTTCAATTTATCACAGGAATAGAACGGAATTCAGATGCGTTCGGAACAGAACCCTTCACACAGGATTAAACGCATGCAATATTCAATCTTCAATGATTTATGTATTGTGGTTTTAACAAAATCAAGATCGATTATGTAGATTGAATCCTCTAGTCCTTTTCACAGATTTCATATCAATTTCAGAATGGATTTTTGAATTGATTAGAACCTCTTCACGCTGTATTAATGTGCATTTAACTCATACACAGAGAAAATTCAAATGCATTCGGAAACATAAACTGTAAATGAACACAAATTGACACACAGAGATCCACATAATAATTCCTCTATTATATACAAATATCGCTTACAGACATCTAAGGCATTTCAGCCTCAGTACGCACTTTCTCCTATGACTACATTGCATTCGTTCTCCCCCAACCACATTACAGACTCTCATTTTTATATAGAAGTTTACAAGAAGTTGTGAGTCGGTTAAGATCCACAACCGTTTCAAACAAACCCTAAATCTTCTTGATTATGCACACATGGCAGATTTCAGTTACAGAAATTTAATTCTGTTTTAGCAAATTTTTCTCCCAATTAACTGTCCAGATTTCCTCTCCACAGCTTCGGATTCGAATTTTAATTCGAATCTGTTCGGATGCCCCTGCATCACATGGATTGGCTTTGAGTATTTAGAACAAGAGAATTTAATGATTGGTGGGATAACTCAATATTCTCAAAGTCAGAATCATCATCATAAATAACTAGATAATTTTCATTAAGATTCCCTTCCTTTCTCATAAGATATATTTGAACAAGAAGAAATATTGAATGAATTTCCAACATTGTTGAAAAGGTGATCATTAAATGAATCTTTGCCCTCATCAAAACTAATTGGCAATTCATTATTTATAAAAATTATAACAATTCCTCCTTTTTCTAGAATAAAATATGTGCAAGGAGGAATTGTTGCATTATTAGCTAATGAATTGTTAGCAGAAATATCAAGATAGAGGGAGAAATGAGTGTTTGAATAAATGAACTTGAAAATTTATCTGCATGTAGATTCTTGCTCATTTTCCATAATGTAAATTTCAGATTCTTCATTATGTATTTGGTTCACCACATTTTCTAGAAGATTAATGCTTATTTGCCCCAAATTTTTTGGTTGATCATGAATTTCAACATAAGAAAATTCAACAATATTTGCGACAGATTGCACATTTTTGAAATTTTCAACTTGCATTGTTGCTTAATAATTTGCTTCTTGAGTATTTTTTATTGATTTTTTTACTTGTTGATTTCGGTAGAATCATAAACAATAAATTTATTAGAAGTTGATTCTTCAATAGTAGCATGATTTAAAGGATTTTCAGGATTAACATTGTTTATGTTGGATGAGCTTATGCTTTCTTGAGAAGTTGATTAACAATTTTTTCATTTCGTCTTAAAGAGAATTTTGGCCATGCTATTAGTAACAAGAGACTCTTCAACAATGACAAATGTGCTAAGAAAAAGAATATCTTCAAGTTCATTATAGCTATGAGAAATACAACTAAGGGTATCAATATGTTGAAACCATTTAATCTATTTGATTTGATGAGGTAAATATTGTGCTTGAAATTGCAAGCAAATTAATTTAAATCTGATAAGAAAAATTTCAAAAGATTCCTCTTCAAATCTACGAAGACGTTAAAGTCGATTAAATACCTTGTCATAATCGTAGTCCTGAAAAGCGTGGATGAGCATTCTTGTAAACTCCTCCCAAGTATGTATAGAGGTAATTAGTAGTGATCGACACCAATCTTTGGCTAAGCCTGTCAAGATAAGAGTAAATATATTGCAAATCACACCTTCATCAATATCATAATCATTACAATTTAAAATAAATTGAGGAACATGATCAAAAGCATAAACGTTTTCCTTACCATTAAACTTTGTTTTTAACAAGAGCTTTACTACATTTATTAGAGTGGTGGCAAGTGTGACTCTAGTAAAGTAACTTCAGATCAAAAGTTTAGAAGAAGTCATTGTAAACAGATAAAACTTTAAAAATACAAGACTCTAAAAGGAAAACGTGTCGTTGGCCCTCCTTCTAGCACCAAAAATGTTGATGGAAAAAAATATCATAAATAAACATTAGGGAGACCACCTAGTCAAAGCCTAAAATTAGAATCTTTTATGTTTGGGCTGGTGGTTTTGACGAGTTCAACTAGGTCCATTTACCCCTTGCTCTCCTTGCTGACTTGTGATGTTTCTAATTTACTATCAACACGAAGAGACAATCGAACTTACCCTCCTATACTGCACATGAAAGAAAGAAACTCTTAAGTTGACACAAGGGCTCAACCAAGCCACCAATGAGGTTGCTTTTGTGTAAGGAGAAAATGAGAACTAAATCTAAATCTAAACCTAGATGCAAACCTACTTACTGATGCCGAAAATCAAAGAAAATTACTCTAACTCAATACCTAGGAGATAGCTCCTAAATACCAAGGAAAAATATTAAATATAATGAGGGTTTAACATGTTTTTAATGATGAATATTAGGCTATTGAAATATTTCTAACAACTGATATCATAAGTGAAATACATGCTTTGTTTTAGAGATCAAAACAATGAAAGATGAGCCATTAAAACTTAGAAATAGTTCACGAAATTTCAATGACAATTAAGCCTATTTAAGATGGAAATTTTATGAGTAAATAATTACTTAGAAATGTGTTCAAATATGAGAGTAAATTTAGAAATCAACAATAGATCCATGTAACTATAAGATCAAGTAGTTGACAAATAGACAACAATTCACATATCTAACTATAGTGCTACAACATGGAATTATTGGAAGAAATATACCATTAAAAGGATAAGATTTATTAACAAATAAAAGTATTTGGAAATACAATAATTAAACTTGGATCTCGTGCTTTGTTTAACAATGGATCTCTTTAACAATCCTCCAAGACTTTCAACTTTTCCACTTGAGAAAAGAGTTGCAATAGTGCAAGATCTTCCTCTACATCAGAAATTAAATTTTAAAAGGAAAATGCCCAATAACTTAGATCTAAGTATTCCTCTCTACCTATAGCAAAAATCCTCCCTACAGAAGTGCTAAGAGTCTCTTCTTTGCAGAAAAGTGGAACACTTATCTCTGTTACAAAGCTTCTATTTATTTTACAAATGAAATCCCCCAAAAAGGAGATTTTTTGGAAGATCAGTTTATATCCATGATTTTAGAGCTGTAAATATTCCTCTTCTTTCTTTATTACTTCAATCTTATTGCTCAAAATCCTTTCTGCCTCATCTCTCCAACCAACTCCCTACAAAAATGATGCAAAAACATAATTAAAAACCAATGAATTTTACACAGAAAACTTGAAATGCAAAATTATCAAACAATTTCCCAAATTAAAATTAAAATTAATAAACTAAATAAAAAGGAGACTCATGCTTTTGATTCTTCCCTTTACAGATTTCTATGGTAAAATTGATAATCTCAAAACAAATTTGCAACAACCAAAAGTTTCAAGCCAATGAAAATTTTCTAAAACAAAATTAGGAAACTAATTTTTGTTGCAAATTTGAATCTGTTACTTATGCTAGTTTTTTGGAGTAGTGAACGACCAAATATGATCATGCAACCACCTCCAGATCCTTCTCCAAAGAATAATATTTTCATCCAGCTCTCATTTGCTCAATTTCATTGAGTAGAATTCCATATATCAGTTGTCAAAATTAAATCATCTAGAAAAATATTAGTTCTAGGTATTTTAGTTATTCATGTTTTATTCTATTTAATTTTTTTTTAATAAATAAAATATAAATTTTAATTAAGTTACATAATATCTAAAACACAAAATAATAAATTAAACAAAATTAATAAAACCAAAGTTTAAAAAAAATAAAAAGAGGGCATTAAAATATGTTACACGGTTTTAATGCTTCATTGCAAGTGTAATATATTAGAATGGTGGAAGGTGGAGATGAGGACGTGGGAGGGGGCCCACGTAGATGGAAGTGGGATTTTTTTCCATCATTATTGAAACATAATAAAAAAAAATCAGGGATGTTTATGTAATGTTTTAATATGAAAGTTTTTGTTAGATTTAATATTTTTGTGATTTATAATGTAAACTAAATTCTAATGATGTGATTAATTTGAAAGACATTTATCTATATGAAAGTCATGAAAGTTTTTCTCTACCTAAATGTTTATTCTGAGAGTCTCGAAGAAATAGATCTCGAAAAAAACTTTCAAGATCATCCTTGAGCTTCTTACGATATCCATTTCTCTGAGAAACTCAACGAGCTTTCCACTCAACCCATTATATATAATATTTATATTATATTGTAATATTTTTTAATATTTTTTTTATTGTTTTATTGAATTATTAATACTTATATTATGACTAATTACAATTAAATTAATAATTGCAGTTAATTAACCAAAATAATAATTAATTAAATTAATTAAATAATTAAATATTTATAGATTAATTATATTTAATTAACTAAATTAAATTTATCAACTAACTATATTAATTTAATTAAATAAAATAAATAAATTATATTTACAATTAATTTTATGTACCATTCGTAAAAAAACATAATAAAATACAAATTTTAAATCCACGAGGTGAAATTCAATCAAATTTTGACTAAGCATAATTTCAAAACTGTAAGTCCAAATGAAGCTAAACTTGAACCATTGGAATGACCATTGGAATGTTGGTGACGAAACACACACAATGGAGTATTCAAAATGAAAATCCAAGAAAAGTGAAAATATCACAAAATAAATCAATCAAAGCAATATAGAAGTGATTTACCCAAAATTCACATGGTGGGTCCCCATATTTTTTTGCAAAAATTATGGAGGGTATTGTGGCCACAACACTTCCATACATTTGAACCTTTGCATGATTTATTTAGTAGTCCAATATAGTCTATAATGGAGATACCAAAGAAGTATTCATAGACTATAACTTTTGTCCAAAGTGAGTTATAAGATATAAGTCTACATAGATTCATAACAACCAAGGCCTTTGCAAATAAAAGATGTTTTTAAGACCCCAACCACCGAATTCCTTAGGAGCTACAAGCTTGGACCATTTTACTAGTGAAATTCTTGTTTTAGATCTAGCTCCCATCCATAGGAAGCTAAAGTTTAATCTACAAATGCAATTTGGGATTCCCTTAGGAACGTAGGCTATGGAGAGCTAGTATATAGGTATACTTTCTAACAAAAATTTCAAAAGAATGAGACAACCGCCTCTAGATAATAGACGATGTGTTCAAATTGAGATCCTTGATTTAACCTTCTTGAAGAGCCATGATCAATTTCTCGTTTTGTATTTATTGGGTTTTAAGAATAAATCAAGATATTTGAAGTAATCCTCTAATGACTTGGAAGGGAAAGGTAAGCTATCAGTGGTAAATAAATAGATCGGACAAAAGATTTCATAGCAAATCATAACTGATTTTTTGAAATTGAAAAACATTCATGTAGACTTACAAAATGAATCCAAAATAATTTACAAGGAGATAATGTTCCTTATTGTACCTTGTAGGTAGATAAGGACATCTTCCACAAAAAGGAGATGAGCGACATGCGTAACTTCAAAAAAAAAATACCCTTTACATCTCTTGTAGACTTGAGAAGATCCATGAGTTTCTTGAGAGATGCAACCACTAAAGTAAGAGCAATAGAGAGAGAGGGTAGACTTAGCAAATACCTCTAAATGTTTTAAAGAATCTAGAAAGTGCACCATTGATAAGGTTGTGAATGAAACTGATTGTATACATCCCATAATCTAATTAACAGATGAGAGGGACATAGCCATTTGAATGAGAACAAGCCTAATGAAGGCCCATCCACCTTGTTAAATTATTTTGAAAGATCCTATTTGAGGAAGACTGCACTAGATTTTGATATTTTTGTGTGATGCATTACTTCCTGTGCAATTGTAACAAAGTCTAGTATATTCTAATTTTGGAGGAACCTAAATTGTTCTTGAGAAATATGTGAGCTCAATATAGGTTTGAGCCTTTTGGAAATGATCTTGGAAATGAGCTTGTAAATGACATTTCGTCATGCAATAGGATGGTAGTTTTTGAAAGGCGTACCTTCTCATGTCTTTGGAATTAGACATAGGAAGGTGGCATTGATGGAGCCCAAGACTTTTCCTTGTTCCTTTGATTATTGAACCACATTTAATAGGTCATCCTTTAAAAGGTCATAGAAACCTAATTCAAATTTGACTAGGAAGTCATTCAGTCCTAGGATTTTGTATTTTTTTATTGATCTTATCTCAAATTAGGAAACGTCCTCAGTAAAAAAAACACTCATTTCATCATTGATTGAAATGGGGAAGATGAAGACCACCTAACGAATTTCTTGGATGGGACAAGCCAAAGGTGCTTGAAAGAGGGATTGGAAGAAACGACCTCTCGCATCAGCTTTCTCCTCGAAAGAATGTAGAGAGGCTCCGTTTTTAATTTTAATTTCCCATATAGCATTCCTTTGCGTTTTGTAATTTGCATATTTATGATTTTTTTTGTATTGTTATCTCCAAATTCTGCAACTTTTTAAGTGCCAACACTTTTCTTCCAAAAGTAGAAGTGAATGTCTTCTTTCTTCAAGGGAGAGTAGTTCCTATAGTACCTCTAATGAAACCAACCTAGAAAATAAGGAGTTATGTATATCTGAAAGCTTATTTTCTACTTCCAATTGCTCCTTGTCCAGTTTAGTATGATGGGATTTTTCCCAAGTGCGAGAATCCCTATTGATGGCTTGGAGATTATCCATAAATTGGGCTACAAATGTACAATCTTCCCAAGGAACTAGGTATGACCAAGTAGAGTGGATAAGAGTGCAATAATTCTTCTATTGTAGTTAGGAATGGTTGAAGTGAAAGGGGTAGTGATTTGAATTTCCATTAGGACTGATATGGAGGAGGATAGTCTTGTTATAAGATAATCCTCTCGTCAATACAAAATATTTGAAAGTGCACCCCCAATTCCATAGGGCTTTAATGATGAGGAACCTATCGAGCCTATTTGCGACTTCATTGCCATCTAGTCAACCATTTCTTCATGTTGGTAAGAGCTTGATGGACTCAATGTCAACTAAATTATAATTTGTTAGGAAATCAAGAGGAAAAGTTCTTTGAGGATCTGAACGAGGGTTTGGACCCCATACTTCTCTCAAGAGAGTCATGAAATTTAAGTCACCATCCAATATTGTATTAGTATTTGTGAGGGTGCCTACTGAGACCAAATCCTCCCAAAATGAGATTTTATTAGTATTAGGACCATACAAGTTAAGAACTGAGATATTATAGTATAAATCCTTCATTTTTAGTTATAGAATAATAGTGGAGTGCGAAAAATAAGAGGAAATTGCAGAGGAATTGGGACTCCAACTAGTGATGAGTCTGCTTTAGTGTCTGTCCATGTCCAAGTGATAAAATACCAATCCTTCAAAAAAAAAAATTAAGGGCTTTCTAATTTTTTCCCCAGGGAACATTGTTTCTTGGATAAGGATAACATTTGGCTTGTGGCTAGCACCCAACTGTTTAAGGGCTAATATTTTTCAAGCATTCCCTATCCCTTTAACATTCAAGGAGAGAAAAAATATTTTATAGGGTGGAAGGGGATTTGCTAGCTTTAAAGGCCCTACAAATGGAACTTGATTTTATCATTTAAGGAGATAAAATATATTTTATAAGGTTGATGGGGCTTTGCTTCCCTTCTTTATTTTGATTAAAGCCAAACAAATATGGGGCTGGGAATTCAAGAGCTAGGAACTAACTTGAAGGAGGAAACATTTGTAATTTGGAGTGAGAGCAGAGGGCATATAATTTTTTATCTTCCAGGGGAGAAACAATGGGTGGGAGAACAAGGGGGTGAGAGAGCAAGAGAGGGAAGGGACAAGGGGGTCAAGAATGAAGGGGGGTGGGGGGGAGGAGAGGCGGGGAGGAGAGTGGGGTGGGAAGGGGGGGGGGTGGGTTTGGAATGAGATAATATGAATTTGAGAGAGGAGTTGAAATGGGAGAAGAGGAAGGGGAGGGAGAGACACCATAAGAAAGATGAGGGAAAAATGGGGGAGGGAGAGAGGAAGTCATACATGAAGAAGTTGTTAGAGTTGATGCATTACTAGTTGGAGGAGGGTCCTTTGAGTCTTCTGAAAAGCGATGTCGTGAGGGAATAGAGGTCGGATAATGAGAAGATTCACTATTATTAGCTTGATTTTTTCTAAAGGGAGCATATGAAAGAAGATAAATTATTGAAAATCTTCTCGTAAGTGACCTGCCTCATGACATCGAAAGCATTGAAAATAGAGCTTCCAACAAAATATCTTCTAAAACCATCTGCACCCTTCCACCTCAAACTCCAAATACATAAGAAGACCTTCCTTTAAACATACATCAACTTGCATTCATGTCAATCTATGCTTAGGTTTTGTGTGACATCCTAGTTCTAAGATGATAAAGGATCCAATCTTGTTTCCTATAGCCATGATGATCTCTTCTTTCCAAAATGGAAGGGGAAAACTTGGCAGTCTAGCCCACACTTTGATATAGTCCACTGGCTCCGTGGATGGGTCGAAATTGGCTGACCAAGGATGAAGGGTAAGACACACCTTGCCCCAGGACCATTGACACCTTGTGATTTTGGTGCTATCCTACTCATACAAGAAAATAAAAACCAACCACCCATGAGGAAGCATATGAAAAATAAGATATTTTTAGAGAAAGGGCTTTCAATTTTTTGAGAGCCAAATCCCAATAATAGATAGTTTGATGGGGCTTCCAATGAGCATCCCACTAGGGTTTTTCCTATGTAGCCCAAAAATTATGAAAGAGAGATATCTTTACCAGCAACACAACTTACTAGACCTTTCCATTTCCAAATTTTCTTCTTTCTCCACCTACCCAAAATGTAAGCTAAACCCTGAGTAGATAGCGATGGTGGGTTGATGAAGGTGGAAGGAAGAGAAGATGGATTACATGTTTTGTCCAGGTAAATCCCCTTTGCGGACAGAGGTGATCCCTCTAGCCCTAGGGTGGGTCTAGCAACTACAGGAACATACTAACATCTACCTTCCTATATTGTAAATGAAATTCAGAGCAAGGAAGATGACCTACCCTGTTCTGATGCTATGTTGTCATCTTCTGTCGAAGCTTATTGATCAGTCGTTCTTCTCCAACTCAATACACGTTGCTACCAACGTTCGATTACTTGTACAGACATTCAAGACAACACGACAAGCGTAAAACCATGACAAACATAAAACAATTACAACCTATCTAACTGATCAAGGAATGCTAGAAATATCATTATAATTGTAAACAAGAGTGGAAGATAAACATCAGATGCATTATATTATGATAAAGACAAGGGGAGTTTACAACCAAGCCTTGATGTTGAGGCTCTCCTTAAGCAGATCTATATCCAAGCACGTTTGCCACACCCTTATGAACAAAGGTTCAAGATCTCACTATGTTCTCAACACACACAAACAATCACACTCTGCACTATTCTCCTGAAGCTATGATTGCTTCTCTTCTCTATGGTAACTTTTTCAGCTATTTGTTCAACTATTCAACGATTTAGTTATTCAGCTATTTCTTCAGCTAGCACATCAATGGAAGATGGCTAAATTTATAGAGGAGAGGAGGTTGGGATCTTTACAAAGGTGGGAGAGAGTCCTATCCTTTAGGAGAGTTCCAAGGGAGGTGGAAACTACTAACTAAAGGAGGGAGTCTGTGGTTGTTCAGTCGAACCACTCCCTATGATTCATCCACGAAGTTGTTGTGATCAAAACTTCGCCTCTATTTTTAAAAAACTTTCCATAAACAGATTGGCGTGGGTGCTTAACTGGGACAGAGCGCCAACTGGTGCGGGCTCAGTGTTAATTTTCTAGCTCGGCGCGGGAGTGTAACTGGCTACTCGCGCCAAGGCAAAACAGGTGTTTTTAGTGGTCTGCTCAGGAAATGGCCAATAGAAGGAATGTTGTCCTCATGGCAAGGGATGCAATGATGGTATTTGCAAGGCATGATGCTGCTTATTGATCACAGAAATGACCCTCCAATGGGCGAGATGGGAATTTCAGGGACAATGACAAAATGTTGTGTAACAAATGCCCCCTAAAGTATGAAGTTCGAACATGAGTGAGGGGTGAAATGCTTTACAAGTACGTGCAAGGAACGAGACGTTGTTGTTGGGAGACCTGCAAATCAAGCATAGATACATATACATAACTGAAGTCTCTGTTGAAAATACATGAATCCATGGTATAGGTGCAACTATCCATCAAGAAGAGGATCATGTGCATGGATTCGCGGCATGGACTCGGCCATCCAAATGAAGGGATCATATGAAATAAATCCATGGTATGAGCACAACCATCCACATAGAGAGGATCAAAACAAGAGAACCCACGGTATGGTCACAGCCATCCGTCTAAATAATCATGTATATAATCATGAATGACTCATCACTCCTCGCAACCTGGACTTTTGTGATCGAAGCCCAGGGTCTTGCGCTCCAACACCACCCGATCAAAGTACAAATTCCAACATGTGAATAGACGTGTTGAAGTCGAACATGCTAGAAAATCACTTGATTATCGGTCAATGATGTGAACCGTTAACAAGTGCAAGAGAAACCACCCATAATGTCAATGGCTCTCAAGGTACTACTAGTACAATCCACGGAATGTGAACAGTGATCTGAAGTCGAACACCATGAAATCACCCGATCGAAGGCCAATGATGTGAACCTGTCATCAAATGCAAGGAAATTTCCATTAGGGCATGCAAGCTCTAAGGTACCGGAAAAGAGTCTCTAGATCAACTTCTTGGATAATGAGTTGAAGTTGACAGGAAGCGATCTGTCGAAGGAGGGTTATAATGACTACCACATCATCGACACGAAACAGAGAAGGTAATATGAGTGTGAATCCAGACTGAAACAGAGGATCAGGGAATCTACAAACTGTAGAAGGATTTTCTCTTGAACATATCGGCAACACAACTCTGGAATTTGGCAGCATTTGACTCAAATAGGATTAGAGGTCATGTTGACAAGATTTGTAATCGAATGAGAGGCAAACCGATTTCCTAAACCCATGGAGGTAAAGTGACAGGGTGAAGATATCCCAACCCGACACGAACTGTAGACAAGTGTCATGTTCAAGAGTGACATACTCCTGACACAACTGATGAAAAACTTCCGTTTTCCCCCACCATTTCTGGTGAGTACCTCTTTATTTTACACAAGCTTGAAGAGGATACCATATGCTTGTCATATAAGTTTGTCCTTCGGACAAATCCAACCTAGTACATTTTACGAGCCCTAGGAAGGAGGAACTCGAGTAACATCATGGTGACGATTTCCAATGTCATCAGGGTTTAACGAGTCTGACAAAGGGAGAAATCGACATCTTTTCATGTTTAGAGAGTTTGAAAAGAAGGCCGAAAAGAAAATTCTAGCAGTCCCTTTTCGTAGGTAGTCTCACAGATCTGAAAAGGTAGAAAACTGTGTCTGAGAGAACCTCTTAGTCGCGATAGGCTAAGGTATTCCTTTTTCACAAATAATCTATCCTAGCCCAAAAAAGGGGTAAACGTATACTAGGTAGATATCGTTTTGTAGCCAATTTAACGAGTTCAAAACGACAAGCAACTCGACAATATTTTTAGTTTTAGAGAGTCAGAAAAGAGCTGAAAGATGACTCCTCCTGGAGGAACGAGTGGTATTAAGGGTAGCTACTGGTTCCGGTAATGGTGGAACTACTCAGAACAAGTAAATGTCAAGAGGCTGGCTAATAAGACCACTCATCGCAGCGGTTCCTCAAGAATGGGTGAAACAACCAAGTGAAGGCATATGATCGGCCAAGTAGATAGTGGCGACGGAGTGAGAAAACCAGGGCTCATCTGGCAAAAATAGGCTGATAAAATGGCAATCACAAGAGGTAAAATGGGAATGGTTTCATTTTTACACAAGCTTGAAATCAGGAAACTCTGCTTGAAGTTGGTTTCATTTTTACACAAGCTTGAAATAAAGATAAACTATGCTTGAAACCGGTTTCATTTTTACACAAGATTGAAACAGAAACAAACTATGCTTGAAAAAGTAAGCATGCCCCCAGCATGGTGACTCAATTCGAGGTACATGCCCCCCAAGCTTCAGTCCATATGAATGGCAAATGGAGTGAAGGTTCAAAATACAAGATCAATAGAAAGACTCGACTGGGATTTTACGAGATCTGGAAAAGACTCGAATTGAACGGGAACGTGTTTCATTGTTTTAACGAGGTTGACACATTAAAAGAACTATCCTCATGACCGAATTCATGTTTTAATGAGGTTGAAATAGAATACGAACTATCCTCGCGACACCTTGTTTCATTTTTTAAACGAGCTTGACACAAGAAAAGGAACTCTGCTCAGACGAGCTTGTTTCATTTTTTAAGGAGCTTGACACAAGAAAACGAACTCTGCTCCGAATACAACTCATCATGATGAATAAGAAGTCATGGCTTCCAAGAGTTCCGCACCGGATGGGAGAACAACATCTTGGAAATCAGGACCCGATGCCCCCATCACACGATGCACAACGTCACTATCACTAAATGCGGGCATGGGACAGGTAGCCACATAATTAACCTGCGGCGAGGAACATACAACCGAAGGATAAAAACCTGGAAGGGATGATGTTGGACCAGATGTCATGTTAGGACCAAATAATGAAAGCTGATCAATGGTCACGATCCGACCTTTGTGTGGAAAATAAATCACATGAAAGTCTAGGGAAGAGACAACTACCCCCATGACATAAGTATAGTCGCGCCCCAGGAGTAAATTGAAATCCAAGGGGCCTGGAACAACCATCATGTCTATATGGACAGTTTTCCTTCCCAAAGTAATGGACAACTTCAGAAGGATCCCTAACGGTTGACTGGTTCCTCTGTTAAAACCCAAAATATTTTAGGTAACAGGCATAAGCGGTGGAGAATCAAAAGCTTTCCAAGTAGTTGAAGACAGAATACTAATAGACGCGCCTTCATCTATAACAGTGATGGGTACAACCAGATCAAAGGTTTGTACCGTTATCTCGAAAGGCACATAAGACGGAAGGCAGTATCCGGCGAATCAACTCCAATCAAAGGAAGCGACCAAACTACTTAGAGGGGATACCATCGAATTGAGATGGTTTTCTCCTAGTGTTACCGGAGCAAGAGGAGCGCTCTCCTAGACTTCCATCACGGGAGTAGGAGGAGCAACTTCTTGAACTACAGGGATGGACGAGTCTTTCTCCAAGTCTGAAGAATCTGATGAAACAAGAAGAATGTGGGGGGGATGATATCCACTCTCAACGGAAAAGACCCGATGAACTGTAGGCGAGATCAGATTGATCGATTCCTCGACCAATGGTTGGTTGGGAATGGATTCATGAATTTGAATTTCTGAGGGAACGAGATCAACCAAGGATGACTCTTGACTGATCGTTGAATCAACTAGCAGAGGACTCGAAGAAAGCTTCTAGTAACCAATCGGAAGGCAGGGTACAAAAATAATAGTTTTTTCCAACACTCTCTTGGCTTCATCCATGTATGGACAAAGGTGAATGGGATGATGCCCTTCACACAACCAAAAGGGATTGGTAATCTTACCCTGTTTCATACAGGTCTTATTAACACTAGTCGAAGATGTGTCACCAATATGACTTCCAGAAGCCAAAGGAAACGGTGGACGGTCGTTGGACCGTGCTTCAAGTACCTTGGGAATGCCAATGCAGTCTTGAAGCAGATGGTTACCTTTGCAGAGCATGCAAGGGAATTTGACTTTCCGTGGAAGTTTGGATGGTTCCGCAAGGGAAGGTTTCGTAAGCGCAATAGCTGCAGTATAAGCCTCTCGCTTATCTGAATTCTTCTTCTTTGTCTTCTTCTTCTTAGCCACCTGGTTACTGGAATCCAGACTTTCACCAGGCGAAGTAGAAGAGGAGGATGAAGAAATAGGCGAAGAAGGGGAGAGGTCCACCTTAGAAGCAACATGATGTTTTTCTGGTGGAGGAGATGGTTGTATGATGGATGGAACACTCGGGACCACTGAGGTTGAAGATAACCATACCGGCAACCCAACAGTGAACCCAGGCAGGGACAATGTTGCCATATAAGGAGCACCAACATTCCCAAAAGCAGGAAAAGGACCAGGATTCCCTTCGGAAGGGATTCCTGGGTTAGTGAACTTCAGAAATGTTGCCATCAGAAACAACTTTAAAACAACACCCTGAGGAAACTAACTTTAACCAGGAATACTTCATGGGCAGTTAATTTTTAAGACATTGAAACAAAACTTTGTCGTTTCATATTTTAAGAGTCGAGAAATAGGCAAAAGGTGACTCTATCACTTTCAGGTTGAAACGAGCTTGAAAGGACAAGAGCTCAATGATCTTTTTACTTTTAGAGAGTCACGAAAAGACCAAAATGACTACTCAGGTAGTTTAGGTAAAAGGGTGTACCAGGTTTTTGTGAACCGCCATATACACCTTGGTAATAAAATGAAAGAAGAATTAACCAAGGACTTGACGTACGTGCAGGTAGTCTCCCCGAATGTTGTGTTCGATGTATCACGATTACAAGGCGGTAGACTCGGCTTCCTACGGATAAAAATATTGCAACCTAGAGGGGTCTCCCTTTATATACTCGATGGTACGGGGAGCACAAGTCCGTACTAGCACTGTCTGAAGCCAAATGGCGAGCAAAAGTTGTTGGGTTTAAAGACGCCAGAACACGTCTCTAACTTATACCACTAAATGTTTCGTTAAGTTTCAATGTTGCCTTAGGTTAATTGAATAAATTTTAAGTTGATCTTGTATTTACGTTTCAATTCCAAGGTCCTACCGAATGTCATCTGACAATCTCCCATATGCAGCTATATGAGGAAAGAAATATTTCAATTCGATGAATGCTCTCTAGTTAAGGGAAGAGTTTCAAACAATGATGCAACAAACACCAACACTGCAAACGAAAATTTTCCAAACTAGATGACTTTCACTATCCAAAAGTAATCTAAAACATTCAACGATGCGAATTATGCAATGTAATCTATGCAAAATCATCTTTTTTGAAAACTATGCAATTGTAATCTATGCACAATTTCCTTTTTCATTTGAAAGAACAAGAATGCACTCAATGCATTTTTCGATGAAATGAGAATCTACTTAATGCATGCTTTTAATGAAAGAGAATGCACTCAATGTGACTTTTAGCTTTCAATCATTAAACAATGTAATCTAAGTTCAATGATAAGTCTTAATAATTACTTTTCAATGCAATGTGATCTAACGCACTTTAACGAAAAAGAAAACTTTGAGACGAAAACTAAATGAACGCAAATTTTCTTAACGAAGGATGAATGAAAAAGGGATGCAAGCCAACACTAAGAATGCAATCGTTGTTTTAAACACTTTGTAACGAAATTCTTCAAAAGGCTACAAGACATATGAGGTCAAGCACAAAAAGGACTTCCAAAGCGTGAGCTCAAAACAAGGCATTCATTCCCTTTTACATCAATCAATCATAGAAAGAAGAATTTTCAACTGAACAAAGAGCAATGTAATCTATGCTCATAAGTGAAAAAGTAGAGGGGAGAACGAGTAAATCATACAGAGAAAAAGACCAAAAGGGAAAGACACACTGGTGGAGGAATTAGGGGAAAAACCTCAATTTTTCACACACCCTGAAATTGGCACGACTTTTGTGGGTGAAACTAACTCCAATTGGCGTGACTTTCTCACTGACAACTAGCGCCAATGGCCAATTGGTGCGGGTTGCTAACTGATAACTAGCGCCAATCGGCACTAATGTTAGAAAAATAAAAGCGCCAATGCCTAAACAAGAAAAAACAAATAATTTCTCCCAACCAAGACCAGACTCACCACTACACGCAAAAACTAAAAGATCGTAAGTGATGAAAAACATAGGAACAAACAGGGAAATGGTCGTTCGACTAAATCCGTCAAATGACTAAGTCCTCAAAGAGTGACAAACTCAAAGGAAACTCCCCAATGGAGTCGCCAATTTGTTGTCCAGGTAAATCCCCTCTGCGGACAGAGGCGATCCCTCTAGCCCTAGGGTGGGTCTAGCAACTACGGGAACATACTAACATCTACCTTCCTAGATTGTGAATGATATTTAGAGAAAGGAAGATGACCTACCCTGTTCTGATGCTATGTTTTCGTCTTATGTCGAAGCTTCTTAATCTGTCGCTCTTCTCCAGCTCGCTACACGCTGCTACCAACGTTCGATTACCTGTACAGACATTCAAGACAACACGACAAGCGTAAAACCATGACAAACATAAAACAATTACAACATATCTAACTAATCAAGGAATGCTAGAAATCTCATTATAATTGTAAACAAGAGTGGAAGATAAACATCAGATGCATTATATTATTATAAAGACAAGGGGAGTTTACAACCAAGCCTTGATGTTGAGGCTCTCCTTCGGCAGGTTTGTATCCAAGCACGTTTGCCACAACCTTATGAACAAAGGTTCAAGATCTCACTATGTTCTCAACACACACAAACAATCACACTCTGCATTATTCTCCCGAAGCTATGATTGCTTCTCTTCTCTATTGTAACTTTTTCAGCTATATGTTCAACTATTTAGCCATTCAGCTATTCAGCTATTTCTTCAGCTAGCACATCAATGGAAGATGGCTAAATTTGTAGAGGAGAGGAGGAGGTTGGGATCCCTACAAAGGTGGGAGAGAGTCCTATCCTTTATGATAGTTCCAAGGGAGGTGGAAACTACTAACTAAAGGAGGGAGTCTGTGGTTGTTCAGTTGAACCACTCCCTATGACTCATCCAAGAAGTTGTTGTGATCGAAACTTTTCCTCTATTTTTAAAAAAATTTCCATAAAAAGATTGGCTCGGGTGCTTAACTAGGATAGAGTGCCAACTGGCGCGGGCTCAGTGTTAATTTTCCAGCTCAGCGTGAGAGTGTAACTGGCTACTCGTGCCAAGGCAAAAACAAGTGTTTTTAGTGGTCTGCTCAGGAAATGGCCAACAGAAGGAATGTTGTCCTCATGGCAAGGGATGCAATGATGGTATTTGCAAGGCATGACACTGCTTATTGATCATAGAAATGACCCTCCAATGGGCGAGATGGGAATTGCAGGGACAGTGACAAAATGTTGTGTAACAACAGGGTGTTTGAGGGGTAGGAGCGAGAAGGGGACTAGAGCCAAAGATGGAGGACGAAGGTGAACATGGTGGAGTGGGGGCATTAGATGAGGATGAGGAGAAATTGAAAGGTTGGTGTAGGACATATGACATAGATGTCTCAGGAAAAAAATTCATGGAAAGGGAATGGTGTGATGTGAACTTGTGTTGAGAGACAAAAGTAGGGATGGGGATGGGGATAGATGTGTATTTAACCTCATCCTCCCACCAATATTCCATGATGTCGATGTTATAGATGGCATGAGTCTAAAAGGGCGAGGATACAAATAGCCCAACAAAGGGTATGGGGAGCTCTGAGGAAAGGACAGAGAGAAAGGGAACCAAAAAAGGCAGAAAGAAATGATAATATCCCAGGTCACACCTGAAAATATTCCCAAACCCATGGTCTCTAGCTTCATGAGAAAAATCACACACTGCGAAGACGGGGTTGTAGGGGCCTAAGGCCATAGAGCCATGATCAAAGGCCTTAATTCTATGATAAAAAACTTATGATGAAATGAAGGAAATTGCATCATATTCTTTATATATAAAAATGAATTATATAATTATGTTTATGTTATAGTTTATTATAATATTTGTATGTTTTATTTTAAAATAACATTATGTTATTATAATATTGGGCATTATAAATATATTAAAATATTATAAGTACATGAAATTATAAATTTAGTATTTTTTTTTTGGAGCAAAACGTTAAATTACACTTGAGTTATATATAGTTATATATATATTATATCGAGACATATAAATATATGAAGTTATAAAGTTAGTTTTTTTTGGGTAAGAGGTTATAGTGTATGCAATTAAGGTTAGATGTTATTAGAAAACACATGTCCTCATTTGAGGTAGCCTTAATAATGACCATACGGGATTGTGGCTTTTCAATGGATATTATTTGAAACCACTTATTAATATTGGAGTAAGACTCAGAGGCTAAGAGCTCATATTCCTTGAATGTAAGGGAACATGTTAACAACCCAAGACTTAAAGACATTTGATAGGAAAGGAATTTTTACCCCTTTATGGACCACTAACGGTTCATTTTAGGTGACATGGTTTTCCTTGAATAACATTGATAATTCGCGTGATTTAACATACAATAACCAATGCTAATTATCCTTACTACTAGTTCACAACTAACTTTTACTAGACTTTACTACATTTAAAAAACAAAACAAAACAAAAAGATATAAAGCTAACCATTACTATGATATAATTTAGAGTTGTTATAACATAGAAGTAATAAAGATGTTCTTAATTTTTATTAGTTATTAACTTTAATAGTAACTCTAGTATGATATTCATTTTAAGTTACAATTTAAAAATTAGAAGTTTATAAAAACCATTAATTAAAAAACAATAATAAAGAGATTAAAATTTATAATGACTTATCTTAAAACATACCTGTTTGATAACACTGGAATATAATAGTTATAGTTTATCTTCCAACCATAATCTCTAAGAAGGCTATTTTATCACTTTTCAATATTAATTGCTTCCTTGAATTTATTGTGATAGTGATTAACCTTGGCTAATATTTTGACTTCTTCAATGCAAATATGATGCTTCATCTTGTTTGAATGTTTGGGTAATGCGGACCAATAAACACAATTATGTTTAATATTTTTCCTTTTAGGGTGATTAAAGTCTTACAAAAACAACATAAGTAAGATGCTATATTCAAGAATGAATTTATGTAAATACTTCCATGAGGATGAAATGCTAGCCAAAGAGGGGGAGAAGGAATACCCGACTCTTGAACTATTTGGCTTACTTAGCTATTATGAGCTTGCAATAATTGAATGGGAGAGAGAAGGAAATGGGCTTTCTAAAGTTTTTGAAGGACTTGCACACTAGCAACAATTGTATACTTACACAAGGATCATAACAAATGGTTAAGAAGTCACATAAGTAACATTATACACTACAACTAAATTGTTGAGCATTCATAAAACATAAGATAGGGGCAAACCAATACACGATGAACTCATAAATAAGGGCAGAAAAAACCAAGAATTATATTCAATTAACATGGTATGTATGTTTATTGTAACGTTCCTCCTCCCATATCTACCCCCTTTAACCAGCATGCCCGGGGTAAACATGTGCTGAGGGTTACTATGACATGAATCAACCTCCTAAATAACCTTAAGGAAATGCAATCAACAAAACAAGACTTTACAAGCCTCCCTTAGGTGCTTCAGAACCCCCAGGAGCTAATCCACCACTCCCGGTGCTCAACCCCTGAGTTAAACTAGCCTTTCAATGAATTTAACCCCCATTCACTCCCATGACAAGGCATACATGCGACTGGAACCCTATATTTTCTCTCACAATGCTTGCAAGGGAGAGACTAGTATTTTTTAGCCAGTTATGTGCCAAAGACTGAGATTTAAGTCGCTTTTTCAGGGATAGTCTCCAGACCAATGCCAATAACTTGATGAGAATTTCCAAGACAATAAATGACACCAAGGTAAAGTCTCTAACACCAGAAATTGATCAAGGACTTTACCTAACCAAGCTTAACCATGACAGACATTCCATAAAACACATGATGAACATGAAATCTACAAGTCATGAATGCAATTATGAACATAAGGGACTGAAAACTTATCTGAGGTTTAACAAGAAGGGTCACTGCCTTCTAACATTAGCTGTCATAACACCAATTAAGTCTTGCATTCTTTATTCATTCAGTTACAAGTAAACACATGAAAAGAGACATGAATAAGAGTTGACATAAAACCATGCTTATAACCAACATATAAGCAAATAAATGACAATAATAGAGCAACCATTAAAGCCACATAATAACAAGTACATTTCCTCATCAAAGAAAGAGAAACTTAGCTTTTATTAACATAGGAAAAAACCAACCAGGTTCGAGACTTCCACGTTCCACCCGACCATAGATTGGTTGAACCAATTCTTTCTTTCAACCAATCACCCCTGTGCCATATTCCAAGCATGAATGTGGGATCTGATGGGATAAACCAATCCAAATACAACCAAGGGAATCCAAAGGTTAAACCACCTCCACCCTTTTAATACCATGATCACACCTACACTAGTGTCGAGATCAAAAAACCAAACCGAGCTTCGATGCCTCAAAATTCCTTTACCATCCTTGATGTATTTTCTTGTCTCCATCCTTAGGATTTATCGTGTATCTCGCCATTACCAGTCAAGGTATTCCTAGGCCTTTGGGAATTTTCCTCAGACCACCTCACCCTGGATTCTGAAACCATCCAACAATCCAAAGCTCAAATATGAGAACAATCTCATCACACCATGGCTATCTGGAAATGACAAGGCTAGGCTAAAATCCACTATTAAAATCTGACAAAATCCATGCCATTGACATCAAAGGAGACAAATACAAACATGCACATACCATGCATGTCAAAACCATCTAGGAAATAATACATGCAACCTGTTCCCTACAAGTATTCTCATTGAAGCTGCTTGATCCTTGTCTTCCTTTTCTTTCCTTGTGCTTCTTTTCCTTTTGTTTCCTTTCATTGTTTGCTTTCTTTTTCCTCTTGGTGCTTTCTCCTCTCTAAGACTAATTCTAAAATTGAACTGACAAAAGGCTACCAACTCATGATCATAATCCTTTTTATCATTGATGCCTCTATTTTCTTCATTTTCCTTTATTTTCCTTCATTTTCCTCCTCACATGCAACCTTAGACCTTTCACCTTCCTTTTCTCCTAATTTCCATTATTTTCATAAATAATGTGCCAAAAATACCTTTTTATCTTTTAATGCCTTTTCCATTGCCTTTGCCAATTTCCCTTAGACAAAAATACAAGAAGTGATGCCCACTAGGATATTTTGCCCAATATTAAGCTTGGAATAAGTGTCCCTTTTCCGTGGTCTTATTTTACCTTTATTAAATTTTATTACATGAACTTTTAACCCGACGCTGTTGCATTTATAAATGAGAAACAATTGATAATGAACTTAAGGGTTCCTCTAACTTACCATCTAGTCAGTTCATCCTCCTAGAATTCTCTCTTCTCTTTCCTTTTCTCTCTATATGATGATTAAGTAGCATGACAATTCCTGTAATATATTTAAGCAAATGGAATAAAATCTCTCTCTACCAATGTGTAGCATAGAGATGCTATAAAACAAGATTTTGTTCTAATGTTTACAACATAACCTTGCATTTGTCCATAATGTTTAGCTCTTTGTTTAAGCCTCATATATATAGTCACTAATTATGCTTTGAATCCTCCTTTTAACCTAACCCTAGAATGATTCTCAACTTGATTAGGACTTATAATGGCCCATGATGACATAGCATGCATATTTTCATAGTTGGCAATTTGTTACGAGCTTGTGGAGGGTATTGATTCTTTTTTGACAACATGGGATTTTATAGGAATAATTGTGTCACCAATGCAAACTATTTTCACTACCCACATTGAGCTCCTTCTTGAGGGTTTGAGCTTGTTTATGATAAATGTAACATTAGGGGCAATTATTTTTATTCTTTGGCGTTTCCTTAAGATTATTTCCCTTATGTAGTTGCTCATTTAACTAGCGAGATGACCCTTGTAATAATTGAGAGTTGGTCACTATGTACTCTCTTTTGTGCTATTAGGTGAGCATCACAAGGAAGTGAATATGGATTAGTGCAAAATAGTTAAAATGGGGGATTCAAGCAAAGAGAAGCCCTCACAAGATGGATGGTGCATCATATGTGCAAATTTAACCCTTTTGGACAAATAAAACATCTCAACAAGCCTTCATTTGATGAGATAATCAACAAGAGAGAAAGCTCCATGGATGAACCCTCAACAATGGAAAACCTAATTTAAGGAACACATGAATTGTAGAATAAGAATATGCCATTTAAAATGGGAGCATAAAAGGGTGCATGCTAACCTATAGGAGTTATGCCATTGTGATTTAAACATTCTTTAGAGTGCGGTATAGTGGTGAGAATACAACAACTTAATAACACAATGCAACTTTTTGGAAGCAATCCAAGAATAATGTGCACATATGATATGTCATATGTATGTAAATGTATTTGTCGTATGTATGTGAATGCGAGCGTTAGATGCAAGTAGTTCTTAAACTTAATTGTCGCTACTTGACAAGTCCAAGATTTGTAATAAAACGTTTTGATGAAGTCCATTTGTATATTTTTTATTTGAGATGAAAGTAAAATATATTCTTCACATGCTTGCAACACCAAAAAGGAACATATTCTTAAAAATGATGGTTCTACCCTCATAAGGCAAAAACATATTAGCAACAAAAGACTAGACAATAGGCAAAACTACTAATCATCGGGTTGTCAATAATTCATGACTCTAAATATACTGAAATAAACATAGTTTGTAAACTATCATAGTCATCCAAAGGACTACAAAGCTTTTTTAAAAATCATCTAGAGCACGAGACCATATCTCATGCAATGTGTCTTTGTTAAATTCTTATAGCATGCATACATTTTCATCTAGAAATAAACCTTCTTTGGAAAACCCATCAACTTCTATGTTCCACTCCCTAAAAAGGCAAGCAAAGTCAACCCACTGAAATAACAATACTAGCATTTTCAGCTCACACGATGATGAGTGAAGCATGTTGTTGACAACATGTACAAAGTCATTCATCCAATTGATTGTTAATAATGAACCCTCCATAACTTGTAATAGCATAAAATGTTAAAACAAATTTCATTAAATAAAATAGTGAGTTGAACTCATTGAAATTATTTGTACCATGACCAAAATTTGATTTAAATCACACAAATGGTTTGTACCATGACCATAACTTACTTTAAACAAAAAAAAAAGATACAAGGAATCCTTCAATGAAATCCATGTCCATTATGCAAAATAATTGACTAATAAAATAAACAACCATGTTGCAAATCTAAATACTAATACGTTACATGGGGAAGGAACACATTTAATTAACCTTGTAGTGAAATTTCCTTCTTATAAGGATGCACCCACTTGCTGTGTGCAAAACCAAAGAAAGAATAAGACATTGAGCTCAAGTTAATGTCCTATTTGTGTAGGTCAAGCAGTTGGGATAATGGTTGTTATCCCCTCCACTCAGTTTCAATTCTTATGAGAAATATGAAATATGTTGACCTTTTAGAAATGTTAGATTTCTTGTAGAGCCAAAATTCTTATTGCTCAATTAAGGACTAATTCACATTAAACTCCCCTGTGAAAAAGGGCGCTGGAAAAGGCCAAAAAAAGTGTGGGAGGAAAGAGTATATTTTTTTTGCTCTTGTGGAAAAGTGAAAACAGAAAAGCATTTCATTTGAGAATGTAAGGCCTTCAAAAACAACAAGGAAAGTTATGCATATATTTTGGCAGCTAGCTCTTAGGATATTCTATTCAACAAAGACTTTGTCAAGTTTATTGTGAAACTTCACAAAAAAATGACAAAATAGAAGGATGATATAGAAAAACAATCTCTTCCATAAAAATGCTAAAATTTCTCTTCATAATAAATCTTCCCTAAATTACATTAACAAATTACCAATTCACTCTAAATTTAAGTTGAAAAAAGTAAGCCAGACCACACTGTTTATCTTTTACTTATAACAAGGCTTCAAAGCAAATTGTACTTCACCACTCAACTTAAGACAGAAGCCGGAAAGTATTCAAAGACATCACAGCGTGTTAGATAGTGCCGTGTTGATTTGGGAATTAATTAGTCAAACTCCGGTACTGGTAGTGGTCATGCCCTATAAACCATCTGTTGTCACAATTAAAAGCATGACTGGAAAAAAACATATTCCACGGCGATAGAATAGTCCCTTTTTGGACCACCTCGACACCTCGCTGGTCTCTTTGTCCAAGCTTGCAGAGGAACATTTCAGAAGCTGCATTGTTCCCATAGGCCGATCATGTCCACGACGAGCATTGACAGTGGCGCAGACATTTCCGGAGCCTCTTTTTTAAGCAATGCCGAAGAATTGATAAATTCCGTGCAGACTTTCCTCTTTGACTGTGATGGTTGGTCGATTCAGATGAAATGCATGGATATTGTTATATTTATAGTTCTTACCCCCCCTGCGAGGACGAGCTTGGGAGAAATGTCCTTTTGATTTTGTTATACTTACTGCAGGTGTCATATGGAAGGGCGAAAAGCTGATCGACGGCGTCCCGGAAACATTAGACATGCTTCGGTCGCGGGTCCGTTGATTTAAACTTAATACCCGCAAATCTGTTTATTTCATTCTGCCACTGTGATCGGAACTTCTGTACATAACTAAAAGAGTATTTGCTAGCATACGATCCTTGACATGATGAAACTATAGCACACTATTTGAATTACCAATACGTATTATCTACGATTCTGTAGAAAAAATACGCAATAAACAAATCAGTAGGGCTCCAATACGAAAGTATATATCTCATAAATACGAAATACACATTTTGTTCCATAGTTTAGAAGAATTTCAGCTTCATGAAAAAACAGTAAACCAGAAAAAAAAATTCATTCTTTGAAAATTTTACAATGTAATTTATGTTTGTAAAAATTGAAGTGTTTTAAAATAATATTTTTGAAGCTTTTAGGGCTTATAGGTTGAAACGAAAAAAACTAATTTATTTTTTCAAAATTTGCAATGTAATTTATATTTACAGATTTTTAAATGTTTTCTAAAAATATTTGGAAGATTTTGGCTTTTTTTTGGGGGCATTGTAGAGAAAATTTGCCAAATTTGGTACTGAATTTCTATACTGCGAAGGCTGGTGTGACCCAATCTTGTTACCACGGCTGAAACTTTGTGATGTGGTTTTGGGAAAAAGTTCAAAATGCCACTTTTGGTTCCCTTGACAAAAGTCAAATGACGAGGTGTTTATGAAGACAAATCTGGAACATCAAATCAGAGGCAAATAACGACTTGGTGAAGCTCGAAACATCTTCCGCTGCTGCTACTGTATAACAGTTTAAGCGTTTTGGACAATGACTAAAGAAGAGGGATGGAGGTTTTATGTAGGTGATATTTTTTTGACGGGCAAAAAAATGTTTCCTTTAGACAAATCAAGTCAATGTTTCCTTTAGACAAATAAAGCGAACTAGATTAAATAATATTTTTAAAAATTGGAACTGGGTTTTGAACCGGATCGAACTGAATCGTAATTGAAAATAAGACATAAACTGATATTTTTTAATGGAAAAAAATATTCTGAAGATTTTAAACCATGATTCCAAACCATGAGAGACAAAATATGTAAAATTTATTCTTCTATATATTATGCAACGGTGCATATATCAAAATGGCACTGAGTTCAATACATATCAACAACAAAATACATAATCAATGAGGTTCTAAATGGCCTCTAGAGCAAGGCTGCTTGGAAGCAGGAGCGAGAGCGACAATTTTCAAAAGCTTCCGGGCCAGGAGCGTTTTTGGGAGTGTCAATAATAAATACCATAATAAATATGAAAGAGTCAATAGTTATAAAAAGTACTAGAAAAAACAATTAAATCTACTATCTACTAAAATTTCTTCTTGCCACGATAAACTTCTAATTTATTTTCTCGTGATCTATGAATAATGGGAGACTCCTCCTGCGATGCTGCATATGGAGCTGGTGGCAAAGTTGGTGCAACTTGAGCACTACTAGTGGATGGGGGTGGCATTGTTGTTGATGTTGCTTCATCTGCATTGTCCAAAAGTTCTAGTTCCAGTTGTTCTAAATGTAAGGCTCCATCCTCCAAATTATCGTCCTCCGGGTTGTTGTCCGAAGTGATATATGCTCTATCAAACTGAGCCCGCTCACAATAATGTGTCAACAACCTGAAGTTGTAGTGTACATAAACCAAGCTTTTTGCCCGGTTTTCATTGAGGCAGTTTCTTTTAACATTGTGGTTGAAGCTATAGGTGCTCCAATGCCTCTTTGTAGAAGTATTAACCACCTGTGAAAGTACTTTAATTTCCAATTTTGCCAAAGGTCGTCCCCTGTGTGAAAATTTCACTACTGAAATCCTATTTGCAGCAACTGGAATTAATACTTCTAGTTGTTAATTAATTTAACAATTTATTTGCTACGACAAATACCGAATAAATCAAACTGCAACATTTACAAATAAAGTTGCAGAAAATAATAACGCTACAAACTGAGAAATATGCACACACACATAAAAATATGATATAATTATTTTTGGACAAATGTCCTTGGAAAAACCCAACTTGGGAAAACTGGTGCAACAACTAAAGGTTTTTATTATTATGCAACAGCGAAATAATCTGAATACAATCTAGATGCCAAATACTGACTATCCCGCAGAGAAAATACTGACAAAAATTATCTGAGGGAAATTACCCTCACTCCAAGCAATCTCGACATTGTCTGAGCTCTGAAATGCTAGCCATCCAATTGAGCATGTGCAGGCTCTTCGTCACACTGGAGCTGCCTGCCACACATGCTGCTTAAAATGACTACCAATCTAGTTGTCCTGCCTACTATTGACTAGGAAGATGCACCTTCGACACTCTGGAACCTCTGCCCGACCTCTAGAACAGAAAACTTCTTCCTTCCTCAGCAATTCTGTAATATTCCTAACAGAAATATACAATGATAAACAAAGCAAACACAACAAAAACACACATAAAATTTACACACAAATCAGACACCACATATTGAGCCAAAAACTGCGATGTTCTGAGCCATTTTATTATAAAATCATTGGGTTACAATTGAGTGTTTGGAAAGTGTGCACTTGGGATTGCTCAAGGCAAACTAGCAAAGCCCAAGTGATGAAGACAAGTCGCCCAAAGTGATGAAGACAAGTCGCCCAAATGTTGTTGGCTGTTCTCTCTATAGCTCTGCGCTGATCTCCCCAGAAAGTGAATTTCTGGCTGCAAGAAATGGTTGCTAGGGCCTCCTCCTGTGCTCTAAAAATTCCGGGAAATTAACCCTAGTCTCTCCTCCAATATCCCACAAAAACCCATGAAGGAATTGGCCAAATGTTGACATCGAAATTTCGGCCCAATTTCTCCTAGCTCCTCCAATTGCTGGGTATTTCAACCCACCTGTAAATTGTGTTGCTGAGTGCCCCCAAAATGGTTGAAATCTTCAGCAAAACTCCTTCCCAAACTCTCCCACAAATATCAGCCCAAAATTCCCTCTTTCCTTGAGTCCCACATGTGGCACGAAAATGAGTTGCACAGGCCCTACGCAGTCACTGCTGAAAACTCTTCCACACTCCTACTGCAATGCTCCCGGATCGATTTGAAAATAATGGAATTCCCTCCTAGGGCTGGCACTCGAAGTCCATCAAAGCAAGGGGTGAGATTCTCGCCTGAAAATCTCTTGTGCTCAACAACAAATGCAGACTTGGCCTCCAGCTCAAGCGTGCTAGTCAAGCTTAATGCTCAAATGATCAAGAATGTCCAAAAATGATTGCCTCCTATTTTGTCAATGTGCCTCCTCCCATGTGGGCCCAACCATCGAACTTCCCCATCATTTTCCCTCCAAGGAGTGTGTATTTCCTATGGGGGCCGTAATTCTCCATGAGTGATCCCCACCTTCCACCAACACTTTGATTTTCTTCCTTTCCTCTAATGTTGGGCCTTTCCTTAACTTCAAAATTCAAGTGGGACCCTCATAACCCACTTTTCCTAAGTACAAAATCTAAATAAGACAAAATTGGGCAAAACTGATATTTCCCCTTGGCAATATTGCTAAGTGGGAATATCACAAAATCTAACTATCCAATGAAGCCTCTATGCTGCCTCTGTGTAGCCTCCTCGAAAACTTTCAACCCTTCTCTGCAATGCACTTCACCGGATCTGAAAAACTTCCTCCGACCTCACTGTCCCTGCCCCTCACTATCTCTGCTTCCTTCTCTAGCTCGAACTCTTCTGGCAACTGCTGCTGCTCTCTAGAAATTCGAACTCTCCAAGGAAATCGAATTTCGAGTTCGAATTTCACAAGTGTGTTCTCCATCTACCCATCGACTTCTTCTTATAATATTTTGTTGGACCTCCAACGACCAAGATTAAAACTTAATCAAAGGCCAAGATTACATCAGAGTCGATCTATGTGAGTTTCTAGATGATTCTCACTTTATTTCAATTAATTCTGATTAATAATCCCCTTTCCCTAAGTTTAGACTTCGGAAATAATTAAAAATAGGCTAATAATCTAATTGAGACAATTTTAGGTGGCATTTCCAGAAACGATTTCTGGGTTATGGAGATCTCTTGTGTTTTAGCCTCTCCTCAAAGTTTTGAGACTAGAACATCTTCGATGCTATAGAAATTAACACTCCCTCTTAGCGTGGAAGGTGCTCTCTCTCTAGTGTTACACATTTTGCCACAACACCTTGTCTCTGTACCACCCTCTGTCACATTGCTGATGTCTGGCCACTGCCCACCAACCACTGCGCAACTCTGATGTTGCATTCATGTTGCTGTTGACGTTGCCATACTGTTGCCAACTCTGCATTTGCACTGCAACTTCCTCTCATTTGTTGCTGCTGCAACTGAGAAGCATCCAAAATACTGAATCAATTGTGTTCAGTATGATGCATCTGTCTCCCGAGTCTTGACTACTACTAGTTACTGCATTGTCCACTGAAGAATCTACATTGCTGCTGACTCTGCACTGTTGCCAACTCTGTATTGCGCTCCCCAGCACTTGATTGCTATTAGTCTGCAACTGTCACTCTCGAATCTGACTGCATCATTGACACTGATCCATCCTGCTACTAAACACTGTGGGCCCTCGTAGCCAAGTAATGATCCATGAGGAGGACACCTCAATGGACCCTGCCCATGTCTGCAATTGTCTGGGGCTATAACTCCATATCGACCTACCTCTCTTCTCGAGGTATGGTCGCAAACATCGCAAAATATTCCACTAGCCTGGAGGACAACTTTTCGATCTCAGCTGACGCTGCCCCCTGTTCCTACTTCTTCATCTTGTCCTTCTTCCGGAGAGGACATTGCACACTGTAATGGCCAAGATCACCACACTTGAAGCATTTGACCTTCGATAAGTCCTTCTTCTTCTTTTCCCCTCGTCCTTGACTGGCACCCTTTGATGCTAGAGCTACTTTCTCATCCTCACTCTTTGGTCCCTTGCTGCTGCTATCGCTGATGGTACTCTTTAACAGAGCCTATGTCAACTGCTCCTGTTGTAGATCGGACCACATCTTGTCCGATTTAGGCAATGTGTCTCTGCCCAAGATGCTTTGGACAAACACTTGAAAGTCATCTGAGACACTGTTTAGTGTCAACCGCACAAGCTTTGTGGGTTGGGGTACCTCCCCAACAGCTGCTAGCTGATCTCAGACTTCTTGAATTCAAGTGAGAAAGGCATCTAGGTTGATTTTTGGGTAGCATCATATGTGCTCTAGCTCCGAAAATTTGTGGAGGGGCTAGAACACATGAGATCTCCAAGACCCATAAATCATTTGGAGAAATTCCACCGGGAACTTAAGTTATTCCAATAATTAATTATTTTAATGGAGACGCTAAGTCTAACTTAGGGAAGTTAAATAATTAAAGGGAATTAATTTAAACATGTGGGTGAGAATGTTCTAAGTGATGAGGATCAAGTATTTTCTAATATTAGCCGTCAATTAGAGATTAGATCATGACCGTTTATTCTTTAACGAGAAAATTATTAAAGGAAGGCTTGGGGTCAGTTGGAGAACACACACATAGCGGTAGCACTTGAGCTAAGTCGAAATTCTGGGGCGCGGTTTGCTGAAAATTTTCAAGTGAGCTTGCAGTGTAGCGAGGGGCAGATCAGCAGAGGGATTTCAAATCCAAGGCCGAGAATACATTGGCAAATCCGTACCAGATGAGCAACGCAGGCCAAGGAGGAGTGATGCAGAGGCATCGTAAGCCCAACAGGGGTGACGTAGAGGCAACGTAAGGCCAACAGGGGTGATGCAGAGCCAAAAGGGCTCATGCAGAGGGACGCAGAGCTGGAAGAGGTTGACACAATCACTCAGAGAACCGTGTTGGGGTTTCAGTGGGCCAAAAAGGGCTCGTATTTAGCAGATCCAGAAGGGGTGATGCAACCACACTGAAGGGTGACACAGTGACTGCGTAAGCACCTGTGGGGTTCTTCATCCTCAGCTGAATCAACCATATTTTTTGTCTCCGGAGATAGAGGTACTTCTGTTGGGATTTTCTCTATTGGGTAAATCACTAATGGTACCCTAGATTGTATTCAAAATTCTGCATAATAATAAAACCCTCAAGAGCTGCTGCACTGGTTTTCCCGCATTGGGTTTTTCTGGGGAAATTAACTGAAAATTTTTATGTGTCCTTTGTCGAATGTGCTTAATTCTTCAGTACTTGATCTATATGTATGTGTAGGCTGCAGTATGTTTACTTCAATGTTTTCTGAATATTTCTGAAAATAACTTGTTAAATTAAAAACACAAGTAGGAGAAGTAAACCAAATTTTTGCAGTAGGATTGTTGTAATAAGGATTCAGACATTTTCACATGGTATCAGAGCTATTGCAGATCAAGGAGAGCTAAAGCCATCAATGAAGAGGCGAAGTTTCTTTTGTTGCCGGATGGCGGATGTGACAACATAGGTCCAGGAAAAGGCAGCGCAACACCAGAGGGACAATGCAGAGCCCAAGAGGGGTGACATAGAGCCTGTCTAGCTGACGCAGAGGCTCACACAAGCCCAGGAGGGTGATGCAGTCCGAGAGGAGGTGACGCTGTGCCAGTTGCCATAACTGGGAGTGCAGTCTAGTTCTTCGAAGTTGCTGGTGGGGCATTGTTTTTGCCGGTGCAGAACAATGTCTAGCAGGACTGACAAAGTAGGGGAAACAATTCCTCAGTAGACTTTCTAGCCAAGAAGTCTGAGATCTGATCAGCGGAGTGTTTGGAGAGCGCTGATTCGACATAATTGGCGGAGGATTTCCGAGAGGGAAATCACTTGTCAGAGGGAGGGTATTCTCTAGAGGGTTTCTATCGCCAAGAAACCCAGATCTGAGTCTCTTGCTAAGAGTTGCAACAGAAGAAGGGAGAAGAGTATTCGTTTCAACATCGTTGAGCAGAGATGGCCTCTCATGGATTGAGGGATCAGGACAGGTTAGATGGAGCATCTAACTTTGTCATCTGGAAGGCTAGAATCCTGTCAGTCCTTGACGAATATCGCATCAAAGATCATGCCGAGAAGGTTGTAGTTGTTCTTGTTGACGCTGATCCTTTGAAGAAGTATAAGGAAAATCAAGCTAGAGCCAAGCGCTTGATTATGGACGGGGTGAAGGATCATGTGCTCCCACACATTGCCGAGAAGAATACGGCAAATGAGATGTGGACGACATTGACCACATTGTATCAAAGTACCTCTATCCAGAGGAAGATGCTTCTGGAGAATCAACTGCGACTATTTCAGATGCATAAGGGAGAGGAAATCGACCCCTTCCTCATTAGATTGAAGGCGATTCGAGATCAGCTGGTTGCTATGGGGGCCACTCCTGATGATGATCTTATGGTGAGAACTGCCCTGAATGCAGTGTCTGAAGAGTGGGAGATCTTTGTCCAAGGCATCTTGGGCAGAGCAACACTTCAAATTGGGAAGACACGTGGGCAACTCTTCGTCAAGAAGAAATCAGGAGATTGACCAAGATGGGCAACAACAACGGAGGAGCCAAGATCAAGAAGGAGGAGGAGGAAGATGTGGCTCTCGCATCTAAGGGACAAAAACAACAACGAGGGAAGAAGAAGAAAGACCTTTCTAAGGTCTGGTGCTTCAGATGTGGTGAATTAGGACATTTCGCCACTACTTGTCCTCAGAAGAAGAAGGACAAGGAAGATTCAGATTCTAAGGCTGTAGCAGCGAAGGGTGATGATGGGAGTGACGACGATGTGGCTATGAGTACTCATGTGCCTCGGGAGAAGAGGTGGGGCGACAATGCGACATTGATCTATAGTTCTTTCGAACTGCAGAGAGGGGCAGGATCCTTGAGGTGCCCAAACTCATGGATCACATACGAGCTACGGGAGCCCTTAATGACAGTAGCAGGATGACTGGAGTCAGTTGGTGCTGAGGATTATGGAGGCACATTGGCAGTGCTAGGAAATCGAAGACTGGAGCAGTGCAAAGCAGAGGCAACAGTGTAGTGGTAGTGCTTACGCAGTGCAAAGTAGCACCAACACAAAGGCTCCAGAGGGTCAGTGCAGATTAGCAGTAGGGGGTGTTTCAGTATTGAGATACAGCTAGACTGACTTGTCTGTCAGGATTTTGGGTGATGTCCTTCAGTTGCTTAAATCTCAGCAATTGAGTTGTAGTGCAGTAGTTAGCAGTGGCAGTGCTATGGGTAGCATGTTGCAGCGTGTGAGAGGGAGCTGCAGTACAGATGAGGTAGTGTCAATGACAGTGACATGGGCAGTAGTACAAAAGGCAACAACGTCGTGGATGAAGGGCAGTAGGTCGAGCATCAACAATGCAGGGGACCGATGCCGTGGATCAAGGTGATGCTTCAGGTTGAAGTGTTGCTAGAGCACTTTCCTCGCTAAGAGGGAGTGTTGATTTTTGGGTAGCATAAGATGTGATCTAGCTCTGAAACTTTGTGGAGGGGCTAGAACACATGAGATCTCCAAGACCCAGAAATCGTTTGGAGAAATTCCACCTGAAACTTAAGTTATTCCATTAATTAATTATTTTAATGGAGACCCTAAGTCTAACTTAGGGAAATTAAATAATTAGAGGATTAATTTAAACATGTGGGTGAGAATGTTCTAAGTGACGAGGATCAAGTCTTTTCTAATCTTAGCCGTCGATTAGAGATTAGATCACGGCCGTTGATTCTTCAAAGAGAAAAGTATTAAAGGAAGGCTTGGGGTCAGTTGGAGAACACACACATAGCGGTAGCACTTGAGCTAAGTCAAAATTCTGGGGCGCGGTTTGCTGAGAATTTTCGAGTGAGCTTGCAGTGCAACGAGGGGCAGATCGGCAGAGGGATTTCAGATCCAAGGCCGAGAATACATTGGCTGAGAGGCAAATCCGTACTAGAGGAGCAGCACAGGCCAAGGAGGAGTGACGTAGAGGTAGCGTAAGCCCAACAGGGGTGACTCAAAGCCAAAGGGGCTCACGCAGAGGGACACAGAGCCGGAAGAGACTGACACAGTCACTCAGAGAGTTGCGCTAGGGTTTCAGTGGGCCAGAAAGGGCTCGTATTTAGTAGATCTAGAAGGGGTGACGCAGCCACACTAAAGGGTGACACAGTGACTGCGTAGGCACCTGTGGGGTTCTTCATCCTCAGCTGAATCAACCATATTTTCTGTCTCCGGAGATAGAGGTACTTCTGTCGGGATTTTCTCTGTTGGGTAAACCACTACTGTTACCCTAGATTGTATTCATAATTCTGCATAATAATAAAACCCTCAAGAGCTGCTGCACCGGTTTTCCCACATTGGGTTTTTTCCGGGGACATTTGTCTGAAATTTTTATGTGTCCTTTGTCGAATGTGCTTTATTCTTCAGTACATGATCTATATGTATGTGTAGGCTTTAGTGTGTTTACTTCAATGTTTTCTAAATATTTCTGTAAATAACTAGTTCTTGGTGATGCCCTTCAGGCTGACCAATGCTTCGGCTACTTTCCAGTCTTGCATGAACCACATCTTCCGTGGTCAACTGAGGAAGTTTTTGCTGGTGTTCTTTGACGATATTCTGATATGCATCCACACAAGGGAGGAGCACTTACAACACATAGAGACAATACTGTGTATCCTGGAGCAGCAACAGTTCTACGCCAAGCTGTCCAAGTGCGAGTTTGGCTTGACATAGATGCTATATTTGGGGCATATCATTGGGGTGGATGGAGTGAGAGTCCACAAGGAGAAGATTAGGGCCATCCGGGATTGGCCAGAGCCTAAGAATGTGACGGAACTTCGGGGGTTTGTGGGTATTTGTACATACTATAGAAAGTTTGTCAAGAGATTTTTGCAGCTTGCAGCACCCGTCAAGGATCTCACCAAAAAGGGGGCTTTCAGTTGGACCAAGACTGCGCAGAGGGATTTTGACAGGCTCAAGGAGGTGATGAGCAACTGTCTGGTGCTTGCTCTGCCTGACTTCATGTAACCGTTTGTGCTAGAGTGCGATGCTTCAGGGGAGGGAGTAGGCGCAGTATTGATGCAGGGGGGGTGACCCCATAGCTTTTGAGAGTCGGAAGCTATTTCCACATGAGAGGCTATACCCCATTTATGATAAGGAGATGTTGGCCATCATGCATGCACTAGCTAAGTTCCGATAGTATCTGGTGGGGAACAGGTTCCGGGTGAGGATTGATCACAACAGCCTCAGGTTTTTTCTAGAGAAGAAACAGTTGCAGGAAAGACAACAAAAGTGGGTGAGTAAGATTTAGGCCTATGACTTCGATATAGAGTATGTCAAGGGGAAGCACAACGTAGTGGCTGATGCATTGTCCAGGAGGTCGGCTTCTTTTTCATTGTTGAGTATTGCGCTGGATTGGAAGGCTTATTTGCTGGTGGAGTACTCCAAGGACCGTTTTTCATGTGAGGTCTTGGAGGGGCAGGTGACTGATGACCACTACTGGGTGATAGATGGGGTGATCTACTACAGAGACTGAATCTATTTAGTGGCCAACTCCCAGCTGCGGGATAAGATCCTTTACGTAGCCCATGATTCACCATTGGTCGGGCACTGGGGGTACACCAAAAATTACAAGGCCATCAACGAGAGGTTTTCATGGAAGGGCATCAAGGATGATGTTCTGCGACACATCAGGGAGTGTGAAGTATGCCATCAGAACAAGGGAGAGATGACCCACGCAACATGGCTACTTTAGGCGCTTCCCATTCTTGAGGGGAAATGGGAAAGTAGCTCAATGGACTTCATCACGGGGTTGCCCATGGTACAGGGCAAAGACTGCATCTATGTGGTTGTGGATCGCTTGACCAAGTATGCTCACTTCTTCGCGATCTCGGCCATGTACACGGCCTCACAGGTGGTGGAACTGTTCTTCAGAGAGGTATTTCGGTTGCACGGTCTTCCCAAGACCATTGTTAATGACAGAGACATCCGCTTCTTGGGGGGATTTTGGCAGGAGCTGTTTCGGTTGGTGGGTACGGAGCTCACTCCTAGCACGAGCTACCACCCCCAGACGGAAGACCAAATGAAGATAGTTAACAAGTGGCTGGAAGCTTGCGAAACTATGTCACTGGGCAACAGAAGGCATGGTTGAGATGGCTGCACATGGGGGAGTACTGCTACAACACTACATACCACATGTCCATAAGTATGTCTCCATTTCGTGCATTATATAGTTATATGATTTAACTTTTGTTGATGTCATGTTTGGACACAGCAAGGCCCCTAGGGCCAAGGAGTGGGTCCAGGAGAGCCAAGATATCTTGAGGGCTCTCAAGGACAATTTATGGGCAACACAGAATTAGCAGAAGATTTACGCTGACAGGGGCCGCGTGGAGAGGCACTTCGAGATTGCGGATCTAGTGTACCTACGTCTCCAGACATACAAGCAGTCCACGCTGAAGCTGAAGGGCGCAGAGAAGCTGAAACCGCGTTTCTATGGGCCTTACAGGGTCACTCGGAGAGTGGGGGAGGTAGCGTATGAGTTGGAGCTACCACCGGGGGGCCGGGTGCACAACATATTCCATGTATCTTGCCTAAAGAAGGCTTTGGGCCAACAGGTGATAACAACAGTTGAGTTACCTCCCATGGACGATGAGGGGCACTTGGTACTTTAGCCAGAGGCCATATTGGACACCAGGGAGAGGCACTTGAGGAGTAGGGTAGTGAAGGAATACCTGATCAGATGGAGGAACCTCCTGGATGATGATGCCACTTGGGAGGGGGAGAAGATACTTTAACACCCATCTTTGCAGTTGCTTGAGGACAAGCAACAATCTGGCGGGGAGGACTGTAATATCCCCAATTAGCAGACAGCTAATTGGTAATATTAATTTTTGACCAATTTTGCCTTTTCTAATGTTAAGCAGAAATAAAGTGGGTAAGGGGACCCACAAATAAAACTAAGCAGCTAAAGTGCTTCCCTATAGTCCCTAAAGGAAAATATTGCGGTTGAAGTTGGTTGCATGTGGCCACCCAACGAATGGAGCAGCGTACTAGGTGGTTGCGTGGGAGGGGCGGCGCAGCGGTAGGTCGGAGGAGGGGCGGCGCAAAGCTTGTGGTCCCAAGGGAACATTGGAGGCTCAATTTAGACAAAAGGGAATGAGAGCAGCTCATTCCTCATTCATTCATCTATCTGATTTTTTGTCTTGATCGACTAAAGCACGCTTGAGCTGTTTAGGCAAGTCTACAATGCTGTTTAGCACAGAGATTTCCAAGCAGAGATCTCAACATCTACCTCGGGGGACTTCGAGTGCCCACTCAGGAGAGGAATTCCACCTGTTTTGTGAAGAGCTTGTCGAGAAACATCAAAGCCACACGTAGTCCCTTCATGACAGTGCAAAGGCAGTCCAGATTGTGTAGTGATTGTGCAGTCCAACAGAGAGGAAGTGTCGGGAAGTGGAGGAGCAATGCAGTTTCAGCCAGAGGATTTTGAGGGGAGGCTAGCCACCTCCTACTAGGGATTTGGTAAGAGTATTGGAGACACTTTCCAATAATTTCAGCTAGGAGACCGATTTCCCCAGCAGAGCAGCGTGCCAAACCCAAGGGGGCCATTTTCCAGGGTCGGTATTTCTGGAAACCCTTCGCGGGTTTTTGTGGTTCTTGTGAGTAGAGGCTGGGGTTAAAAGCCCAGAATTTTTTGAGCATAGAGTAGGCCTAAACCATACTCTGATTTCAGCCAACAACAGTAGTTCCAGCCCTGGCAGAGCAGAGAGGGAGCCACGCAGAGCATCATTCTAGCTGTGTTTTTGTTCAGATTTAGAGCCGTTCTTCAGCCTGTCTAGTGCTGGCCCAGGTGCCATCTTTTTGAGCACCTTCAGTGTACTCTTCCGACAAAAAATAATAAAATGGCTCAGTTGGTTTTGGCTTCATTTCTTGTGTTTTGATGTTATTCTCCATTTTGCTGTAGTTTATTGTCTATTTGTTCTTTTATTACTGTTAAACCCCATTTGGGGATATTACATTCTTTCCAAGGCCGCTTGTTTATATTAAGCGGGGCTTTTCTAAATAGGCTCAACCCTATTTTGAGTTGAGTATCTATAAACCCACTCAATTTTCTATATTCATCAAGGCCATCTTATATTCAAGTTGGGTATCCACACACCCACTCTCAGATGCATCTGGGCGAGCTATATTTCAATTTTTAGTTGAGTATCCATCAAGCCATTTTCAACTAAATTCCAGTTGTGTAGCCATAAATCCACTCTCAAGATTTGAACTTTCTTAGTTGTATTCGGGTTGGGTATTCATAAGCCCACTCATTTTTGTATATTGGTCATCGTTGAATTTATTGAGTTGTGTATACATAAATCCACTGGCATTTGTATTTCATCATTCTTCTTTGTGCCTCTTGTTTAGTGTAAGGGGATTGTTAAAAATGGTGTAATTTTCACGTGGCTATAGTAGGTCCATATTATATCATTAATGTATGTGGTTAAGGCCAACTTATGCTCATTTATTGTAATACTAGGTTATGGTTAAGGCCAACCTAGTCAACTTATATGTGGGCCCATAACCCCTATTCGGGAGGGTGACCTACCTCCCAAGTTGTCTACAAATACACACTTAAGAGTCATTTTGTAAATTTTTGAAGATGTTCTATGCTTGATGCAAATTTACTTCAAACTTCTAGGGCTCGATACTGAATAGCAATCACATAACCATGAAAGTAAAATGCTTGCTGATAGAACATACCAATAGATCGACGGAAGGCAAGCCAAAAATACACTTAACTTTGATCAGCAAAATATGTGTTGTGGTGGGTTACGGTGGTCAACAGGATGCTTCAACCAGCAAAGTCTCCTCACGATCAGCCAACCAGAAGTGTCACACAACCCTCAAGACAGCTCCACAAAAGTCAAGCCAAAGTCAACGCTGTCCAGTCAACACAGAACAACAACAACAAAAAGTCAATGCTGCCAGGTCAAATTCAACTTCCAGCCTTGGTATGTGTGCAATGAATGCGGCCTTCAGAAATTGGAAGTTTGGTGAAGTTTTGAGGTCAAAGGACCAAGCGTTGACCAAAGTCAACGCTAAAACCCTAGACAGATCCGTGGAATAAATTTTGGCCGACCTTGCACATAGGTGGAATAAATTCTGGCCGACCTTGCACATAGGTGGAATAAATTCAAAATAAATGTTCTGCTTATCCGATCAAGATGATCTTTAGATTAATCTTGCACCTTTCTAAAAGAGGAATCCAATAAAAATATTGGCATCATCATCTGAGCAGTACAACATGGAGTTTGGACCTAGTTGCCCAAAATTAACACTCCCTCTCAACTAGGGAGAACTCCATCTACTAGTGCCATCCAAACATCGTGCGTCATCCTGCCGTAACTTGCTTTGCTGGCTTCTTTATTTCAAATGGTGAGTCACAAAGACATCACTCCCGACTGACCCGAAGTCAGCTCAGAGGTCCGAAACCTCTATAAGACTCAAAGGAGTCTCATGTTGAAATTTGGTTACCGGAGGACAGGTGGTTCCCTAAGGCTTTGATCTTTGGCCTAGGGAAAAGTGTCCAAAAGAATTTAATTTTTCTCTTAACGTGGCTTTATAAAGTTATAAAGTAAAATCTAATTTAAGAGTGACTTTAAGTGAAAAAGTTACTAAAGTCTAATTTTAAAGTGACTTTAATAAAGTTAATGTAAAATTAGAAAGGAAAATTGACTTTGGAAATAAATGACTAAGTGGGTCTTTATTAAAGTGGGGTGAATTAAGAAATAGAAAGTGAGATTTAAAAGAACATTTAATCTCAGCCCAAGATCTAAAGCTATTTCAGCCATTGGATTTGGGGATAACCCAAAAGTCATTTAGAGTTCTATTAAAGGAGGAAAATGAGAGAAAAGGTCATTCATTCATTAATTCTTTCATGAGCAGATTGAGACAAGGAGAAGGAGAAAGCTGAAGAGAATTTTTTGAGTAGTGAGAAGAAGGAGGGCAGCAGCATTAACTTTCAGCAAATCCGTACAGCAGGGCAGAGCATGAAGTTCGAGGCAAGTGGGCATGAATTTCGAGAGAAAAATGCAGATTTCAAGGGAGGCCGTACAACCATTTCGACACTGTTTTCGAGGCTGTTCGTACAGTTTTGAAGGCTGTAATTTCTGCTGTAATTTTTCTGTTTTGTGGGCACGGAAACCAAGGTGGAGTTTGGCACGGTTTTCGAGATAAGTTCTGTTTCGAAGTTGCTGTAATTTTTTTGATGTGTAAATTTCTGCATCACTGTAAAAGCAATATTCAGAAAATAAAGAGAAGCTTTCCAATTGGTTTTCCCCAAGAGTTGTAGGGGGTTTTTCCAAGGTCATGTTGACCAAAAGTCACTGTGTTAAAATGTTTTGTGTGGCTGTTTTAGTCTGCTGATTTTTATTTCTGCAATTTCCAGCACTGTGAAAATTTTCCAGAATTTGTGTTTTCAGAAAATATTTATTTTCCAGCTTGTTGAATGTAAGGCTATGGGAAAGGGCATTTAACTATTTGGAGAAATAAGGTGAAACTGAAAACCGGGGTGGGAAAATAGAAATTTCTACATAGTATCAGAGCTTGGGTGCTGAAAGTGCAGTTTGAGACAACAAAGAGAAAAATTACAGGTTGCTGATTTTTCACTCAGAAAATTCCAACAAGGTGATTTTTCACACACAAAAATTTTATCTTTACTACAACAGTGCTATTTTTAGTTTTTAGGACAGCAAGGATGTCATTGGGATTGAGGGTGGAAGATAAGTTGGATGGACATATTAATTACAACGTTTGGAGAGAAAGAATGCAGAGCATCTTTGAGGAAGGAGAAGTCTGGGATATCATGGTTCATACCCAACAACAGCCTGTTAATGTGCCGCCTACTGATGCTGTTCAGTTGACATCATTTAATAAAAATAATAACAAGGGAAAAAGGCTGATTCTGGATGGTATTAAAGACCATGTGATTCCTCACGTGAGAGGAAAGAGACATGCTCATGAGACGTGGTCTACCTTGACCAATCTCTACCAGAGTACCAATGGGAACAGAAAGATGGTCCTAAGGGAGAAGCTGAAGACCATTAAGATGGAGAAGAATGATAGTGCAATTGGTTATCTCACAAAGATAACTAATGTGAGAAATGCATTGGCAGTAGTTGGAGAGGTCATTCCAAACACTGAGTTGGTGTGGATTGCAGTGAATGACCTTCCTACTTCATGGCTGAATTTTGCTGATGGGGTTTGTGCACGTGAGACCCTTCCCACATGGGAGAGGTTTTGGGATGATTGCATTCAGACAAAGATCAGGAAGAATCAGCTTGGGGCAGCGAAGCCAGTTGAGCAGGATGAGGATGTAGCATTATTGGCCGGAGGCAAGAGAAGTAAAGGCAAGAATCATGCTTCCACAAGTGGTGGTGGGGGCAAAGGAAAAGGTAAAGGTAAACAGGAGAACACGTAGAAGGACTACTCCAAAGTGAAGTGTTGGAGTTGTCAGAAGATGGGACACTATGCAGTTGTGTGTCAAGAGAAGAAGAAGGGGAAGAACCAAACCATGGCAGCATCAGCAGAGATTGAGGACTTTTCAGATAGATTTGATCGAGAGTTTGGGTTCAGTGCTTGTGAGTCCACTAGTGCAGGATCACCTGCCACGGAGGTTCAGAGGGAGCATGCATTTCCCTCGACTAGCGGAGCATCTTCGGGTATCTGGTATGTGGACAGTGGGGCTTCACGTCATATGACAGGAGTCCGTGAGTACTTCTCAGAGCTTTCAGAGAGTGGCACTGATATAGAGGTAGTACTCAATGACGACAGTGTTGTTAGAGCCATCGGTGTGGGGACACTGACATTTGATAGGGAACCCAAACCTCCCTTGAAGGTGTCAGATGTTTTATATGTGCCAGGGATGAGGAAGAACCTCATATCTGTCTCAGCATTGGAGGACAGAGGGTATGAGATATTGTTCAGGAGAGGACAGGTGCTGATATATCCCAGGGGTACTCCAGCTGAGTCAGCTAGAGTGATAGGTGTACGCCATGCCAAAGTGTACAAGTTTGCATTTCAGCGCCTTATGGCATTGAGCAGTGGCACCGACAACAGAGCTAGCAGTTCTGAGCTGTGTGAGATTTGGCACTGCAGGATAGAGCACTTGTATCATGGAGCCTTGTGGACATTGCGGGAGATCACTACAGGTGTGCCAGATTTCAGTACTGATCACATTGATACATGCAGAGGATGTGCGATGGGCAAGTTTGCCAAATCCCCTTTTCCCAGCAGTGACAACAGAGCGACCGGGATACTTGATTTGATTCATTCCGATGTGAGCAGTCGGATGTCTCATGTTTCCTTGAGTGGATATGAGTATTATGTGTTATTCATTGATGATCACTCCAGGAGGACCTGGATTTATTTCTTGAAGACCAAGAGTGAGGTCTTCAAGCGGTTTCAAGAGTTTAGAGCTCTTGTGGAGACACAGGCAGGTCGGAAGATCAAGTCCCTGAGGTCGGACAATGGAGGTGAGTACACCCTTGGAGAGTTTGTTGAGTATTGTGCAGAGGCAGGCATTAAGAGGGAGTTCACAGTTCCTTACAACCCCCAGCAAAACGGGGTTGTGGAGAGGAAGAACAGATCCATCATTGGGGCTGCCAAATCCATGTTACATGATCAGGGGTTACCTTTGTTTTTGTGGGCAGAGGCCTGCAATACTGCTGTATACTTGCAGAACAGGAGTCCGCATTGCGCCTTGGAGCATGTGATCCAGAGGAGGCTTTTTCTAGGAAGAAGCCTGATGTTGGCCACTTCCGTATCTTTGGGTGTATTGCATACTCCTACGTACCCAAGGAGAAGAGGACCAAGCTAGAGCCCACCGCAGAGAAGGGTATCTTTGTGGGCTATAGTGAGACCTCGAAAGCCTTTCAGGTCTATATTCCTGCTTCGAGGAAAGTTGTTATCAGGCGGGATGTGAGATTCGAGGACCGGGCTTTTAGGAGGTCATGGGAGTTAGAGTATCTAGATTAGCTAGACCCTCAGCAGCAGTTGAGTCAGTCACAGAGATCCATGGGCAGGGATCAGGAGGATCCGGAGGTACATCTATGACGATGTCTGGTCTGTCAGTGAGCAGTGGCTCGTAGAGTTAGAGGGGTGGTGCTTCGGGCAACATGCAGAGCAGTCCACAGAGAAGTTCACTAGGGAGTCCACTGATGGACAGTTCACACGGTACTTTAGCGTCTACAGGTTTAGGTTCAGGCAGGAGGACAACAGAGAGACAGTCAGGAGTTCAGACTTCTGATGAGGAGGAGGAGTTTCATTCTCCAGTGGGAGAGGTGTGCTCAGGGAAGAGGAAGCCCAAGTGGCTTCAGGATACCTTGAGAGAGGCCACATCTGTTGCTGCGCCTAAGAGGCCAGTCAGAGAGAGCAGACCACCTGAGAGGTTTTGTAGCTATATGGCAATGGTTTCTAACATCATTGACTCTGAGCCTTCTAGCTATGAGGAGGCAGCTAGCCAGCAGGTCTGGAGAGAGGCCATGCAGGAGGAGTATTCTTCTATCATGAAGAATGATGTTTGGGAGGTGGTGTCGAGGCCTGAGGGCAAATCCGTGGTGACTTCCAGATGGATTTACAAGGTAAAGCATGCTGCAGATGGCAGCATTGAGAAATTCAAAGCGAGGTTTGTGGCTAGAGGGTTCTCCCAGGTAGAGGGAGTAGATTATGAGGAGACCTTCGCTCCCGTGGCTCGATATACTTCGATTCGCTCCATTATATCGATAGCAATAGAGATGGGTTGGAAGATCCACCAGATGGATGTGAAGACTGCATTTCTCAATGGCTTCATACAGGAGGAGGTGTACATTGAGGAGCCACAGGGCTTTGAGGTGCATGGGAAGGAGTCCCATGTGTGCAGACTGAAGAAGGCCCTTTATGGCCTGAAGCAAGCTCCTAGAGCTTGGTATTCCAGGATAGATACATACTTGCAGGAGATGGGTTTCAAAAAGAGTGAGGCAGATCCGAACTTATACTTCATTGTGAAGGTGAGGAGCCTCTCATTCTGGTGTTGTATGTGGATGACTTGGTGTTGAGGAGGTAAATCCCCTCTGCGGACAGAGGCGATCCCTACTAGCCCAGCAGGGGTCTAGCAACAAACAAACAACGCTATGACGCAAGCTCCTAGTTACGAATGAAAGACTTGGGATAAGAGCCTACCTGGATTCCAACGCTAGATCCGAAGAAGAGATGTCCCCGTCCTTCAGTCCTGGCAGATCACAATCCTTCCGCGATCCCCGCGGATGAACACCTGCACACAGAAGAAACGAACAGATACAAGCATAGGAACCAGCATACGTAACTAAACATCGGTCAGAAAAGATATTACTCGCATTAACATGATGGAAAAAGGAGTGGAACCATAATCATAGTCATCTATTAAAATGATAAACGAATAGAAGTTACAACCAAGTTCTGACGTCGCAGCTTCCTTCGAATGGGTCCCCGGTCGTCCACGTCTCGTAAAGCTCGCCAAGGAAAGGGAAACCTCTCCTGAGTCTCGTAACAATGGTCTCCTCGCCTGAATGGGCCTTAAGGGAAAGAAGGGATTCTTTACAACACAAAGGCACTTGGGAATAGGGAGATGCAAAGCTTCAGCACTTCAAGACTAGCTTGCCATGGATCTGATCAAGCTTTTATAGATGGGGAAGGAGGGAGTTGGGATCCCTATTATTATGGGATTGGCCCTATCAACAAGGAAGGTTCCATAGAAGGTGGCAAAACCACCTCCCTTCCATAGAACTCCCGCAGCCAAACCTCCCAACTCAAGATAGGCAATGGTTGTGAGTTTGTTTGAACTCAACTTCCGCCATCCATATTTAAAAAACAGTCCCTAAAATGGGTGGCGCGATTGCTGCTCTATGACAGAGCGCCAAGTGGCGCGACCTCTTTACAGGATTTCCCTGATTGGCGCGAGCACTGAACTGCCTACCCGCGCCAATGCAAAAAGAGCTGTTTTTCATGGATTTTGCAAGGAGATGTCTCAAGGGGAAATGAAGCTCATACTCAGAGGGATGCATTGATGATGTTTTCAATGCATGACAGTGTTCACAGGTCACATAATGGGTCCTCCATTGTGCGGGATGGGGAATGGTAGGGACGGTGACAAATTACTGTGTAACAGATGCCCCCTAAAGCATGAGGCCCGAGAGAGAGGGGTGAAATGCTTTACGAGAACATGTCCAACTGAAGGCCCGCCGTCGGAAAACCTGCACAGAAAGATACAACTGATATCTCAAGTACATGATGTATATATATGGTATGGACGCAACCATCCGAACAGAGTATGCTATAATCCGGATCTAGGGTATGGGCGCAACCATCCAACTAAGATCAAATAGACTCAGGTATGGTCGCAGCCATCCAATCATTGAGTCATGTACATAATGACAATAATCCACAATCGCAGCCTGGATTACAACAGACACAATCCAGGGTCTTGCGCTCCATCTCGACCCAAACAAGTACAAGTTCGAGCATGTGAGTATGTGAGCTGATGTCGAACATGCAAGAACATCGTCTGATTACCAGCCAATGATGAAAGTTGTTAACAGACGCGAGAGAAACCACCAATAATGACAATGGTCCCCAAGGTACTACAGGTACAATCTACGGCGTGTGAACAAATGAGTTGACGTCGAACACCCGCAGAATCATTCGATCGGAAGTCAATGATGTAAACTTCACATTGAATGCGACGAACCTGCCATTGAGGCATGCAGGCTCCGAGGTACCATCAGGAGTCTCTAGACCAACTTCCCGGATAATGAGTTGAAGTCGACAGGAAGTGACCTTGATCGAAGGTGGGCCATAATGATTCCCACATCATCGACACGAGACAGAGGAACATAATGTTTTGTTGTGAATCAGGACCATATAAGAAACAGAGGAAGGTTGATATTTGCAGAGGCCAACTTCTCTTGAACACATGAACGGCACGACAATGGACTTGGCAGTATTTGACATCAACGGATCAGAGGTCATGGTGACGAGGCAGTGAATAGATGAGAGGTCAAAAGAGATTACCCAAACCCATGGAGGCAAAGTGAAGCAACGAGATGAGATGTCCCCAACCCGACACGAATGCAGACAAGTGCCATGTTCAAGAGCGACATACTGCCGAGGACAACGACGATGGTTCCATTTTTCCCCCACCATTTCTGGCGAGTACCCCAATTATTTTTGATAACAAGCTTGAAGGGGATAGCATATGCTTGTGATATAAGTCCGCCCTTCGGGCGAATCCATCCTAGTGCATTTAACGAGTCCTAGGAAGGAGAAACTCTGAGAACGTCATTTCGACGAAATCCAATGTCATCAGGGTTTAACGAGTCTGACAAAGGAAGAACTCGGCGTCTTTTCATGTTTAGAGAGTTTGAAAAGACAGATGAAAAGAAAACTCCACAGGTCCCTTTTCGTAAATAGTTCCCCAGATCCGAAAAGGTAGAAAACAATATCCGGGAAAACCTCCTAGTCGCGATAGGCTAGGGTATTCCTTTTTCGTAATCAATCCATCCCGGCCCGAAAAAGGGTTAAACTTATACCGGGTGAATGTCGATTCGTGTCCATTTTAACGAGATCGAAACGACAAGGGCCTCGACAATCTTTTCATATTTAGAGAGTCAGAAAAGAGCTGAAAGATGACTCCAGAGTGACTTTTTCTTGTATTTACCGAGTCCGAAAAAGTATAAAATACAACTCGTCTCCACCTTTTAAGTCGCAAAAACCTGCCGCTGCACATACCCAACAAGCGTAAAATCCATTTTCGACATAATACATGCAAATATTTGACAAAAAATAACTTTTAAAGCTCATTTAACGTCGAAAAGTTATAAATATGTCTAATGGTAAAAATAAAATTACTTTTTACTATTTACCTTGTGGAGAGCAACAGTGGTCCATTTGGAGCAGAATCTTCTGACGGTGATTGCGACCAATCCAGGCAACTATTCAGCGTCTCGTCTGTGACAGGTAAGAGGCGCGGGTATCGGGCACGGACCCGCGCCACTGAGCTCTTTTTACCAAAGGGCCCGCGCCACATGGCGCGACTGTCAGCAAAACAGTCGCGCCAGCGGCGGAACCCAAATTTCCGCCTAAAATTCCGCTATTTATGCCAAATTTCTTGAATTTTGAAGCTCACAAAAGATCTAATCAGGGGTTTTGGACCATGTGAATGCAGATAAACAGTCAGAATGGCAATCGAATGGAAGGAACGAGAACACGGAGAGGAGGACGAAGAGGCCATGCAAAGCCAAGCATGTATGAATGCTCTGAGAGACTGTGGCTTAAAAAAGTTCTTCCTCACGCCCTGCTTACGAGCTCAGCCTGAGCTCCTCCAATATCTGATCAACCTCTGGGATGAAAATGACCAAGTATTCAGAATACGAGACCAGGTGTTGGAATTGGAGGTCACTGACATTTATTTCGTTACCGGATTATCCCGCAGGGGTCCAATCCCTGTATTGACTGGGAGCAGACCATCAGGGGAAAAGATGGAAGAAGTAATGGCGCGGGTGTGCCGTGGGGCACAAACAGGAACAGGGAGTAAGAAGGTATACATCTCAACCATCCCTGATCTAGCACTGAGAGTTGTACTCCACACCATTATGCGGGCTGCTGGATCGCAGGCACCGCACGAGGCTACAAAGACTCAACTCCTCTTAGCCTCAGAATGCATGGGTCCCCGACTGTATGATTGGGCAACAGCTGTGACCATCAATATGAAAAGGCAGCTCACAAAGTGCAAACAGGGCAAACTGAAGCAGTTTGGGTATGGTTCCATCTTGGTATCGTTCATTCTGGAACGCATACCAACCTTCCAGGGCCAAGAGGCCCATGTGGCGAGCCCGGTACCACGAGAGCCGAGAATGGCTCGCTGGGCAGCACTGATGCCCAGATCTGGAGGCGGGCAACAGATGTCCTGGAAGCCCGAGTTCTTTAGGTGGCTACGGCGCCAACTGATCGTTGTGGAAGATTGGCCCTATTCGGGAACTGACTTTACCGGGGACCCAGATCTCCCATTACCAGAAGGGGATGACTGGGACGAGGAGCTGGGTAAGACCTCATATTTTTGATTTCATGTTTATATGTTTTTTTTTGTTAATACACACTTGTCTTAACACAATTATATATGCATGCAGATGTAGGACCTGAGAGACCAGCCGGGATGTCTCCTATCTCCCGGAGGACCCAACTCGCCCCTGAGATCCAGGGGGAAGGCACCGGAGGAGAGGCACTGGTTCAGAACCTTGAGGGGATCGTCCATGGGATCCCAGACTATGCCCGACTGTCAGATGTACCGATGGAGTACCAGCGCCATACGGTGGGAGTCCCAAACCGGCTCCACCGAATCCTGAGGCGGCTAGTGCGTGCAGTGACGTGCTATCATGAGCACCATGCGGATTAGTCTCTAGGATTTAGCTACACCTATTTTTTGAGAGACACAGTGTCTCAGGATGTATTAAGACAATTATGTATATTTTTTGAGTTTTATGTGACGCACACTGTGCAAACATTTCGACACACACATATATATATATACATATGACTATTTTGGATGGATCTTTCTTTACATGTGATGATGTTTTCTATATGTCATGCAAATTTCTAATACAGATGTAATCTAATGTATCAGTTACATAACAAACGACCCAATGCAAAATGTATTCACACAATGTATCTAATCACACATTTCATTTTTACGCAAGCTTAAAAGCACACATGAACACACACATATGCAAACTATGCTTGAAATGAGTTTTATTTTTACGCAAGCTTAAAACACAAACTATGCTTGATAATAAGAAAGACGGGCATGCCCCCCAGCATGTTGTCTCAAATCGAGGCACATGCCTCCCAAGCTTCACTCGATTGAAAATGGAGTGAAGATTGAACACACACGAGATTTGAGCTGAAACTGACAAAACTCGAATTGAATATGCTTGTGTTTCATTATTTTAACGAGGTTGACACACTTAAAAGAACTATCCTCGAACAACTTGTTTCATTGTTTTAGGAGCTCGACACAAGTGGAGGAATTATGCTCCAGCGATCTTGTTTCATTTTTTAAGGAGCTTGACACAAGACAACGAACTGTGCTCCGCCAACCTGGTTTCATTTTTTAAAGAGCTTGACACAGGGGAACTGTGCTCTAACAACCTGGTTTCATTTTTTAAAGAGCTTGACACAGGGGAACTGTGCTCTAACCGGCTTACATCAAAATGAACAAGAAGGCGGCGCTTCCAAGAGTTCCACTCCCGATGGAAGGAAAACATTCTGGAAGTCAGGACCCAATGCCCCTAGCACCTGATGCACGACGGCATCATCACTGGGCACAGGCACGGGGTAGGTAGACACATAGTTGACCTGCGGTGGGGCAGAGACAACAGGTGGATAAAAACCAGGAGGGGGTGATGGCGGACCAGTCGCCACATTAGGACCAAAGAATGACAGCTGATCAATGGTCACGATCCTTCCTTCATGCGGAAAACAGGCCACACGAAAGAGGGAGGAGACGAGTGCTCCCATGGCATAGGTGTAATCGCACCCCAAAAGCAGATTGAAATCCAAGGGGCCTGGAACGACCATCACGTCCATATGGACGGTTTTGCCTCCCAAAGTAACAGGTAACCTTGGAAGGATCCCCAACGGTTGACTCGTCCTTCTGTTAAAAGTGAGCAGATTCTGCGTAACAGGCGCAAGCGGCGGCGAACCGAAAGCTTGCGAGGTAGTTGAAGATAGAATACTAACAGAGGCACCTTCGTCTATAATGGTGCTGGGTACAACCAGACCAAGAGCCTGTACTGTGATCTCGAAAGGCACATAAGACGGAAGGCGAAATCCTGCAAATCGATTCCAGTCAAAGGAAGCGACCAAACTACTCGGAGGGGCTACCATCGAGATGCGAAGGTCTTCCCTTGATGTTACGGAAGCAGAAGCCTCCCCCATGACCTCCATCTCGAAGGCGGGAGGAATATCCTCCGTAGCCTCCGTCATGGGAGGCGGAGGAGGAGCTTCTTGAAGCACAGGGACAGGAGAATCTTTCTCCAAGTCTGAAGAATCTGAAGAGATCAGAAGGACATGGGGGGTGTGAGGTCCACTCTCGACAGAAAAGACCTGGTGCACCGTGGACGGGGCCAGTTCAACCGATCCCACGACCAATGGTTGGTCAGGGATGGATTCGTGAATTTGAATTTCTGGGGGAGTGGGATCGGCCAAGGATAACTCTTGACCAATCATTGGATCAGCTGGCGGAGGACTCGAAGAAAGCCGATTATAACCAGGTGGAAGGCGTGGTGTAGAACCGGTCGGGTTGTCCAAAACTAGTTTGGCTTCATCCATATAAGGACAAAGGTGAATGGCATGGTGCCCTTCACACAACTTGCAGGGATTTGTGATCTTACCCTGCTTCTTAGGAGTCTTATCAGTACCAGATGAATACGTGCCCCCAACCTGGCTCCCGGAAGTCAAAGGCAACGGCGGTCGGCCGTCGGACCATGCTTCGAGCACCTTGGGAATGCCAGGGCAGTCTCGAAGCAAATGGTCTCCCGCGCACAACATGCATGGGAACTTGACTTTCCGCGGAGGATCGGAGGGCCTACCAAGATGAGATTTCTCATGGACAGTAGCTGTACATTTAGCCTCTCGCTTATCAGACTTCTTCTTCTTTGTCTTCTTCTTCTTCTTCTTAGCCACCTGGTTACTTGAATCCAGACTTTCACCAGGCGAAGTAGAAGAGGAGGACGCAGAAACAGGCGAAGAAGGGGAGAGGTCCACCTTGGAATCAATATGAGGTTGTTCAGGTGGAGGACCTGATTGAACAGTAGTGGAGACATTCGGGACAACAGAGGTTGAGAACAACCAAACAGGCAACCCAACAGTTAACCCAGGAAGGGACAACGTCGCCATGTAAGGAGCACCAACATTTCCAAAAGGAGGAAAATGACCAGGATTCCTTTCTGAGGGGATTCCTTGGTTGGTGAACTCTGAAAAAGTTGCCATCAAACTCAAAACCACACACGGGCTGAAAAAGAGTTAAGGGCACACGATCAAACGGTCAACAAGCAATATCTAAGCAGGCGTGAAATCGTGGGCGATTAATTTTGCCACATTGGAAAATAAGAAATTCTACCGTTTCATGTTTCAAGAGTCGAGAAACGATAAAAAGATGACTCTATCTCTTTCAGAGTTGACACAAGCGTGAAAGGACAAGCGCTTGACGGTCTTTTCAAGTTTAGGGAGTCAGAAAAAACCAAATGACTGCTCAGGAAAAACTAGGCACAAAGGGTGTACCAAATATCCGTGAACTGCAATATACACCTTGGTTTCAAAAAATGAAACAGAAATCGACCAAGGACTTTCCGTACGTGCAGGTAGTCTCGCCGAATGCTGTGTTCGGTGTATCACGGGTATAAGGCGGCAGACTCGGCTTCCTGTGGATAAAGGATTGAAAACCTATAGGGGTCTCCCTTTATATACGCGACGGTACGGGGAGCGCAAGTCCGTACTAGCGCTGTCTAAAGCCAATAGGCGAACGACAGCTGCTAGGTTTAACGACGCCGAAACACGTCTCTAGCCTAGACCTTCTAAATATGTTGCGTTAAGTTCCAATGTTGCCTTAGGTTAATTGAATAAATTTTACAGTTGATCTTCAATTAAGTTTCAATTTCCAGGCCCTATCGTATGTAGTGTCTCCTAAATGCAAGCTATATGCCACTGTGCAACATTTCGTTCGATGAAAACTAGTTAAATGAGAGTTGAGAGCTTTTATGCAAACGAAATGAACGGAATACAAACAAGAATGTCTCTAATGCAACTAATGCAATTGCACACTTTTCATTCAAACACTAATCACTAGCAATATGGAAAAGATCACAATTTGCACTAATTTAACAAAAGCAAAAGAGATTTTTTTTATTATTTTCAATGTTTAATGGCTAATGTGCACTGAAAACAAAAGGAACAATTTGAGAAATGATATCTAAGAGAGCGAAGCAAACAACATTCACTCAACGAAGCAAGCAACCAAATCTCTAAATCGACCCAAAGTCCCTCAAAGCAAAGAAAGACTCGAAAACTTCCGATGGACCGTGTGATCTAGGTCCAAAGCAAGGCAAACGAATTCTGAATGAAGGAATGAACAATCACTCAAAAGACGCAGCAAAACAATCAAAGACTGTTAAGAGAGCGTGGAGAATCAATCAACAAGTTGACAGGACAATCAAGACACCAAAACTCCAAAGGAGGGCTCGATACACTAAGCCACTAGATGCCCTAGGGCTCAAATCGTGAAATCGGTAGATAGAGGCAAACAACCAAAGGATAGCGGTGAATTCCAGCCAAACAAGACTCCAACACACTCAGACAATCAAGAAATCAAGAAGAAAAGTACTGGTCAAGTCCAGAAAGCTCAAAAATGAAGAAACTCAAAAAAGTCCCAGGGGTGGCGCGACTGTGGACTTGAAACTGGCGCCAGAGGCCGATTGGCGCGAGACAGACAAATGCAACAAGCGCCAAGTGGCGCGACTGTCGGGTTAAAAACCGCGCCAGTCGAGTTCTTCAATAAAAATTAAAAAACAAGCTACTCTGAAAGCAGACCAATGCAAGCTAAGCAAACCAAGAAGCTAAAATAGTGAAAGAATCCAACCCAGAAGGTTCATCAAGCAAGGAGAAACAATCAAAGCGAAACAATCATAAACGAGACAAGGAAAACCGGACGATCCCCAGCGGAGTCGCCAATTTGTTGAGGAGGTAAATCCCCTCTGCGGACAGAGGCGATCCCTACTAGCCCAGCAGGGGTCTAGCAACAAACAAACAATGCTATGACGCAAGCTCCTAGTTACGAATGAAAGACTTGGGATAAGAGCCTACCTGGATTCCAACGCTAGATCCGAAGAAGAGATGTCCCCATCCTTCAGCCCTGGCAGATCACAATCCTTCCGCGATCTCCGCGGATGAACACCTGCACACAGAAGAAACGAACAGATACATGCATAGGAACCAGCATACGTAACTAAACATCGGTCAGAAAAGATATTACTCGCATTAACATGATAGAAAAAGGAGTGGAACCACAATCATAGTCATCTATTAAAGTGATAAACGAATAGAAGTTACAACCAAGTTCTGACGTCGCAGCTTCCTTCGAACGGGTCTCCGGTTGTCCACGTCTCGCAAAGCTCGCCAAGGAAAGGGAAACCTCTCCGGAGTCTCGTAACAATGGTCTCCTCGCTTGAATGGGCCTTAAGGGAAAGAAGGGATTCTTTACAGCACAAAGGCACTTGGGAATAGGGAGATGCAAAGCTTCAGCACTTCAAGACTAGCTTGCCATGGATCTGAGCAAGCTTTTATAGATGGGGAAGGAGGGAGCTGGGATCCCTATTATTATGGGATTGGCCCTATCAACAAGGAAGGTTCCATAGAAGGTGGCAAAACCACTTCCCTTCCATAGAACTCCCGCAGCCAAACCTCCCAACTCAAGATAGGCAATGGTTGTGAGTTTGTTTCAACTCAACTTCCGCCATCCATATTTAAAAAACAGTCCCTAAAATGGGTGGCGCGATTGCTGCTCTATGACAGAGCGCCAAGTGGCGCGACCTCTTTACAGGATTTCCCTGATTGGCGCGAGCACTGAACTGTCTACCCGCGCCAATGCAAAAAGAGCTCTTTTTCATGGATTTTGCAAGGAGATGTCTCAAGGGGAAATGAAGCTCATACTCAGAGGGATGCAATGATGATGTTTTCAGTGCATGACAGTGTTCACAGGTCACATTATGGGTCCTCCATTGTGCGGGACGGGGAATGGTAGGGATGGTGACAAATTACTGTGTAACACTTGGTCATTATGGGTGTAGAGAGACTCATAGAGCACTGCAAGAGAGATCTTGTGTCGGAGTTTGAGACGAAGGACATCGGCTTGATGCATTACTTTTTGGGTTTGGAGGTGTGGCAGGAGGAGGGGCATTTCTTCCTGGGGCAGGGGAAGTATATTGTGGACATCCTTGGCAGATTCCACATGGAGGATTGTAAACCCATGTCGACACCGATGATCACCAACTAGAAGAAGCTTCATGCTTCGGATTCCGAGTTGGTGGATCCCACATTGTACAGACAGCTGATTGGTTCCTTGATGTATTTGGTCAACACCAGACCAAATATATGTTTTGCAGTCAACATGATGAGTCAGTTTATGTGTGAGCCTAGGAAGGTTCACTGGATTGTTGCAAAACACATTTTGCGATACTTGCAGGGGACAGTGGAGTATGGTCTGGATTATAGGCAGGGGGATGGAGTGAGATTGGCAGGTTACACTGATTTTGATTGGGCAGGTTGTGCTTCTGATAGGAAGAGCACTTCAGGGTGCTGTTTTGGGTTGGGTTTGGCAGTGGTGTCGTGGTTCAGCCAGAAGCAGCAGTCAGTAGCATTGAGTTCAGCGGAAGCAGAGTATATGGCAACCAGTCTAGCTAGTTGTGAGGCCATTTGGCTTCGCAAGATGTTGTTTGGCTTATTTGGTCAGCCGTTGAGACCTTCAGTGATTTACTGTGATAATCAGAGTTGCATTAAACTCACGGAGAATCCAGTATTTCATGATCGGTCAAAGCATATCGGCATCAAATATCACTTCATCAGAGACTATGTGCATAAGGGAGCTATGAAGCTCGAATATATTTCCACTGCTGAGCAAGTTGCAAATATTCTTACCAAAGCCTTACCACGAGGCAAGCATGTCTACTTCAGAGATAAGATGGGTGTGGTGAGGAACACCTTCCTCTGTAAGAGGGTGTTGAAATTTGGTTACCGGAGGACAGGTGGTTCCCTAAGGCTTTGATCTTTGGCCTAGGGAAAAGTGTCCAAAAGAATTTAATTTTTCTCCTAAAGTGGCTTTATAAAGTTATAAAATAAAATCTAATTTAAAAGTGACTTTAAGTGAAAAAGTTACTAAAGTCTAATTTTAAAGTGACTTTAATAAAGTTAATGTAAAATTAGAAAGGAAAAGTGACTTTGGAAATAAATGACTAAGTGGGTCTTTATTAAAGTGGGGTGAATTAAGAAATAGAAAGTGAGATTTAAAAGAGCATTTAATCTCAGCCCTAGATCTAAAGCTATTTCAGCCATTGGATTTGGAGATAACCCAAAAGTCACTTAGAGTTTTATTAAAGGAGGAAAAGGAGAGAAAAGGTCATTCATTCATTAATTCTTTCATGAGCAGATTGAGAGAAGGAGAAGGAGAAAGCTGAAGAGAATTTTCTGAGCAGTGAGAAGGAGGAGGGAAGCAACACTAACTTTCAGCAAATCCGTACAGCAGGGCAGAGCATGAAGTTCGAGGCAAGTGGGCACGAATTTCGAGGAGAGAAAATTGCAGATTTCGAGGGAGGCCGTACAGCCATTCCAACACTGTTTTCGAGGATGTTCGTACAGTTTTGAAGGCTGTAATTTCAGAAAATAAAGAGAAGCTTTAGAACTGGTTTTCCCCAAGAGTTGTAGGGGGTTTTTCTAGGGTCATGTTGACCAAAAATCACTGTGTTAAAATGTTTTGTGTGGCTGTTTTAGTCTGCTGATTTTTATTTTTGCAATTTCCAGCACTCTGAAAATTTTCCAGAATTTGTGTTTTCAGAAAATATTTATTTTCCAGCTTGTTGAATGTAAGGCTATGGGAAAGGGCATTTAACTATTTGGAGAAATAATGTGAAACTGAAAACTGGGGTGGGAAAATGGAAATTTCTACGTCTCATACTAACCCAAAGTTAGTTTAACTGACCCGAAGTCAGTTGGAGGTCCAAAACCTCACTAGACTTGATCCCAGATCAAGTGGTTGGACACACGCCATCCTAGACATAGGGAGTACGACAATCTCCGATGCGTCCATCGGTCTTGCTATTGGTCTCTATCCACATTTACCACCTCATTGGCCAAGATGAGAGGTACTTACCATGAGTCCGAAACTCCATGGGTAGGATGCATACGGGGCACAGATCAAAGAGAGGTGAACCAACTCAATATCATCACAGTGGGGCGGAAGCACACCAACAAGGTTTGGCAAGCCTAGCCCTGTGGTTTCTTATAGCTCCAAGAAGCTATCCCCAAAGCCCCCTAGAGCTCGTTGAGCTTATCGTCCAACAGGTTCCTCAGAATAGGGTCGTTCCACGATTCCAAGATTTTCATTGAAGGTTAGGAACTTGAACTTCCCCAAGGGCTTAGTGAGAATATCTGTGACATGCTCATCAGTTCCTATATGATCGAGCCTTATGGCGCCTCGCTGTACTATATCCCAGATAAAATGGTACCTGATATTAATATGCTTGGATCGATCGTGGAACACGAGATTCTCTGACAAACGAATCCCACTCTGGTTATCACAAAGGATAACAATGGTATCTAGCACATGCCCGAACAGCTCATTGAAGAGCTTTCGCAACCAAATAGCTTCACAACAGGCCATACTCGCTGCAATGTATTCGGCCTTACCGTTGCTCAAAACCATCGACTTCTGCTTCCTGCTCATCCAAGATATCGAAGCAAACCCAAGTGTGAAGCAGCATCCAGATGTGCTCTTGCGATCCACCACTCTGCCAGCCCATTTGACATCAGTATATCCATGGAGTCTCAAATTCTCGGCAGTGTATCTCAGGCTTCAGCCCGTGGTTTATTGTGCTCGAAGATATCTCAAGAGATTCTTGGCACCAACCCAATGGATGTGATGAGGATCAACCATGTGTTGACTCAAAGTGTTCACTGCAAAACATATGTCCGGACGAGAGTTCACTAAGAACATCAATGCTCCTACGAGTTGACGATATTCGGTAGGATTTCCCAATGCAGGCCCAACAACATTTCCACACAACTTCTTGAAGTTGAGTTCCATCGGTGTCAACACGGACTTACAGTCCACCATACCAAATCTCTCCAACAACTTCACAATATATTTTCCTTGAGAGAGGAAAATCTCGTCAGGTCTCTGCCAGACCTCCAAGCTTAGGAAGTAATGCATCAATCCTAGGTTTTTCATCTCGAACTCGGAAGCGAGCTTCATCTTACACTGATAAATGAGAGGGTCAACAACTGTCATGAAGAGATCGTCCACATAGAGAACCAAAATGAGAGCCTTTTCTCTATCAACCTTGAAGTAAAGGTTTGGATCAGCATTACTTCGAGTGAAGCCCAGCTTCATCAAGTAGCTATCTATTCTCTCGTACCAAGCCTTGGGGGCTTGCTTCAACCCATAGGGGGCTTTCTTCAACCTGCATACATGAGAGTCTCTATCCTGGAATTCGAACCCCAGAGGTTGCTCCACATACACCCCTTCCTTTATCGAACCATGCAAGAAGGCAGTCTTCACATCCATCTGATGGAGACTCCATCCTTGCATGGCAGCAAGGGGAATAATAGATCGGATGGTGGTATAGCGGGCCACAAGTGCAAATATATCATCATAGTGTATGCCTTCCTTTTGAGAGAAGCCTCAGGCAACAAATCTTGCCTTGTACTTTTCAGCACTACCATCAGATCCATGCTTGATCTTATAGAGCCATTTCGAGGTGACAACAGCTTTGTCCTCCAGTCTAGGGACCACATCCCAAACATCATTCTTCATAATGGACTCATACTCTTCGTGCATAGCATTCTTCCAGACTTGATGCTTTACGGCTTCTTCAAATGATCCAGGCTCAGATTGTACGATTGTACTCATGGCTGCTAGATACCCTTGGTATCTATTCGACTCTTGCTTTCACGAAATGTCCCCCTTGGGGCCATATGTCTCTCAGCATCCTCGAGAGTATCCTTGAGCCATGAGGTTCTTCTCTTCATTGAAGGAGGTGGATCAATAGGGTCCATTGGTCCTTCAACATCAGGCATCATTTCATCCTTAGACTCTTCCTGGTTCCCTGTTCTTTCATCATTGTCTTCCTTGGAGCTAGGAAGATTTATCACTTTCCTAAGGGAAGCATCTTCATTGAAGGTGACATCATGGCATATCTCCACTTCTCTCTGACCAGGCACATAGATTCTATATGCCTTCGAAGTTGCACTGTAGCCCACAAACATTCCCTTCTTTCCAGAAGCATCCAACTTGCTTCTCTTCTCTTTCGGTACATGAAAGTAAACGGGACAACCAAAAACTCTAAAATGAGAAACATCAGGTTTCTTTCCAGAGAGGACTTCTTCGGGAGTTTTGGATTCCAGAGCGGAATGCGGGCATCGATTTTGTATGTACACAACAACGTTCGCAGCTTCTCCCCATAGAAACTTCGGAAGACCTTGGTCACATAGCATGGCATGGGCAGCTTCCACAATGGTCCTATTCTTTCTTTCAGCAACGCCATGTTTCTCAGGGGTATACACGGTTGTGGACTCCCTCTTAATGCCAGCTTCTTTGCAAAAGTAATTGAACTCGTTTGACTCATATTCGGTGCCATTATCGGTCCTCAAAATCTTGATCTTCTTTCCTGTTTGATTTTCCACCCAGGCCTCGAAGGTACGAAACCATTTGAATGCTTCATCCTTCTTCTTTAAGAAATATATCCAGGTCTTGTGAGAGAAGTCATCTATAAACGCCATGTAATAAGAACATCCTCCCAAGGATGTCATGGACAGCATACCAGATAAATCAAAATGTATCAATTGCAAGACATTAGATGTCTTTGTGACACTTGAGGGGAAAGGTCCCCTTGTATGCTTTCCTTCGGCACAACCCTGACATACACGTTCATGATCATTTTTGAATTCGGGCATCCTTGTCACCACCTTCCTTGCTTTGGGAAGGGCTTTGTAATGAAGGTGTCCAAACCTTTGGTGCCATAATTCGGTTTAATGAATTGTATCACATGTCATAGCCCCCAATGGACTTCCTCCAACCTGGTAGAGTGTATCAATTCTAAAACCAATAGTGAGAGCTTCCTTGAAACTCTTCTTCCAGATGCGTACCTTTCCATCAACGAATGCCACCTTGAAACCTTTGTCTTCCATGGTCGAAATAGACACAAGGTTCTTCTTCAAATCAGGTACATACAATACATCTTGCAAACGGAGGACTTGACCTTGAGATAAATGGAGGGTCACAGTCCTTGTCCCTTTCACGGGATAGGTGGCATTATCTCCAAGGATAATTTGCAGATTAGAATCCTTCTCAATCAAATCAGAGAGGGCTTCTTTAAAATCAGTGAGGTGCCTTGAAGCACTACTATCAATCAACCAAACACTCAGGGTGTTGGGTGGAGATGCAGTAGAGAGGGTAGATACAAGAATGAATTCATTTATTTTATTGTCAACAACATTAGATTCATCATACTTGGAATTTCTTGACCTTTTGAAAGGTTGCCCATTTCCATTACGACCAGAGGGAGCCTTCCTCTTTCCTTTGAACCTGTTGTTCATTTGATTGCCATTCCCCCTATTTTTGTTGTCATCATCTCCTGGAGAATCCCTCCTATTAGGGTATTCTCTAGCATAGTGGCCAAACTTGTTACATGTGTAACATCTTCCTTTCTTTCCTTTGGCCCCTGCTCTTCCATGGTTCCTTGGACCACCATTGTTCTTCTTCTTCGCATGAGCGGTGAAGGCAGCATTACCTTCATTTTCATATTCCATCATTCTTGTCTCCTCTTGAGTGCATCTCAACAATACTTCATCAAAATCAGGGATCACATTATTATTGAGAATGGTAGTATTGAATACATGCCATTCAGAGGGGAGACCTCTAAGCGTAATGAGAACCATTTCTCGATCAGCTATTGTTTCCCCAATGGCGATAAGGTTATTCCTGATTTCGGTCAACTTCAGAAAATAAGATTGAATAGATTCATCCTTGTTTTTCTTGAGATTATTCAATTGGTCCTTAAAGAAAAGAACTTGATTTGCATTGTTAGCCCTGAACATATTGACCAACTTATCATACATCTCTTTAGATGTGCCTAGCTCAGAGATGTAAACAGCCAGACTTTTATGGATGGAATCCTGGATGATCAACTTAAATTTGATTTCCCCTTTTCTATACTTCATCTTTGTGGCAGCGGGTGCAGATGATGGAGGCTCTTGGATTTTTCCCTGCACATAGTCCATGACATCTTGATCTTCCAAGACCAAGTCCAAAGACATCTTCCAAGCATGATAGTCAGACTTGTCAGTCAACTTATCATCAAGTTTGAAGCCATTATAATTTGAGGTACCTATGGGTCCTTGACAAATGCTACTTCTTCGGTGATTGCTCTCAACACAAAATTGGGCTTTGTAAATTTTTGAAGATGTTCTATGCTTGATGCAAATTTACTTCAAACTTCTAGGGCCCGATGCCAAATAGCAATCACATAAACATGAAAGTAAAATTCTGATAGAACATACCAATAGATCGACAGAAGACAAGCCAAAAATACACTTAACTTTGATCAACAAAATATATGTGTTGTGGTGTGTTACGGCAGTCAACAGGATGCTTCAACCAGCAAAGTCTCCTCATGGTGAGCCAATCAAAAGTGTCACACAACCCTCAAGACAGCTCCACAAAAGTCAATCCAAAGTCAACGCTGTCAAGTAAACACAAAACAATAGCAACAGAGAGTCAATGCAGCCAGGTCAAAGTCAACGTCCAGCCTTGGTATGTGTGCCAATGAATGCGGCCTTCAGAAATCGGAAGTTTGGTGAAGTTTTGAGGTCAAAGGACCAAGTGTTGACCGAAGTCAACGCTGGTCAAATCTGCTCTGAAACCTTAGACAGATCCGTACCAGAAATCCTAGGTGCTGTTCCATACGTGTGAGAAGAAAAGCCTCCAAAAAGTGATCGAAGCAATCAGACACAAGAAAGAAGTGTGTGATGAGTGGATGATGAAATGACCTCCAAGTCTGTCCAATTTATATCCATCTGTGAGGGTGTGTGACACATCTGCTGGGGCTCCAAGCCTACATTACAATTCTGGCCGTCCTTGCACATAAGTGGAATAAATTCAAAATAAATGTTCTGCTCATCCGATCAAGATGATCTTTAGATCAATCTTGCACCTCTTCGAAAGAGGAATCAAATAAAAATATTGGCATCATCATTTGAGCAGTAAAGCATGGAGTTTGGACCTAGTTGCCCAAAATTAACACATTTCTAATTCATCATCTTGTGATCTTGATCATTATTTTATAAAGTGTTTTATGCCTAAGGGAACCTATACCTTTAGTGTTCACTTTTGCTTGGGCATTTTTTTTATCTCTTGTGCATGGTTTATTTTTCTCTAGCATTCCTACGGATCAGCTCTAGCACTTCTGTTTGGTGTTATCTCTACAGCAGTGCTGCTATTTTCTCCATTTATTGCAGGTGTTAGGGTTTTCTGGTAGTTCCATTTGTTCCTTTTCTCTCTCATGGAACTTGCAAGCAGTGAACTGAATCATTTGGATGTTTCTTGGAATGATCTTGAATGTGCAATTTCCAAACTAAAGGAAATATTTGTTTAATTCCAAGTATATATATATATATATATAGAGAGAGAGAGAGAGAGAGAGAGAGAGCTGAATCATTTGGATGCTCCTTGCAATGATCTTGAATGTGCAACTTCCAAATTAAAGGAAATATTAGTTTAAATCCAAGTATATATATATATATAGAGAGAGAGAGAGAGAGGTCCTTTCCTCCATTGTCTTCTAACACATTCCTTGCACTTAAAATTTGATCTCTTACCCTTGGTTGTAGGAACTGTAGCTGGAAAGACTAATCGGAAATCAGTATGGACATATAATAAACGAAGCTACTATAACAGTACAATATTTTAAACTTAGTGGGGGTACCATAGGTTCTGTTTGTTTGAAAGAAAAAGGCAATTACGATGCACCTATTTTAGAGCTCATAAAGGTGCTTGTACCACATAATATAAACAAGTTCAGCTCAAAGAAAAGGAAAGGTGATGAGAGAAAACTGATTTGGCTTAATTCTGAATTGTGCAGGAAACCATAAAAAATGGGCTGGTGTAGGCAATATGGAGTTTACAGATCACATATATAATCTGTGAAAACAAATTTTATCTGATCAAACACAGGAAAAAATCAAAGTTGCATCAAATTTAATCATCGTTTCCAGCTTATGTTGATTTTTCGATTTTTCTGATTTTGAGTTTGTGAAGCAAGGGGGTTGTCATGAGGTATTAACTTACTGATGTACTTCTTGATGTAAATCTTCTGTTTATAGTGTAATAAAAGATGCACTTTTTAGAAAACGAATTGCAAGCATCACTTAAGTTCAGAAGGGAAAAAAAATCAAACTGACTTATTTAGTAAGATGGACGAAGAGGATGAATAATGAAACTGTTTTTTGAACTAATAAGAAATTAATAAGATGTTAATTCAAATAGTGGACTACCATCCTTAGTGATCAAAGGAATATGATTAGTTCAGTTGATAAATGTTTTTACGCTGTGTACTTTACACTGGGATTTTAAGCTTCCATTGATTGTGATGTACAGAGGTCAACTGCTAGTACGGAAACACGAGTTAAATATTACTGAAAGTTTTTCGTCCTTCAAAAGTAAACAACATGAATTATCCTAGAAAAGTGAATTGGAAAATATAATAGCACCTCTACTTGTATTGTTGATGCAGGGTAAGAAAGTTGTTTTCATGACAAACAACTCAACGAAGTCTCGAAAACAATACAGGAAGAAGTTTGAAGCGCTTGGTCTTTCAGTTGGAGAGGTTATAAGATAATACCATTTGCTTCTTGTCACAGCTAGCAATAGATAAGGACTTATCTCTACGTATCTATGTTTTGTGCAGGAAGAAATTTTTCCATCATCTTTCGCTGCAGCTGTTTACTTGAAATCTATTGATTTTCCCCATGAGAAAAAGGTGCGGCTGTAAGATGATTACATTATTTTGATATGTGCATGTATCTAAAAATATAATACTTGTATAATCATATCCTTTATTATAGGTGAAGAGGGACATAACCTTATTTATTTTCTTCAATGGATTCTAGAAAGGTTGAAATATTATCCTGTTTTATGTCATGATATAACATGTATTTGTCAAAAATAATACAACTTACGGAAGTACTTCAGTACCAACAACAGTGTTGTCAATGACCATTGACAAACCATTAAAAGACTAAATCCTGTCACAGGGTAACCTAAAATTTAAATAAGAATTTCCAAACCCATAAAACGGGACAAGAAATCAAAATATGATTTGCACCCCCCACTCCCATGAATTATTGCTGAATCTCATTACCCATCTTTCTTTGTCAGTCACAGGTGATTAGCAGCTAGTTGTACATAGTAGGGTAAGTATTTAGCAGGGTATGAGAGGGGCAACCTTGTTTTATTTTTGTCATAGTTTGTGTCTGAAAACAATGTGATTAAATAGTCAAGCTACCCATTTGTTGAACATAATCGTGGATGATATTAAGAATTTGGAACGCACAGATATCGTGGTATGAACTAAAGCTAATTAATCTTTAATTTTCCCAACATACAATAACCATATTGAAACATATAACTTGTAACAACCCGTTCCCGAGTTATACACAATGATGTTAGCGTGTGTACGGTATAGGCATTTGATAGCTACACCTGCTTATCTCGCACAAGTACACCTAACTACTAATATCAAGATTATCTGAGTTAGAGATTAATATTATGAGTTCAGATTAATATTCATATTAATTAAGTATACATTATATGAAAAGGACTAATAAAAAAAATAGAAAATAAACTTAATTTAATTAAAATATATATATACATAGTTAAGTTAAATATTCCAACATAAGCCTTAAGCATAAAGGTACTCTAAAGTCAAGCCGTATACTCCTAAACAGATTGGATAACCATAAAGATCACACCTCCTCTTTAATAACAATCATATCTACTTAAATGACATTCGTACCTTCCTTTAAGAAGACCTTATCTTGATGGAGAAGAGGCAGTGGGGTAGGATGTATGGCGGTGGAGAAATTTATATAAGAAAGTTGGTTCGAAGGAGGGAGGGGGTCTGGTGAACTTGGGCTGATTACCAAGTGATATTATGATAAGAAAGGATTTGTGCTGAGAGGGAGTCTTTGTAATGACCCTGTTCCCTGATTTCTAAGATTGTACCTATGTGAACTTCTGTTTAAGTAAAAACAGATCTAATAAAACATTGTAACAGTTAAAAATTGAAATTTCAGCTTGCATGATTAATCTATATGTAGAGGAATACCTGAAAATCAGCACAAATTTACAATTTCAAATCCTGAAGCGGCTGAATATTAGTTGAGCACCTGGTGATGTCGTGAACAGAACAAATTACCGGGACAATCAAATCCTCCCAGCCAAATCCGGGAACAATCCCAGACCCAGAGGATGTCTCCTCTGCCTCCGTGCCCAGATTTCCAAGAACAAGAGACTCCTTCCTAAACCATTCAAGCTGACATTTTCTTCTCACTTGAGCATAATTCTTTTCTTTTCCTCAAAAAACATCCCCCCCTTCTCCTCCATATCACCTCCTTTAAATAATCTCCCTCCACCGCCTCTTACTTCCCGAGGCCTTATCCATCCTTATGTTCATATTAAATGTTGTTATGGTGGGTGATCCACATTAATGTGAGTACGAATACACATTTATGAAGGTGGGATTTTATTTAAGTACTTTTAATATAAATCTTTAATATTGCATACTCATTTTTAACTTAAAGATTTAACTTTATTATTTCATTTCTTTTATTACCTCTTTTCATAAAATTTTATAATTAGTTGAACTTAATATAAATCTGAAATCTTAATATTAAGTTCCCAGTCTATGAAATCTTGATATTAGTAGGTAGGTGTACTAGTGCGATGTGGGCGGTATAGGCAAGTGTAGCTATCAAATGCCTATATCGTTCACATGCTAATATCGTTTTGTATATACTTGGGAATGGGTCGTTACAGTCTCTGTTTTTCTTGGAAATCTGGGCATGAGGGCAGAGGAGACATCCTCTGGGTCTGGGATTATTCCTGGATTGGTTGGGAGGATTTGATTGTTTCGGTGAACTGTTCAACTATCCACAACATCACAGGAGGAGAACCACCATTAAAATCATCAGCTATACTCCAGGTATTTTCCCATGTTTCGATTAGTTCCTTATAAAAAATGAAATTTCATTACTGATCTGCATCAAATCTTATTACTGCTGACTTATATTTATATATGTTTAGATTTATTCATGCTGAAAGGATGTCTTAGAATGTATTCATTAAAAGGCTGATAACTGTAGCAGTGATTACCCTGTTGGTCGATTTAGCTAAGTCCCTCTCCAGCAAAACTCTGAAATTAAGTGTAAAATTTAGGAAATTTAAAACACAGGGTCTCTACATATGGTATCAGAGGGTAGTTTCAAACCCTTTTCGACCTAATAAGCCCTGCAATTTCTGTAAAATTCCAGTCTATAGCATGAAAATTTATCAAAAAAATAGGTGGGGTTATTCAGGGCTTCGATTAGATGGGATCATTGCAATGGTAGAGCGGCAGTTGGTGTTGTATCCGCTAAGGATCAGGTTCACAATTGCAAAACTGAACAAAATATGCAAAAGTTGACATACAGTAGAGACATTTCCTTGGCTTACAAACAAAACCATCTCACCAGAGAATCTGCAGCCTTGAAAACATGTTCAATAGAAGAAAACTCAAATGGTAGCACAAAAATGTCATTGTCAGTGCAGAAACCTTTTTCCCATCTCGGAATTTCAGTAAAGCATCACACTAAGGAATTAGGAGATTTATCTCCAATTGAAACTTCTTTTCAGTAAAGAGATTCCTGCACATCTAAGCTCTTAGAAGGTGCTGAAAGAAAGAAAAGCTGAAATCAGTCACAACCAAGGCTCATAAAAAGAAACATCCAAATTGAAAGTGGCATCAAAATTTCAAATATGACTGCTAACTATCTGAAAGACAGTTCTTCTAGTCGAGTTTTGGAAGTCTCTCCACTAACACTGTCAGAACTCTTTCTTCAAGTTGAGAGTTGCATCAAATATGACTGCTAAAGATATGAGAGACAGTTCTCTTAGCTAGATTTTCAGAGTTTCTTCACTATCACAGTCATAACTCCTTTTTTTAAATGCCCCGCTTCTAGAGCCTGTGTGAATGGACATCTATCATAAGAGGTTGTGTCCATTACCCATTGTTGACATTGGCCCCATATTTATATGTTTATAGCAGCTGATGCTTTAGGTTATCTTCTTAAGGTTTCTCATATACAAAGACAAATTTGAGGATCTCACTTACTGCTGGTGAGCAGTTCTTAAATGAGCATTCTTTTGATGACTTTTCACACTCCAGAATTATTCCCCAGTTCCATCAAAGGTACAGTGTACTGCCTCAACACTTGCTGTTGATGCAAGAACCATCAAGAGTGAGAAAAAGACAAAGGCACTCATCATGAGCAAGAACACTCGCCTGCTGGGCTTAATAGAAAATTGAAATTCACTCAGCCATAGAATCTGTTATGCTATTTAGGCCAGGGTCACTTGAGAGCGGGAGCGAACACGGGGATATCGCTCCCTTACCGTGTTCGATCATTTGTACACAAAATGGCTAGATTTGAACCGACAATTAATCATATGCTTCAGTAGATTGCATTCTCACTTCACACACAGTGTATACATAAATCTCACAGTCTGTGTAACATCAAGTCGATGGCAACATATCAGTTGTTAGCATCAATGCTCTTTGTTCCTACAGCAATAGCATAACGAGTACCTGTTTGGAGGGAACCGATAGAAGCGTATACATAAGGGTAATGCGATCCTTCTGTTCATACAACTATTAATAGCCCGATAGCTGATCACCAAAGACACCAACACCGCACGGCGTGACTTGCCGATAATTGCCAGAGGTGTCGTATCCCGCTGGGGTTATGTGTCGTTGTCCATGGTAACCTGTTAACGACGTGACTTCAAAAACGTTTCTACATACGTTGGCAAATTTTTTTATTATATGATTCGAATATGGTATGGCGTACATTAAACTTCGAATGGTGGCATATTACATGTTTGCAACGGTGGGTATATTAAATTTCGGGTTCATACATATATGATGGCGGTAATACAAATGGTTATTAAATTCGTTATAGAAACAATGTAATAGGTGTCGAGGTCAGGGTTCGACCCCATGACCTCAACCCCAACACTCAACGCCTTCAACAATGCGCATGACTTTTCAAACGTTTCTACATACGTGGGCAAATGTTTTATGAAACGGTGGCCATTTAAATAAATTGCAATCTGAACTATTGGTTAACAACCATATGCATATTAAATGGCGTATTATATGGTTTTGAAATCGGGTGATTAAATGCATTTTAAAAAGGGTGACGAGGCGGTCGTTCGAAACTTCATTCAAATCGCTAGCCAATGCGTCATTATCTCATGTCGTGGGTTGGGATGCTGAAAATTATATATATATGTATACAATATGCTAATTGTATTAAAATTTTAAAAATCAAACAAAATTGCAAATCTGTGTTATTCAAAGGGTCGATGCATATTAACGTATGCCAAAGTTTGATATTATATAAACTATGGTTACCAGAAATCTGTGCGGAAGGCAGAGGCCGAAGTTTGACCTTGCGACCTCTCCTTCATCCATGTGCTTTCCCCACATCGGCCACATCGCATACAATATACGCAAATTATATAGAATGGGCAGGGTCGGGTTTGAACCCCAGACCTCTGCCCCACGAACCATCACTTAACCCAAACACTTAAAACGTTTAACCCAAGCAATACGACTTATGCATTCGATATATATATATATATATATATAAAATTTTGGTTTTAGTTTTAATACTTTTGTATTTTATATACATTATTACGTAGAATATGTTAGTTGTAAAATCAAAATATCGTGATCTCATTAAAGTGTTATTTTTATGTTATTATTAAATGTTGCAATATGTATGAGTAGGCATTATGAAAAAAAAGTTACGAAGTAGATGTGATATCTCACCTCTTTTCCGAAAATTGATTAATTTAATTGTTTTATTTATTTAAATATCTTTGAGTGGGGAAAATATATATATAAAAGGGTATAAAATAGTATTATTAGCATAGGATTACTAGGATTTGATAATCTAAATTATTATGATTTAGGGTTAAATGTGCACTTATATCTCTAGTGTCTTCAAAATTAAATATATGTTTAAAAAAAAATAAAAAATTTACGGATAAAACAATCTCTCTGTAACTATATTTAGGCTCAGATTCACTTAGAAAATAATAAGAAATACATCATTATCTATCAGAAACCCTGCGTTGTTCACTCTAGAATTAGTTGGCATACAGGTATAGTTTACCTGCAGGCAGGTCTTACTGGTACTGAGGTCAAGGAGGGTGGCAACGCGACCTCCTTGTCCTATGCAGGGTAATGTATGCTCCATCGCCATCACCACCATCAAGATCGCCGTCAGCACCTGTTGCTTCGCCCGATCTCACCACTGCGATGAGCTCATTAGAAGCCATTTTGGAAACGTTAAAAGGGTCGCAGTCGACCAGGAGCAAGGAGGAACGATGCCACCCAGAGGAAAGACATTCAGAAAAGCCTAAGGATTTTGATGACAAACCTCACAGAGAAGATATTTCATGGGAACTACAAAAGATTAAACTCCCGAAATTCTCTGGAGGACGAGCTGGAGAACATGCCGAAGCATGGTTGGAAGGGATGATCAGATGTTTCGCATTAAGAGAATATTTTTCAATTTCTAAAACAAGGATCGCTGTATTCCAACTCAGGGGGAATGCTCTGATTTGTTGGGGAAATATGGAAAAACAGCTGCATCTCATGTCAGATACCGTCTCTTGGGAGTTGTTTGTGGACCAATTCCATGCGAAATACTTACTGCCTTTCTTTCAAAAGCAGCAAGCTGGAGCCTTCCATACTCTAACCCAAGGTGGTAAAACCGTGGAAGAATACGAGATAAAGTTCATGGAACTTGTGAAATATGTTCCTTATCTAGACACGGATGAACGCTAGGCCGAGCGTTTCGTATTTGGATTAAATCCTCGAATCAGGGCCATGGTAAGAATGTGGAAGCCATCAACGGTGGCAGAGGCGGTTGAATGTGCTCGTTATGCAGAAGAACATCTGGGGATTAAAAGGGATTTCAGGCCAGTTGAACCAATACCGCAGCCATTTACAGGAAGGGCTCCCCGAAATTTCTTCCGAGGAAATAACTCGAGACCACCTCCTTATGGTAACAGGTTTACCCCAAGAGGAGCGGGAGCAGGAGCTCCTAGGACCATAAACGCAATAGCTTCCGAGTCCTCAAACATCAGTGCTTGGAGGTCTCGAGGGACTGGTAATCGACGGAGGAATGGGAGAGGAAGCGGCACCAGGGGACAGAGTTTTTGGTTGGGAATTTCTCAGTCAAACGCAAAAGGACCAACTCGAGTGGACTGTTGGGGGTGTGGAGGACCTCATCTTCGACGTGATTGTCCGGAGAACTCTCGGCGGACAAGAAAAGAACCATCATCAGATGCCCAAAACAATCATAGAATCCATGCTGTCGTCAACAACAACCAAGCAGCACATCAATCCACTGTAGTGGAATCTTCAGGTACAATCAACGGAATAAAACTCAAAATCTTATTTGACACTGGAGCTACTGATAGTTTTATTTCATCATATGCATTGAATAAATGTGGGTTGGCAGCCTGCAAACAAGACGATTTTAGACAGGTAGAAATGGCTTCGGGAGACCTTCAATTGGTAGAATTAAGTGTTGAAAATTGCAAAGTTGATCTAGGAGTCTGTTTGACCAAACTAAAAGTATATGTCATGGCCCTAGGAACTTACGACCTGGTGATAGGAATGGATTGGTTAGAGTCTCATCGAGCATGGGTAGACTGTTCCGGGAAAACAATACTTTGTGTAAATGATATGGGTGAGACAATCCAAATTCAAGGTATTCAGAGAAAAGTATCCTTGCATTTCATCTTAGCCATGCAAATGTAGCGGTGCTTAAGGAAGGGTTGTCAAGTGTATGCCGTTCAAATGGTTAGCAAAGAAAAAGGGCCTTCCTTAGATCAGTATCCGATTCTATCAAAATTTCCGGATGTTTTTCCCAAGGAATTACCTGGACTGCCTCCTTGGAGAGAGCTGGACCTCACCATTGAATTGAAACTTGGTACGGAACCTATATCTAAAACTCCTTACCGAATGACTGCCCCGGAACTTCAAGAATTGCAAATACAGCTAAAAGAACTGTTAGATGTAGGGCACATTCGACCCAGTGTTTCACCATGGGGTGCTCCTGTAATCTTTGTTAAGAAGAAAGATGGTTCGTTACCACTGTGTGTGGACTATCGAGATTTGAACCGGGCCATGGTAAAGAATAGGTATCCAATGTCTCGCATTGACGACCTTTTTGATCAAATGAAAGGAGCTACAGTATTTTCAAAGATCGATCTGCAATTGGGTTATGATCAACTCAGGATTAGCGAAAGTGATGTTTCTAAGACTGCATTTCGAACTCGTTTTGGGCATTATGAATTCATTGTGGTGCCATTTGGTTTGACCAATGCACCTGTAGTCTTCATGAACCTTATGAATAGCGTTCTCCGCAAATATCTCGACAAATTTGTACAAGTTTTCCTGGACGATATTCTCATTTACTCTAAGAATGAGAAGGAGCATGAAGAGCATCTTCGGATAGTGTTATCTTGTCTCAGAGAGCACAAGTTATATGGAAAATTATCCAAATGCGCTTTCTTTCAGAAGGAAATCCATTACTTAGGTCATATCATATCAGACGAAGGAATCTCTGTAGATCCTGAAAAGGTAAATACAATCAGGGAGTGGCCGATACCTAAGAATGCACATGAAGTGCGTAGTTTTATGGGTTTAGCAGGTTACTACTAAAGGTTTGTGGAGGGATTTTCCAAAATTGCAAAGCCAATCATAAACCTCCAGCGCAAAGGTGTTAAGTATGAGTGGACTGAGGAGTGTGATAAAGCTTTTTCTGAACTTAAACGATTATTGACTAGTGCACCGATTTTGCGAGTACCGGATATGGATAAAGATTTTACTGTGTGTACCGACGCATCTAAGCAAGGGTTAGGCGCAGTATTAATGCAGGAAGGAGGCGTAATAGCATACACTTCGAGAAAATTAAAAACCCATGAAGAACTTTATGCTACGCATGATTTGGAGTTAGCCGCGGTGGTCTTAGCTTTAAAGATGTGGAGACATTACTTAGTGGGGAGAAACTTTGTGCTTAAAAGTGACCACCAAAGTTTGCAGTATTTATTCACCCAGAGAGACTTAAATGCAAGACAAAGACGATGGAGTGAACTCCTAAGCGAATACGATTTTGCGATTTCATATATCAAACGGAAGGAGAATGTTGTAGCAGATGCATTAAGTAGAATACCTCGAATATTCTCCCTCGTACCTATCAGGGTGAACTTAAGGGATCAAGTGCGTGCACATCTTGTAAGAGATAGTTGGTACTTAAAAGTAAGGTCGGGGCTCGAGAGCAACCATTCACAGGAACCTAAATTCAAAGGATATGATCTGGAAGAGGACGGAATTCTACGATTTCACGGAAGGATGTATATACCAGATAGTGGGGATCTCCGAAACAACATCTTGAAGGAAGCACACTGGGCAGTATATTGTGCACATCCTGGGGTAAAGAAGATGTATGCTGACACTAAGAGACTCTTCTTCTGGTCAGGCATGAAAAACGACATTGTCCAATTTGTCGCTAGGTGTCTTGAATGTCAGTAGGTAAAAGCTGATCATTGTCACCCAACAGGTCTCTTACAACCTCACGACATCCCTATGACCAAATGGGAGATAATTTCTATGGATTTTATCGTTGGGCTGCCTCTTACACAACAAAAGCATAATGCCATTCTGGTTGTGGTGGATAGATTAACAAAAAGCGCCCATTTCATCCTAGTAAGAGATACTTATGAAGTAGCTGATGTAGCTCGGGTATTCATAAATGAAATCATCAGATTTCATGGAGTACCTAAGAAAATCATATCCGATAGAGATCCTCAGTTTACATCAAGGTTCTGGAATTGTATGCAGTCGGCCTTGGGAACTCAGTTAAATTTGAGTACAGCATATCATCCGGAGACCGATGGACAGACAGAAAGGGTAAATCAAGTACTCGAGGATATGCTAAGGATGTATGTTATGGACCAACAGTCACGCTGGAAAAAGTACTTACCCTTGGTAGAATTTGCTTACAACAACAACTATCACAGTTCAATCGGGATGCTGCCATTTGAAGCATTATACGGAAGACCCTGCAGAACGCCGTTGAGTTGGGACAGGCTAGAAGATCGAATAATCGTCGGACCAGAATTGATCCAAGAGATGGAGGATCAGGTAAAACTGATTAGGCAACGATTGAAAGAGGCACAAGATAGACAAAAAAGTTATGCTGATGCTCACAGGACGGATAGAAGCTATATAGTGGGAGATCAGGTTTTCATCCGCATCAGACCAAATAAAAGCACCATTCGATTTGGGAAGGGGACAAAATTATCCCCCCGGTTTATAGGACCGTTTGAAGTCCTGGAAAAAGTTGGACCTGTTGCTTATCGTCTTGCACTGCCACCCCACCTGCACAAAATTCATAATGTATTTCATGTATCTGCCTTACGACATTATATTGCTGATAAATCTCATGACCTTCAATGGAAGGAACTGCAGGTATCAGACGAAGGAACCCTAACGGTTGAACCATTATGTATTCTGGAACGTAGGGTTCGACAGCTCAGGAACCGCCAGATAGAACAAGTTAAAGTCCAGTGGGACAAGTATAGTCCTGGATCAGCGACTTGGGAGGATGCTGAGACTTTCTGCCAGAATTACCCCAGCTTATGCTAAATTTTGAGAACTGGAAACTTTATATGTATATATGACTGCTCAAATTTTGATACTTGAAATTTTGAAATACTACGTAAAGATAAGTTTTTACTTTGCTGGTACATGGATACCTCTAAAAGATAGAATGCTACTTCACTCTAGTGATACGGGACATATGCTGTTTGTTTAAATTTACTGGTGCATAGATACCGATATGCGATATGTCATTTAAATTAACATTGCAAGAATAGGAAATCATAGATTAAACATTATAGATGAAACTATCTATTGATGAATTTCATTACATTTCAAATATGATTAAAAGAAAGGAAATAGAAGAGTAACTACATTTTGAATATGAAAAGTGAAACATATTGGTATACAGATTGAAAATGGTTAAAACAATGTATCATAAATAGAACATGTATGAACTAAACAGAAGCAGTATCTGAAATGAGAAATTTTATTGGACATATGGATACCTATGTGAACAAAATTATTTATATATATATATATATATATATATATATATATATATATATAAGTTCTAGGATCGATATCATAAATATCAAAGTATTTTGAATATGTAGAGATTGTTATATGGGTAACAATTGGTTATGAACAATATAGATGCATATGCTGTAATATGTGTACGAGTGTTTACATTGCAGATTATGTACCAGTGATTATCATGCAGAAAAACAGATTACCGAAGCAATCTACGTGATGACAGATTTCCGAGAACAGTTGAGACTCCCTGAGATCCCACGATAGGGTGTTGACCCTGGTCCTACTGGGAGGGGTGGAGGTGTTGCCCACCGTTTATCCTCCAATACCTGGAGTCATGGGAGGACTGTGCGAGTCACGCTCCCCTAGACGTGTGATGATGACTGCCGGATGCCTACAAGCATGTCAGGTCGACGTAATCGACATTGACATCCTTAAGGTCTATGAATGGATCAGTAAAACTGATGCCATGGCATATTCCTGTAGAGGACGGATAGGATGGGAGTGGAAGAGATTAAGAATGATAGGATGATTTTAGAATAGTTTGGCGATGCAGTTGAGATGGGAAGTAACAATTAAATTACAGATATATACTTATTCAAACAGAAATTCAAATCTTAAAATTACAAACATTCTACAATCACCCTAATCCCAAAAAAAATAAAATAAAAAAAATACACAATATTGATACGAGTATATGAAACCTTGAACTTTGGGACGAAGTTTTTTGAAGGGAGGAAGTATGTAACAACCTGTTCCCGAGTTATACACAATGATGTTAGCGTGTGTACGGTATAGGCATTTGATAGCTACACCTGCCTATCTCGCACACCTCGCACTAGTACACCTAACTACTAATATCAAGATTACCTGAGTTAGAGATTAATATTATGATTCCAGATTAATATTCATATTAATTAAGTATACATTATATGAAAAGGACTAATAAAAAAAATAGAAAATAAACTTAATTTAATTAAAATATATATATATACATAGTTAAGTTAAATATTCCAACATAAGCCTTAAGCATAAAGGTACTCTAAAGTCAAGCCGTATACTCCTAAACAGATTGGATAACCATAAAGATCACACCTCCTCTTTAATAACAATCACATCTCCTTAAATGACATTCGTACCTTCCTTTAAGAAGACCTTATCTTGATGGAGAAGAGGCGATGGGGTAGGATGTATGGCGGTGGAGAAATTTATATAAGAAAGTTGATTCGAAGGAGGGAGGGTGTCTGGTGAACTTGGGCTGATTACCAAGTGATATTATGATAAGAAAGGATTTGTGCTGAGAGGGAGTCTCTGTTTTTCTTGGAAATCTGGGCACGGGGGCAGCGGAGACATCCTCTAGGTCTGGGATTGTTCCTGGATTGGCTGGGAGGATTTGATTGTTTCGGTGAACTGTTCAACTGTCCACAACATCACAGGAGGAGAACCACCATTAAAATCATCAGCTATACTCCAGGCATTTTCCCATGTTTCGATTAGTTCCTTATAAAAAATGAAATTTCATTACTGATCTGCATCAAATCGTATTACTGCTGACTTATATTTATATATGTTTAGATTTATTCATGCTGAAAGGATGTCTTAGAATGTATTCATTAAAAGGCTGATAACTGTAGCAGTGATTACCCTGTTGGTCGATTTAGCTAAGTCCCTCTCCAACAAAACTCTGAAATTAAGTGTAAAATTTAGGAAATTTAAAACACAGGGTCTCTACATAAGTCAATTATAATCTCAATGTTTGCGATGGATTTTCTCAAAGTATGCAATCAATAAATCTAGTTGCCGGAAGCGTTAAATCTGGCTTCTTCAAGTAAGAGATTAATGCCCGTTTAGGAGAACGTAAGCTTTAGAAAATTTCTTATTAAAATCCAGTGCATGAAACCTTAACGAAATGTGACATGCAGATGGTTTGCATGAACTATAATTAATTAATAAAAGATTTATACTTATAAACTGGATAAAGGCACATGCACTAAATTGGATGTAACATCCTCTACAATTTGAGGATGAATGGGAAATAATAGCCTATCCATTCCCATGTGATCCCCATAGGCTATAGTCCTCCATAAAGGGGAAAACCCCCAAATTTACCCACTGTTGGCAAGTTTTGGGGCAGCTGGGCGAGAAAAACCCAAAATTGGGGTTTGAAGTAAAGTCTACTCAATCATTAAGAAAGAAGAGACCCCTCTAGGGAATCTATAAATATGAGAGGGATGAATTCATTTGGGATTATCAAGTGTGGATCAAATTGTTGAAATATGTAACTAGGTTTAGTCTTCATAATGGCATATGTAATCATGATTTTATGTATTTAAAGAAAAATAAATAAATTTATTATTGTGAGTCTTGAGGCATGGGTTTTCATGCTCAAGAGAATTTATTTTTATAAGTCAAGCACCCATTGAGTGCTTCTAGGTTTGTCATAAAGTCATTGAGTCATTTCATGAGACCCGTTTGGGCATGTTACATATTGTAAAAGAAAATTTATTGAGTCAAAAGGCCCTCCAAGACATCGTCATGGCACAAAGATCAAGTTGGCCTAAAGGAGCAATTCGACCCATTGAGAAGCCTATATAAAGAAGACTTCAACCTCATTTGGAACACACACACTTCACTCACACAAGTTCGATCACAAGGAAGAGAATAAGTGCGAAAAAGAAGAGGACAAAGGAAGAAGAAGTCAAGTTTTGGGATTGTTTTTGGGCTATTTCAGATTTCTCTCCACACGTGCGAAGGAATTAGGGTTTATGCTGTTGCAGTAAAACCAAGTTGCAGAAGTGAAGTTAGGTCATCAAGAAGAGCTATTTTGGAAGCCGAATTCTCTAGGAGAGAGAATCTGTCCAAGCGAAGAAGAAAGGAGCAGTGATACACCATTGTTTCTCACACAAGCTAGGGTTAGGATTTCTGCAGAAGAAGCTGCTGGGCATGTAGAAATTGTAGAAAAAGCTGCTGGGTAGGTCAAAGTTGCAGAAGTGTAAAGACCTTAACTTTCTGAATTTAACAATCATTAACCGAATTTATACTACATAATCTAGAGTGGGATTTTTGAAGCAGAATATATATCAATTGACAATTTAATACTTATCTGGAACCGTGTTTGAAGATGTTCCTGATCCGCCATGGCTCCAGCTCCCGTTACCAAACCGCCCTTTTCCTCCCAACCTATCTGAAGTCAACCTCTCCGGTCTCCAGATCTAGAAGACAAGTCTTCTGGCCCCCGTGCCCAAAACTCCAATAACAATCGAGATCACTCCATGACTCTGTTAGAACTCACTGCTCATGTCTCACGTAGTTAGAACTCCTCTGGCAAACATCCGGGTCAGTTTTCCCACCTCACTGACCCATGCCCATCAAGTTCCCCCTCCTCCTCCTTTTATACACAAACTCCTTTCAAGATATTTATTAAAATATCCTCTTTTAATAAATATCTTGGATTTCTAAAATATTTTAGTTTTATTAAAATATTATTATTAATAAATATCTTGGATTTCTAAACTATCTTAGATTTATTAAAATATTATTATTTAATAAATATCTTGGATTTCTAAAATATCTTAGATTTATTAAAGTATTATTATTTAATAAATATCTTGGATTTCTAAAATATCTTAGATTTATTAAATATTATTATTTAATAAATATCTTGGATTTATTAAAATATCATCATTTATTTGCATAAGTCAATGCTTTTACTTTTCTTTAAACAAAGTATTAGTTTATATTATGATAGTGGTAGGTATAACTTTTACCTTACAATACATTCATTATATTCTGGTCAGTTAGGTATTTACTCAATACTTCAATAATTCACTCATTACTCTACACTGAGATTTTTCATAATTGATTAGTGCATGTACTAGTGCAATACACGTGATACATGCATATGTAGCTATCATATGCAGGTCTTATATGCATGCTAATATTTCTATGTTCCATATAATTTGAGTTGGGTCATTACAAAAGACGCTGTTGGGCAGGTCAAAGTTGCAGAAGATGCTGTTGGGCAGGTCGAAATTGCAGAAGAAGCTGTTGGGTAGGTCGAAGTTGTAGAAGAAGCCGTTGGGCAGGTCGAAATTACAGAAGAAGCTGTTAGAAGTCAAAATCTTCAGAAGTTGCTAAAAGCAAGGTTTGACTTGGTTTGGGAGGGTCTTGATCAAGGGTCAAGTTCTTGGAATTTGTCAATTGAAGGTCTATAAGAAGAGAAGAATTCTGGTTGGTTTTTCTCTCAGTTGGAGAGGTTTTGGCCCTGGATGATTGCCTACAACTTGTGTCCTATTGTCTCATTGTTCTTTATGATTTGGTAACTATTTGATGATAGAGAACGCTAATAATAATAAAGGAAAGAAGAAGTTAATCAAGAAATGTAAAAATGCATCACAAGTAGTTATCATAGTAAGAGAAATCACCTATATTTGTTGCCCCTAGATTTCTCAACATAATTCATCGTTTTCTTGAGCATTAGCTCGGAGCCTGGATGGTTTTAAGACCCCTTCTACCTTATCAATTTCGGTGGTGAAAGAGTCCACCCTAGTTGGTCAATCATTTCTATCTTGTTTCTGTTTGGACACAACAAGGAGTATTACTTTATGAGAAAATCGAATTCCAAAATTAAGCTCTATGTGATTTACTCTGTTGCCGAGGCTAGTGAAGTGTTGAGAGGCAGGATAAACGATGCACATTTCTCCTGTACCCAATTCTGAAGCATAGATGATACCTTGAAGTCAAAGAAGACTGAAGAGAATCACATGTACTTTCCTATACCCATTTATGAAGGAGACGAAACGTATTGAGGTCAACAAAGGATTGCATTTTGGTTTTTCTGTGACTTATTTTGGTGCCTTCCGAAGTGTATAAGACAAATTTCTGGGCAATTCGATTACAAGTCTGTGGATAAATTAACCATTGCAACCACACAGGGAGTATTCCTCTGCAACCCAATTCTGCAACCCAAGTCTCTCTGTAGCTTGGATCCTAAATGTGAAAATTTCAATCCTTAAATTCTACTGCAGTGATAGATTTATCTCTCCTACTTATTTCACGATAAGTTATTTGCAAAATTCTTCCTGTAAATTTTGAAATAAACACAATTGCAATAATCACTCAAGTACATATAGACAATGGAAAAGTAAAATGCAAGCACAAGAATCAATCACAATGACACAATTATTTTTGGATAATTGTCCCTAGAAAAAACCCAATGTGGGAAAACCGGTGCAACATATTAAGGTTTATATATTAATCTTCAGTAGTGAATTCTTTACAAGGAAAGACTGGCAGAAATAACTGAGAAACTTCTTGAGATACACTTGAGATAATTCCTCTCCAGACCTTTGGAGAATTTCTGACACCTGAGGGACTCATTGGCCCACCCTATGTCACTCTGCGTCACTCCTGCGTGTCTATCTGCGCAGAGCCAACGTGAGACTGCGTCACTCCTGCGTGAGGCCTTTGCGCTGCTCTTGACTATTGCCTCTCTGCCCTTTTGCGTCCTTCTTCCCTCGAGCCCTGACACCGCTGATGCCCTCTGCTCCCTCTGCCCTGCAAATCTCCCTCTGAAATCAAATTCTATTCCTTCAGAATCGACTTCTCTCGGGTTACTGAATGTTTTCCCGACTTGCTTTCCAGATGGCCCTCAAGTCTTCTTTTATAATCTTTTCATTGACGAATCAACGACCTAGATTAGAAGTCTAATCAATGGCTAAGTTTAAAACTTGACTTGATCTTCGTTCTCTAGAATATTCACACTCTCTTTTATTAATACCCTTTAATTATTTAGTTTCCCTAAGTTTAGACTTAGGGTCCTCATTAAAATAATTAATTATTTTTATAAAACATAAATTGACTGGAATTTCCTCGAACAATTTTTGGGTTCTTTAGAATATTGGTGTCCAAGCCTCCTTACAAATTTTGAGACTTAGATCACTTTTTGATGCTACAAAAATCAACACTCCCTCTTAGTAAGGAAAGTGTTATAGGAATTTTCCTGCTGCATATTGCTCTATCTTTGAAGCACTCTCTACACTGCTGATGCCTTGGCTACTGCTGCCCTCGATATTGCTGCCCATGACTTTGCCATAGTTACTGCCTCATCTGTACTGCAACTCCCTCTTAAATATGCACCTGTCCACTTCTGCTACTAAAATGGATTCTTGATCATCCCCATCTTCTTTCTAAAGTAAACAAACTTTGTCTTTCCCAGAGCCTTAGTGAGGATATCTGCCACCTGTTCTCTTGTCAGAGTGTACTACAACTGTACAGCTCCGCTGAACACAGGATCATGGAACACAGGATTTTCAGAGAGCTTGATGCAACTCTGATTATCACATAGAATGTTGGTTGTTTCCATATTTTCCTTGAGTAGATTCACAAGGAGCTTTCTAAACCATATGGCCTCAGATGAAGTACTGTTTGCCACCATACATTCTTCCTCAGCTGAGCTAAGAGCCACAGATTTCTGTTTCGTGCTGCACCAGGAAGTCATTCCTGATCCAACATTGAAACCACTGGTACTATTCCGATCTACTCGGCTTCCAGCCCAATCTGCATTAGTGAACCCACTCAATTTGATGTCATTGCCTTGGGTGTATCTCAATCCAAGCTCGACTGTTCCCCGCAGATATCTTAGAACATGCTTGGCTGCTGCTGCCCAATGTGCCCTTCGTGGTTCCACCATGAGCTAACTGAGGGTGTTGATAGCATAATAGATGTTTGGCCTAGTGTTGACCAGATACATCAGGGACCCTTTGAGTTGCCTATACAAGGTAGGATCAACTTCATCATCTTCGGACGTATCAATCTTCTTCCAGTTGGTGATCATTGGAGTAGCCATGGGTCTACAGTCCTGCATCTTGAATCTGTTCAAGATTTCTGTAGTATATCTCCCTTGACCAAGGAAGATCTCACCCTACTGCTGCCAAACTTCCAACCCCAGAAAATGATGAATCAACCCCAGATCCTTCATGTCGTATTCTGTAGCTAAATTCTCCTTGCAGTCCTTGATGAGTCTAGATGATCCTGTTAGGGATAGATCATCTACGTACATCACCAGTATCAAAGGCTCATCCCCTACTCTCAGATAGTAGAGATTGGGATTTGCATCACTCTTGACGAATCCGATCTTCTACAAGTAACCATCAGTTCGACCATACCAAGCTCTAGGGGCTTGCCTAAGTCCATACAAGGCTTTCTTAAGCCTACACACATGAGTCTTCTGCTCATGCATCTCAAAGCCCTCTGGTTGTTCGATATATACTTCTTCTATCACCCCATTCAAGAATGCAGTCTTGACGTCCATCTGGTAAATCTCCCACCCGATATGTGCAGTAAGGGATATCATAGATCTAATAGAAGTATATTTGGCTACTGAGGCGAAGGTCTCTTCATAGTCTATCCCTTCCTTCTGAGCATACCCCTTTGCCACAAACTTGGCTTTATATTTTTTTACGCTTCCATCTGCAACATATTTGATTTTGTAGATCCATCTCGAACCCACAATTGATCTGTCCTGAGGCCTAGGAACCACTTCCCAGACATCATTTGTCATGATGGAACTGTACTCTTCCACCATTGCATCTACCAACACTTGATGCTGAGCTGCCTCCTGAAAACTAGAGGGTTCCCCAACCTGGGCTACCAAGGCTTGGTATCTGTACGATTTCCTGCGCTGCCTCTTCTCATTTCTAGGGGCTCCGACAAACTCCTCTGCGTCCCTCGTAATTTGTCGTAATTCCTTGCTCATCCTACCGCTGGTAGTGGGTGGATCTACCTACTCCCCCTCCTACAAATCTTTGGGAGATGAATCCCTTGGATACTTATGCCTAGGAGAAGCACTCGTGCTAGCCTTTGCTGGTCGTAATGGCTGGACTAGTGAATCCTCTTCAGACTGCATTGTGGAAGGCAACTCCCGGGATTTTCTGAAAGCTCTATCCTCCATGAAATTTACATCCCGTCGTACTACAATCTTCCTGCTCTCAAGAATGTATATTCTGTAAGCCTTCGCATTCTTGTTGTATCCCATCAGGTATCCCGTTTCCGTAATCTTATCTAATTTCTTCCTCTTCCCTTTGGGTACATGACAATATGCCACACTGCCTCCGGAAGTGGCTTACTTCTGGCTTACTGCCACACTATCTATCCTTGTACCCCGATATGTGACACATGATTGCCCCTCTCATTCCCTATTCCATTCACCTTTTTATCACATGCCACCACCACTTGAGGGATGTACCTTGGACATACCATCCCCTCTAAAGGTAGAAACCACCTAATAAGGTACTTGGCTAACCGCTTTTGGAGCTTGGAGGCATTAGCACATGCCAAAGCCCGCTATGGAAGGGCATGTCATTATGAAGTCTCCACTTGCTGTCCATGGTTTGTAAGCTCTTTTACCCGATGAATTTAATGACTTATTGTGCTGGAAGGCTACGGGGCGCATTGGATCTTATGCAGGATTGCAGATGGTGTCCATCTGAGTTTGGGCTCCCTATACGGGGTCCTAACTCTCCAAAGGGCTACATTGGCGCATGTAGGGTGTGTGTAGAGAGCCATGGGCCTCCAGAATAGTAGACAACACTCCATGGATCCCCAAAGATGTTCAGAGATTGCTCGAGATCCATGTGTTGGACGAGGAGGATGCACCTGGTACACCTTGCTCAACTGACCCCACTGTTGCACCATACACTTGGTAGGTGACCCAAGACTTGTACACTAATGTGGCATCATTTATTCCATCATATGAACCCTTACAGATGGTTTATAGGCACCTTCGACTTATTTGGAGACCCATGAGGTTATTGGTGTGCCCCCACACCCACTAGGAGCACCACAGGTTTATTGTTTGGAGAACAAGGGGCCACCTCCTTGTCCATCACTTTTGAGGGTCCTATTCATCATTGTGGCACCTATGGTCCTCATCAGGCCTCTTGGAGGACCCAACGACGTGTGTTGTTTATCATTTGACCTCTTGAGAGGCTCGTTATTTTATTTGTGAGCTAGTTTGGTGGGCTTGTCACCAAAAGTTAGTTACTTTGCACATTATTTTATTTTAGGGGCTATTGTAGGCCCAATTAGGTAGTTAGAACTCCTAATGTGTATAAATAGGAGAGACATGAATTTATTTTGTATCATCACTTGGATTGGATAATTCTCTCTCTTGAGATTTTTGCATTTCCTTCTTGGTGGATGAATTGGAGCATGGATGAATTTTGATGTTTGGATTGGATTTTCTTATCTTGGAGCTTCTTTATTGGCAAATGTCTTGATGGTTGAATATATTCTCTTACATGTAAGTATGGTATTGATGCTATTTTTGTTTACTTTGTCACATACATTGATCATGCGATTTTCGCTATTTTAGGGTTGGTTGTTGCATGCATTTACTGCTTCATTGCGGAATTATGTTTCTATATAGCACATCTCTATATATGGGCCATGTTTGTTGAACGAATTGTCTTAGAGATCAAAGTTACCTTGATAAGCCATCAAAAACACCAACTACAACAACCATAAAATAACCATAAAAAACACCATGATGGAGCCAAAAACATCTGAGCCATTTTATTAAATCTCTGATAGGAAAAGGCACAAGGAGGCGCTTAGAAAGATGGCACCTTGGCCTGCACAAGGCAGGCTGAAATGACCCCTCAACCCTGCTCCTAAATCTTTGCTACTCTCCTGCTCTGTGTGGCTCCTCCTCTGCGTTGTTCTAAAGTACTGCTGCTGGCTGAAAAGGGGCTGCGTGTTGAGGCTGTTCTAGTGCTTAGAAAATTCCGGGAATTAAACACCAGACTCTCCTCAACAAACCCAGAAAAACCTGCAAAGGGTTTCTAGAAATCCTGACCCTGGAAATTGGCCCTCTTGGGCTTGGCACGCTATTCTGCTGGGCACTCTGGTTTTCTGGTTGAATTGCTAGAAGAAGCTACTAGAAAATTGCACAAGAACCCTACTAGGAAGTGGCTAACCTCCTCTCAAACCCTCGACTGCAATCTGCTCTTCCTTCTTCTCTCTCAAGGCTGCTCTTCAACTGGACTGCGTAATTCTCCTGCTACTTGCGTGGCCTCTGCACTGTCCTGGAGGGACTGTGTATGCCTGAATGTGTGTCTGTGGCTCCTCTCTAGAAACTGGATGAGACTCGTACCCTGAGCAAGCACTCGAAGTCCCCCGAGGAAGAGGTCGAGATATCCGCTCGGAAATCTCTGTGCTAAACAGCACGGGTAGACTTGGCTAAACAGCTCAAGCGTGCTTTCAGTCTATCAGACAGAAAAATCAATGGATGAATGAATTAGGAATGAGTTGCTCTCATCCTCTTTTACCTAGTTGAGCCCCAACGTTCCCTTGGGCCCCACTGGACTGCGTTGCCACCTTTGTCAACCAATCGCTGCACAACCACTGCACTGCTGCCTCTCCCACGCTGTCACTGCGCTGCCTCTCCCACGCTGCCACTGGGATGCTGTCTTCTTCGTGTTGCTGGCCTCATGGGCCCCACTCCAGCTCTCTAATATTTGTCTTTGGGACTTTAGGAGAGTGAACTGACTTAATAGTTTATTTGTGGGGCCCCTTACCCACTTTATTTTCTGTTAACATTAGAAATGGCAAAATTTGACAAAAATTAATATTCCAATTGGCTGACCGCTAATTTGGAATATTACAGTGCTCCCCGCCAAAACGTTGCTTGTCCTCAAGCAACTGCAAAGATGGACGCCGCAGGACCTTCTCCCCCTCCCAAGTGGCATCCTCATCTGGAAGGTTCCTCCACCTGATCAAATACTCTTTGACTACCCTGCTCCTCAACTATCTCTCCCAAGTGTCTAGGATGGCCTTCGGCTGTAGCACCAAATACCCCTCATCATTAGTAGGCAGAAGCTCCATGGTTGCAGTCACCTGCTGCCCCAAAGCTTTCTTCAGGCATAAGACATGGAAAATGTTGTGAATTCGGCTCCCTGATGGCAATTCCAGCTCATATGTCACCTCTCCAACCTGTCGGTTCACTCTGTATGGCCCATAGAAATGCGTTTTGAGCTTTTCAACTCCTTTATGCTTCAGCGTGGACTGCTTGTAAGGCTGAAGACGGAGGTATACCAAGTCATCCACCTCGAACTGCCTCTCCACGCGGCCTCTATCTGCGTACAACTTCTGCTGATTTTGAGCTGTGGCTAAGTTATCCTTGAGAGCCCGGAGTATGTCTTGGTTCTCTTGGATCCAGTCTTTGGCCCAGGGGGCCTTGCTAGCTCCAAACATCACATCAGCAAAAATCAGAGCATTATAATCGTACAAAGCATAAAATGGTGACATACCAATCGACATGTGGAATGTTGTGTTATTGCAGTATTCCCCCAAGTGAAACCAGCGTAGCCAAGCCTTCTGCTGCCCCGTGACATAGTTCCTCAAGTAGCCTTCCAGCCACTTGTTCACTATCTCGGTCTACCCATCTGTTTGCAGGTGATAGCTGGTGCTGGGTGTTAACTCTGTGCCCACCAAACAAAACAACTCCTGGCAAAAGCCTCCCATGAACCAGCTGTCCCTGTCACTGACTATGGTCTTTGGAAGACCATGAGTGGTGAAAATAACCCAGAAAAATAGCTCAGCCACTTGCGAAGCAGTGTACCGAGCTGAAATGGCGAAAAAGTGAGCATACTTCGTCAATCGGTCAACCACCACGAAAATGCAATCTTTTCCCTGCACCATGGGCAATCTGGTGATGAAGTCCATCGAGATGCTTTCCCATTTCCCCTCTGGGATGGGAAGTGGCTGTAACAAACCCGCCGAATGGTTCAACTCCCCTTTATTCCGTTGGCAAACTACGCACTCCTAGACATGCCGGAGTACGTCCTCCTTGAGGCCCTTCCAAGAGAACCTCTCCCTGATGGTCTTGTACGTCTTCGTGAATCCTTGGTGGCTTGAAAGCGGCGAGTCATGGGCTGTGTGCATAATCTTCTCCCTTAGCTAGGATTTTCTTGTCAAGAAGATCCGGTCACGATAATAGATGACCTCACCCATCACCCTGTATCGGTCATCTGTCACTTGCCCATCCAGTATCTCGTATGCAAACCGGTCTTTGGAGTACTCCACCAAAAGCTAGGCCTTCGAATCTGCGTCAATGCTCGTCAAGGACATCGTTGCATGCCTTTGGGACAACGCATCTGCTACCACGTTGTTCTTCCCCTTGGCATACTCGATGTCAAAATCATACGCCTGGATCTTGCTGACCCATTTTTGCTGCCTTTCCTGCTGCTGTTTCTGCTCAAGGAAGAATCTAAGGCTATTGTGGTCGGTCCTCTCTTGGAAACTATTTCCCACAAGGTACTGCCGGAACTTGGCCAATGCAAGCATGATGACCAGCATCTCTTTGTCATAGATGGGGTACAACCTCTCATGCGGCAGTAGCTTCCAACTCTCGAAAGATATGGGATGCCCCCCTGCATTAATACTGCGCCTACCCCCTCTCCTGGAGCATCACACTCCAGCACAAAGGGTTGCGTGAAGTCGGGTAGTGCCAATACCGGACAACTGCTCATCACCTCCTTGAGCCTGTCAAAGGCCCTCTGTGTAGTCTCTGTCCAATTGAAAGCCCCCTTTTTGGTGAGGTCTATGAGGAGTGCTGCAAGCTGTGAAAACCCCTTGACGAACTTTCGGTAGTAGGTGCAATTGCCCACAAACCCTTGGAGTTCTATTACATTCTTCGATTTTGGCCAATCCTGGATGGCCCTGATCTTCTCCTCGTGGACTCTCACTTCGTCCACCCTGATGATATGCCCCATGTAGAGCATCTCTGTCAGCCCAAACTCGCACTTGGATAGCTTGGCATAGAAATGTTGCTCCAAGAAACACAATACAACCTCTATGTGCTGCAAATGCTCCTCCCATGTGCGGCTGTAAATGAGAATGTCATCAAAGAACACTAGCACAAACTTCCTCAACTGACCACGGAAGATGTCGTTCATGCAAGATTGGAATGTAGCCGGAGCGTTGGTCAGCCCAAAGGGCATCACCAAAAACTCAAAATGGCCATAGTGATAGCGAAACATAGTCTTGGGGACGTCCTGGTCCCTCACCCTAATCTGGTGGTACCCCAATCTCAGATCGATCTTGGTGAAGAACTGTGCTCCCCTCAACTCATCCATTAACTCATCGATCCTGGGGATAGGGTAATGGTTCTTCATGGTTTTCTTGTTCAAGGCCCTGTAATCTATGCACATCTGCAGTGTGTCATCCTTCTTCTTCACCAGAACCACTGAAGAAGCAAATGGGCTCGTGTTAGGCCTGATATGCCTCGATGCCAAGAGCTCATGTATAGCTCTCTTATTCTCATCCCTATAGGCCTTGGGGTGCCTGTAGGGAGTGGTGATCACTGCCTGGATGCCCTGCTCCAGCTCAATGGTGTGCTCAAACCCCCAATCCGGTGGGTGCCCTGGTGGGATATCCCCAAAAACCGTGGAGTAATGGTCTAGGATAGCCTGCACATTCGGGTGCGTAAACTGACTCGAGACACCTGCCTTTGAAATCCTTAGCTCCACTGCCCACTCTATGTCTCCCTTCTAGAAATCTGCCTCCATTCGATGCGCAAAAACTATCTGTGGAGGGTATGTGTGCATGCCCCTAAGCATCACGTGCTTCCCACTCTTCTTGTTCGTCCACTCCATCTCCAGTGTCTCCCAATCCGTAGTGACCTTCCCAAGGGTGATAAGCTATTGAACACCCAACACTACATTGCTGTCTGGAATATCAACCACGAAGAAATATTTTTCAACGTATATGTCCCCATGGTCAATGTTAATGCCGGGACATAACGCATGCACTGAATGGTCCTGGCCCCTGGAACCAACACAGAAAACCCATCAAAGTTTTCTGTCTGTATGCCTCTCCTTTGGACTAGCTGGGCATCAAAGAAGTTGTGCGTGGCCCTGCTGTCCACCAACACTGAGACACGCTGCCTTTGAACTGTCCCTCGGACCCTCAGTGTTAGGTACTTGGGAACTCCCCGTAAGGATGCAAGGACCCCTCCTGTAGGTGCAAACGCTGACCCTCCTACTGCTGGGGGAGGTGGTGGTGGATGATCCTCTCCTGGTGCTCTGGTGTCAGCATCTCCTCCCAACTCCTCATATGCCTCCTCGTATCCTTCACTATCGGAGAAGACCTCAATGTAGTGTGCCTTCCCTTCGGCATATCTGTGACCCGGTGCCCATGGCTCCTGACAGGTGAAGCAAAGCTTCCTCCGTCTCAAATCTCTCTAGGTATCATCATCCAAAGTCCCTCGACCTTAGTTCCTTCTCGGTGGTGGGGCTCTCACGTCCTTCCCCTTTTGTTGGAATGCTGGTCTATTGGGCAAGGGAGCCCTCGTCCTCGGCAAAGCATCCTGCAAGTCTTTGGTTCTTCCTATTGCGTCTTGTAGCGTAGTGGGCCGAGTAGACCTCACTAGCCCACGCAAGGGTTTAGCCAGTCCGTCAATGAACATGTATACTTTCCTAGGCATAGACAAATCTGGAACCATCACTGAAAGCCTCAGAAACTCGGAAATGTAGGTTTCTGGGTTCCCTATCTGTTTGAGCTTGGTTAGCTCAACAAAATGTTCCTCTGGGTCTTTCCGATCAAACCTTTCTATCAACGTCCGGGTGAACTCATCATACCCTGTCACTCTTGAGTGACACAGCGTAGCCTTCCCATGGAACCACCAGTCATGGGTTTCCCCCTCAAGATGCAGCGCTGCCACCTTGATGGCCTCCACCTCCGCCATCTGATTAAGCTGGAGATAAATATCCAGCTTCTCGACCCAAGCTTTGGCTGAACATTTCGATGACCCATCGAAAGTAGGCAAGAAAAGTCTGCCCACGGTACGCTGCAGGTCATTGCCCTGCGTGTATCCTCCTCCTCTGGTCTGGTCTTGTGGTCTGCTGTTGTTCTTCAATTGAATGAACTCGTTGAAGGTAAGGGCATCTCTGAACTCCGGCCCATAAGACTGATATTCCGCAAAATGTTCACCGTAGTGAGCCACCTTCGGCTCTTGTGGCCCCCCTGATCCTGCTCTCGAAGCCAGGAATGTGGGCATGGTAGAGCGTGGTGGAGTGCGTGGCACCACCCGCTGTGCATCGTTAGGCTCATGAGATCCTGCATTGACTTTAGAAGGAGGCTAGCAAACTCCTTTCCATCGTCTCTTTCCTCTGCCATTGGTGCTTTTCGCTTCTCCTCTTCCTTCGGAACGCTGTTTACTTGGTCTGGCGTGATTTCAAGCCTTCTTTCCTTGCTTCTGTACCGCTGCCTTTGATATGTGATGTTCTGCCTAACCTTTGGTGTCATAGAGCGCGTGCTCCACAGGCTGAACTAAGTCATGAGCTTTGATACCACTGTAATATCCCAAATTGGGAACAAACAATAATATAAAGCATGCAAAGACTACAACTACAACAAACAAAATATAACCATCAAAAACACGATGATGGAGCCAAAAAGATCTGAGCCATTTTATTAAATCTCTGATTGGAAAAGGTACAAGGAGGTGCTTAGAAAGATGGCACCTTGGCCTGCACAAGGCAGGCTGAAATGACCCCTCAACCCTGCTCCTAAATCTCTGCTACTCTGCATGGCTCCTCCTCAGCGTTGTCCTGGCTGAACTACTGCTGCTGGCTGAAAAGGGATTGCGTGTTGAGGTTGTTCTGCTGCTTAGAAAATTCTAGGAATTAGACACCGGACTCTCCTCAACAAACCCAGAAAAACCCGCGAAGGGTTTCTAGAAATCCTGACCATGGAAATTGGCCCTCTTGGGCTTGGCACGCTGTTCTGCTGGGCACTTTGGTTTTCTGGCTGAACTATTGGAAGAAGCTACTAGAAAACTGCACAAGAACCCTGCTAGGAAGTGGCTAACCTCCTCTCAAACCCTCGGCTGCAATCTGCTCTTCCTTCTTCTCTCTTGAGGCTACTTCTCAATTGGACTGCGTAATTCTCCTGCTACCTGCGTGGTCTCTGCGCTGTCCTGCAGGGACTGCGTATGCCTGAATGTGTGTCTGTGACTCCTCTCTAGAAACTAGATGAGACTCCTCTCTTGAGTGGGCACTCGAAGTCCTCCGAGGATGAGGTTGAGATCTCCGCTCAGAAATTTTTGTGCTAAACAGCACAGGCAAACTCGGCTAAACAACTTGCTGACCACTCTTTGTCAACGACCCCATAGCAGTACACCCCTTTTTTCGCAAAAGGGACCTATCATGTTAGAGTGTTTGTGCCATTCAGATTTCATCATTCAGTCAATAGTTTTGTAAAATATGTAAACCCATTTTGCATGTTTATAATGTAAATAAGCTTAGCATGACCATCATTTATGTAACAACTTAGGTAAGTCTAGTATTTTGGTGACGATTTCTATCCTAGGAGGTTTTTCGTCTCACTGATTCATCTGTATCTCTAGACAGAAATGATCGGCATAGTTTTTCCCCTCCAACCTCACCCCAAAGCTAGGGTGGATTTTGTTGTCAAGATATTAAGTGAGTCATAGTGTTTTTTATCGAGTCTTTGTAAAAGTAATCTGAGAATGATCCTAGCTAATTGGCTAGATCATTTTATTACAGATTGTTGGGTCTACTAGATCATATTTTGAGTCGCAGAATTGGGTAGATTATTGATGGTCTATTATAAACAGGTGTTCCCCTCATGGGTTTAATGTATTAATCTTTTGTAAAGAGGGTTGGAAAAATAATTGATCCCCTCATGAGTCAATTAATTAAATTTACTGGCCAAATTAATTTAAAAATCCTAAGCCAAAAATTTAATTAATTTTATGTCCAAGGTAAATTTAAATTCTTCAGAGGAAAACTTTGTGGGTCTCTAAAAAATAAACTTTTAGTGGTCTTGGGCCAAGGAAATATTGAAAATTTTGAGAAATTTGGACCCTTGGGCCTTGGTAGTTAAGGCAAAGCCAAATTTATGAGGTAATTAATTCAAAATTATTATTTTTGAGCTAATTAAAAATGAATTAAATGAAAATTTCGAAATTTCTCAAAAAATAATATTTTCGACGGACGAGATTAAAAGATAATCAAATCCTTTTCGACGGTCAAGATTACTTTGATGGGGATCAAGCGAACTAGCTGTTGGAAATTTTACCTATAAATTAGAGGTCAGTGTTAGTCTTTTGATCATCCGATATCTTGATTGTGTACTAGCTCTTGAAGCTCTCCTATAATACTTTCTGGAATAATACAAACGAAGTCTTTGGGGTTTTAGTTGATGGTCGTGTTCCTCTTCGGCATTTTGTGGTAAACTTGTTCTTTATTTTCTACTGGTAACCATTTCACTGAATTGTTGATTAATAACTTTTGTAGAGTAATCTATTGCACAGGTATCTTGCTTAGGCTACTGATTTAAGGTAAGAATTTTAATTGGATTGAGTTAGCAGGTATCTCTAACTCTTGAAAATTTCATTTTTATCTCATTTCACTATTGATTTAACAATTTAACTTTAAGTGTGCAGAAATCTCTCGGATTTAGAATTGGGCGTTTGGGGAAGTACTCGGCTAGAGCAGTTGACTCCCAAGGAAATAGAATCTGAAGAGTCCTCTGGATCTAATTCCCCAAGCTTATCTTAAGTTCTCTTTTTGCAGGGTTTTTCTAGGGCTTGTGCCTAAATAAAAAATTTATTTCAAATTTTATCGAATTTAAAGTTAGATCTGGCTAGTAAGAGCCTTAGATCTTCAGATCTAGGAGCGAAGTCAGACTTACACTCCTTAGATCTGACAAATCTGCAACTTTTGTGCATAGATCTATAAATTCATTGTATAGATCTGTATTTTTTAATTGTGTAAATATTTATATTTTTTTTTTAGTTTTTCTGATTTCTAACTTGGGATCAGGTTTTCGTTTTTGAATTTTTGTAAATGTGCTGGGATTCTGGGTTTTGGTTTCTGGTTATGTGTAGTTGATATCTGAGGGTTTTTCAAAGGAAATTCCAAGATCTGAGCAAGATCTAGGCCCTGGAGGGTAAGATCTTGTCTCAGAATATAAAAATTTTGCAGGAATTTTCCGCCAAGGTTATCAAATCAGAAAAGTTTTCCTGATTTGGTTTTTCTCACAATTAAATTTCTGGGGAAATTTTATTTTTCAAAACTTGAAGTGGCGTTTTATTTTCTGCCAAGGGTTATTATTGTTTTCTTTTAATTTTGGGACGTTGAGGAGCTTCTAGACCTGCGTTTTTTCTCTCGCTGCTCCTTTTCCCTTTCTTGCTGTCTGCTCCCGTTTTCTTTTACGCCGTGACAGACAACATTTCCCTCATCCTCTGTTCTCTCGCTCCCTTAACCCTCAATTTTCCTCAATCCTGTCCTTTGTGTGTAGTCAACTGCTCCTTCTCGCAGCTCCAGCTCCTTCGCTCCCTTTCCTTTGCGTCCCATTTGCCGGCATCTTCCTCCGCATTCTCCTTTCCCTGCCTCTTCACATGTTCCATCCTTGCTGTCGGTTTCCCTTTCCTGTGTGAGCTTCCCCATTCTCTGCTGCCCGCGCGTCCTCACCCCATCGTTAATTCCATCGCATTCCCTTGCTGCGACATTCGTTACTGCTTGCCGACGTCCTCCCTCCCTCTCCTCCTTTCGACTTGCATACACTCCTCTAACCTAAATTCAAAAGCACATAACATTTAACTTTAATTTTGATTTTATGAGATTCGATTTAAATATATATTTTTTTAGTTTGCCTTTTGTAAAAAATTAAATTTTTTTATTAACTTTTAAATTTCCACATTTAAAAAATTTAAAAAATTCAAAAAACTCTTAACTTTTAATTTTAATTTTAATTATTTTTATTTATACATTAAAAACAAAATAAAAAATTCATTAATGTTTTAACATTAGTCAAATTCAAATTTAATTTTTTTAGTCTTTTGATTCTTTGTGTTATCTAAAATGTGGAAAATCATTTTTTAAGTTTATCTTATGACATTAGGGTTTTGGGTCATTTCAATGATAAAATTTTTTTAGGCTTGGCAAAATATTTAATTGTGAAGAAATTCCTATAGTTGACATGATTCAATAAATTTTTTTATTGGATTTGCATTATTTTAGATTATCGTTTAATCCATAAAATTGCTGGACGAAGTGTTTATTTAGCATTGAAATTTCATGGTATTTCTTGATGATTAATTACTGAGATTTAAGTGCTAGTTACTTTCATATGCTTCAGTTGAGTTTGATGATTATTGGCATGAGATTTTTAAATGTTTAATATCTTGATTAAAATCGCCTATGGTTTAGCTCTTGTTTCATTTACTTGAAATATTGGATATTCTTTGAATATTTGTGGGAAATCTTCAAGTAATTCCGATCGATATTTTTCAGAGCTTTATTGTGGATCTGTGATAAATCTTATATCTTTTAATTGAGTAATTTTTTGGCATCTTCATAATTGGCACTCTCGCTTAAATACTTAGTGGTTGAATCAGATAATTTGCAATCTAAGTGCTTTAGGCTTTTAACATCACCTCTCATCTTCGAAGCTTGCTTCATCTCGCTCCTTCTTCAAATCATTTTTCTTGCATTCTGCATTCTTAGTTAGCATTGCGTACATGATAATTATTCATCCAAGCAGCAGTTTCTCATCAAGTACTTGGTTGTAATTTCCTTAGCAAGATAGTTGACTCCATAAGGAACTGGTTATTGGTATCAATCATTCAAATTTAATCAAATCATTTAAGCTTGCTAGATCTTTTACAGGTATTTGGTCGTTTAACTGTGTCTCCCGAACTGGTTGGTTCCCAACTAGTTCTCCTTCATTCCATTTCCATAGGGTCTACCCCCCTTAGTCTGCTAAAAGGAGACAACTTAAACAGAGAGATTGGGCATCAGGGTGACAACCCCCGATCTGAGCCGTTGTCGCGGTGCCTAGACATTCTGTGCGACAACATAACTCAAGCGTGATTTGAGTCTATCAAACAGAAAAACCAGTGGATGAATGAATTAGGAATGAGTTGCTCTCATCCTCTTTTACCTAGCTGAGCCCCAACGTTCCCTTGGGCCCCACTGGACTGTGCTGGCACCTCTGCCAACCAATCACTGTGCAACGACTACGTTGTTGCCTCTCCCACGCTGTCACTGCGCTGCCTACGCTGATGCCTTTGCTACGCTGTCATTGCGCTGCCTATGCTGATGCCTCTCCGACGTTGTCACTGCGCTGCCTACGTTGCTGCCTCTCCCATGCTGCCACTGGGATGCCGTCTTCTTCGTGTGGCTGGCCTCACAGGCCCCACTCCAGCTCTAATATTTGTCTTTGGGACTTTAGGAGTGAACTGACTTAATAGTTTATTTGTGGGCCTCCTTACCCACTTTATTTCCTGTTAACATTAGAAAAGGAAAAATTTGACAAAAAATAATATTCCAATTAGCTGATCGCGAATTTGGAATATTACAGGCTTGCATTGAGCTCGTTTGGCACCATGACAAGTGTAGAGGGCTCCTAAAATCAAGGTCTAGGGGTTGGCCCCCATATCTCTTTGAAAATCATCATGTAGCTCCCAAATGTGGGTTTGGGGCACAAAATTGGGTCTCATGGGTCTCCAAGTGATTAATAAGCCTAGTTCTACTCCAATGTTGAAGGCACTGAAGATGGTGCTAGCCCTCCCATGTGTTAAGGCACGAGACAAACCTCATCTGAGCCCTAGATCAACTGCCAAATCATGTGATCACTACTAAGCCGGTTGGGGCATGCTGGTTCGGGCGCATCATCCCATGAATAATACACCAAACGCAAGAACATTGTGGGTGCTGAAGGTGCCCATGGTTGTGAATGATGCTCTACGTTTGTTTGGAGTCCCATGGCTCTCAACGCATAACTTGTGGGTGTCAATATGCCCCTCTAGAGGATCTGGACCCCAGTTAAGTTGCGCAGACCTATAGATGGAACCACCCGTCAATCACACACAATATATGGTGTTGGAACTTTCACCATTTAGTACATTAATCATTATTGCATCTAAGTGAACCAAGCTTGAAAGAAATGGGCACAATAACACTTCATATGAGGCTTCTCTTCCAAAATTGGGGCCTTGGTCATGTAATGGTGTTACCTCCATAGGTAGGAGTGGTTAATAGATAATCCTATTAGGTGTTCCCCTAGGGGAAATGACATGTCATTGGTCCACCCCTCAATCAATAGGTGCCATGTGAATAGTGGTGGAACAAAGCTGTATAGACTTCATGGGCAAGTGCCACTGTCAAAGAAACCAACTATGATGAAATACCTCATCCTTGTGTATAGATGTGAGGAGGGAGCAAGCATGGATGCATGAGTTACCTCGGCCTTTGTTTTTCCACTTGTTTATATTTCCTTTTCCTTTTTATTGATTTTTCCTTGTATTACTGCTCGTAGCTCGAGGAATGAGAGCTTGCTTTGTATGAGGTATAATAGTTATTACCCCCTTTGGGATGGGGCAGTTCATCGCCCATCAGGGGTTGGGACATGCAAGGGTTCCTTGTCTTCTATGAGATAGGACAACATTGGCCCAGGAACCGAGTGATGGCCATATGAGAGAGGCAGAGATCATGCTTTGCTTTTGCCCATGTGCTAATTTGTACGTCCCAGTTATCTTTTGCATTTTCTTTTTTTCTTTTCTTGTGGCCATCATATGCTCTTTTTGTTTCTTTCAGTTGCATCAACCTCCCAGGGTACATTTCCAGGCCCTACCTAGGTATGAAGATGTATGGGTGCCAAATCTTAGAGAACCAATGGTCAGTTGGACCCATAGAAGGGAGTTGGAATAGGGGCTCACAATGTAAGATGGAAAGTGGTAACAAATAGGGAGAGATGGGGCTACATTATCTCAATAATATTTTCCCAAGTAGTGCCCCTTCCTAAAGCCATGGGCCATTAGGGGAGGTCCCATTGGACTAGGATTGAAAATTAACCCGCCATTTAAGGTGAGGGAACAAGGCTACGACCAAGCTTCTTCCTGGTTACCCCATAATTCATGTCAAAATGCCCAAATATAAACAAGCATAAGCAACTGTTTGCAAAATGAATAAAGTACCTTTTGATCAGAAGCCCATCTTCCAACATGTGCTCTTAACAAATGGGTGAGGAGACATATGACTGATGTAGGTGGCAGAGATATGAATGGCACGTCACATCAACTATAAGGTGGCTCATAGGGGTTGCTGGTTGCTGAATGGAAGAGATGAACAGGAGAAAAGTTTCTCCTAGGGGTCACCCACTTTTGGTGGGTAACAAAGCTCATCCAAATGTTATTGGAGAACCCAAATCGAATTTAATCATTGTTGAAATAGAACTCAAACTCAAACTGTGTGACATAGACTATAATTCTAAGAACCTTATCATTTGTTGCATTTCAAAGTAGACTTATAAAGCTATTATTCAAATCTGCCCTCATCATTTGGAAAATAATCCCATAACATATTTGTAATAAGTTCACAATCCATCCATTTATCACCATATATCTGTGCACTTAGTGAAGATAGGGAAGCCCTGATTGGTAATGAGCCATCTTAAAGTTAGGGAAAAAGGTTCTAAGGTGATAGTGGTAACTCTTCTAAGTTTCACTTAGCATTTCACCTGGTGAAAACTTTGCACCTTCGGTGAGAGTTTAAGTGATAACACTTCCAACCATGATTGAAAGACAGCATCATTTAAGGGGGAGGACAAGTAATGTGTATAAAACAACATTGTGTAATAATGATACATTACATGATAACAACAACAACAACAACAACAACAACAATAATAATAATATTCAGACACCAAATTCATAACCCTTAAATGTTGTGACCAATCAATGAGTATTTACATGCTCACAAGAGCTATTGTAAAATGATCCCTTGTCACATTATTAGATATATTTGATCATCATTGATTTCTCTATTTAATCCTAACTACTGAATAAATAAATATATTGTAACACGTGAATTTTTATGACTAGCTGCTCTTAGTCTCCATGGATACATTTTTAAATTTTCTCATTTATAAATTTGTATTGTTTGAAATCTGAGATCTAAAATTAGGTTTGGCCTAGCCCTGGAGAAGTTGTGTTACATTTCTTATATCTCATCATTCTGAAGTTGTATGAGTGCATGCTTAATTTTCAAGCTCTATGTTAAAGTTGATAGAGAATAGTTTTTGTTCTTTTTTTGGTTGATTAGTGATTGTTTGGGTGGTCAAATGTGGAAGCAAGAATATTGAATCTGTTTTTTCTTGGGTGAATTTCAGGTTTATGCTATTGGTGGGGAGGGGATATTGCAGGAGCTAGAGCTTTGTGGCATTGAAGGTATAGGTGGCCCGGTATGTTTTCTCTCTCATTATATAGACGGTGAATAAGATATCTCACTAGATTAAATTTGGGTCTCAAATGGGCCTTCTAAGAAAAGTTATAAATAGTAAAAGAATATGCTACATCATACTAAGCATATGCCAGCTGCAGTAAGTTAGAGGTGTTATCTGGCGAAGGATATTTTATAGTTTCATTAATGATAGTTGCCGAGTAATTATGGTTACTGTAGAGTTAAGAAGCGAGAGTAAAAAATAGTAATATAAGAATTAGATTCTTGTGCACACTTTATTTTATTTATAATAATCCATAATTAATTAAATATACTAATATCATTTTTATATACTTAATAATAAATTTAAAACTCAAAAAATAAAATTATAATTAAATAACAGTAATTTTTAATAATAACAATTTTCTCTATGTAATGTTTAATAAAAATAAAAATAATAATAATAATAATAATACGTACATACATCCTATAAATATTTTATATAAAAATAGATTGTATGCATATGCCGTGGCATTCATATGGCACATGCCTAAGAGTTTAAGCACTAACAAAAAATTTCAATTTGATCTGTCGGTCCACTTTGGGTCCCAAAAACTGATCCTGTAGCTGTCCTGTGTAACCATTCTATACCTGTTCTTCTATCTAGCCCGAATATATGAGACCAACAATAAAAGTTCCTCTTTTTTGCTCCTGTATACTATGTCAGAAAAGATAACTGCTGTTGAAATATGGCTGAAGCATTGTTAATAAGAAAATATCTATATAAAAGGAAAGAGCACATAAAGAAATCCTTCAGGTACATGGGTTTTGAAAATGTCCGCTCTTGAGGCCTTCGTTGCTTTTCGTGACTTCTCACTTTCCTTCTGTTGAAGTTTGTGGTAGCTTCAGAAGGTCTTCTGCATAGGCTTGGTGTCTTAGCATGCAGGAGATGATTTAATGCGTCTTTAGGTGTTTGCCTGGTGGAGTAAGCGATTTATGTCTTCTTTCCTAAGTCTAACTTAGGAAAACTACAATAATTAAAATCAATTAATTGTTGTGGACTATTAAGTCTGTTGTTGCTCAAATTGTACACAAAATTGCAACAATGCTCAGGGGTGGGGCTATCACTCTGTTGTAGCCGCTACAACACCACCCAAAATTTTGGGTATATTTAAAATTTCGGGTCCCCCTCTGCTCGCCTAGTCGTTAGGGTCTTTCACCGAACCTGCAATCAGTGACATCCCAACGACCTATCCCCAACCCCTCATGAGTTGTCTCGCCCTCATGATCAGGCGCTGTTGTGCAATCACGCCATGTGCGAAGGATCGCCATGCATACATTCGAATGGAAACTTGCGTGTATTTACATTAAGAGCGCTTGCATCATGGATTGTCCAGGCACTCTGTTTTAGCACTTTGCCGAGCTCATAGTCTAATATTTATTATTTGGGGGTACTGTTCTCTAAAATGTAACTGTAAACTAATTAGTGTTATAACATTACGTGCAGGCGATCCCACAGATGATATACCAAAGAATATCACCATCGCGTTGGGAGGAAGAGATTGGAACCCAGCTAACAAGAGCACAATGGTTAGGGAAGTTGTCAATCATGGGGAAGAAGACTCTCTTACAAGAATACAAACAAAGTGGCAAAGCTAATGTTTGCTTGGACATGCGGTCTGGGGAAAATGATGACAGATAAGGCTATCATTAGATTCCAGAGTGAGCGACAGTCACGGATGCTTAAGAGCGACAAATACACTCTATCAGATGGAGAAGATGACATTCTTACTTATCATGGTGTTACTCTATCAACTCTTGACGACCTTGAGGATGAGATTGTTTGAAAATGAAAATGATGATGACACAATTACCAGGAAGCTACATTTTGGTGGGGGTGCTGATCAAGAAACAATCCCGATGCTGCCATTTTAGAAGGAGACGAAATAAGCATAAACTCAAAAGGGAAGTTTTGGAGATCCTGCACAATACCATCTAAATGTCGATGGGTGCACACAAGGAACATATTTCACCACTCCAACAATTCTAGCCTGAAGTATAGCCCGGTGAACAAAGCGGACTCAAAAGATCTCCCTAGAGAATGACAATCTCATTCAAGGCGTTCTCGTGCCGGGCAGCAGAGCGAAAGCACACATGTGGGTGTGGCAAGCCAACGGCAGAGTTTCAAATATGTGAACGCACCTTTGAGAAGCAACATCTATTAATCCTGAGCTACATAGTGTGGAATTATTTATGCTGCAAGGAGTACATGTGGAGGAACGAAAGGGCCTTAAAACCCCAGTCTCCTTTGCTCTTACATGTCCATAAAGATTGTCTATGCGAGACCATGAGAGATGGAGAATTTGAAATTGAACCTAAAAGGTCATGTTTAAATGCATACACCTTTTGGTAGCCAGGCACATTGATGCATATGCAGAGAGAGTCTGAGTGTTGTACCCAAGTCAGATAATGGCGAAGTACATTTTGTCGCTGGAGATTGTACAAATCCTGTAAAGGCCATTCTTCTGAAACGACCATAATTTTGAGTTGTGTTGACAACTCTGGCAAATTGGGGAAGGGAAGCAATGTTTGCTAGACCTAAGCTAAACAGTGGGTGCAAATCAATGGACCAAGGTTATGATTTTAAATATTATGCAATGAAATCAAGGCGCAAGACCATGTAGTTTCCAAACCATATAAAATGGTGGATCAAGACTATATGAAAAACATTACAAAGGAGCTTAATATTTCTATGGCAGATATAGTGATCAAAGCTTATGTTTAAAACATGGGACGGAGTGTATGACCAACCTATAGAAGCGTGTTATAATAACTATGTTGTGTTACAAATGGGCGCAAATGTTCGATGGCAGGTTTTCTACCAATGGTAAATGTTTGGAGCGGACATATATATATATATATATATTGGTCAAACCTCACCATTAAAATATGGAGCAGAACTACATATGGGCGCGAAGGCTTCTATGCATGGTGGTCGCATTTAATAATAAAAAATTTGGAGCAATATACATATATAGCGGTCAACTTTACGTTGGAAACATGGCGCAGAAATGCATGGACACGTTGCATGGAACCAAACGTTCGATGGCAGGGTTTTGGAATAGACATATGTACGCAGCAGTCAAAAGTTGTGTTCAAACGTTTGGAGCGTATGTTTAATGGTCAAAAGGTATGTTTGAACATGGCAGCGAATGTTATAACAGCTATGGTTCGATATATGATAATCTACAACCATGTTTCAAGCGGTGCAAGGACCATATGGTTTTCCAACCATATAAGATTGGAGGAGAGATATCATATAAACAGAACTATATGAGAAGAACATTACAAATGAACGCAAAGGTTTCGTTGGCAAGTTTTTGATCTATGTTAAAACCTGTGGAGCGGACATATACGTGTGATGGTCAAAATTTACGTTCAACACATGGTCATGACAAACCTAGAGCGGCAGCCAAAATATTATGATAACTCAGGCGCGATAATAGTCAAAAGTCGTACAAAGCCGTGAATAGAAGGTTTAACAACGATATTGGTAATATTTGCAACTTCGGCATTTTAACTTGGTCTCTTCTTTACTTAAGGCTGAGGTGGAGCGGGTTCAACGTTCTCGTCAGCATCGATTACGATCATTACCAGCTGTTTACTGTTCTTCACCTGCTTTCTATCATGGGAAGCGTACATGCCTTTTCTATTCTCGATTAAAGCCGCGCATGGAGGATAGTTTCCTCTTGTTGCCTCCAATACACTCACCATTACAACGATGACTTAAATCATGGGAAGCGCAGTTGCAGCGTGCATGAGGCAGTCCACAGCGTGATTCTTGGCTCTCCGCCATGTGTCAAAGGATGTGTTGATCCAGTTTGAAAAAAAACTCCAGCGTTTTCCACCTCGGGGAAGAAAGTTTTCGATGTCGAACGTTGCGACTTCTTCTCCACGCATGACACCACGTGGACTGTCTCGTTAAATGGCGTTTTAATGGAGGCAGGCAGCGTTTGCTATCATCCAGCGTGAACGAGATAATAATAATGGCAACATAATCCTGCCCAGAATGCATGCGCATGGATTCAGTTGTGTCAGCTTTGTCATTGCCGTAGGATGCACCAGGAAAAAGCGAAACGCTCAATCGAACCAGCGCAGTAACAGCTATGGAGCGTTATTTCCAGAATGACAGATCCCTCGATATAGTAGATGAGAAATATTCTGTTACAAGATAAAAGTTCCACCTTCAGAATTATATCAAAAATGCTGGCTCGAGGAGGCTTGGCGTTCGGTGTTAAATCATTATATGGTCGCAAGTTAAAACGAATTCCGTTGGCATGGCCGAAACATGTTTCATATCCGTGCTTCCAAAAGAGGGCGTGAAATGACTAACTCAAATCTAAATGCGCATCCAGCAGATTGACGTATTAGATTTTCGTTGGAAGACTGGTTTTGTTGACATCGTGTAAATATAGCGTGGCAATGGTGTTTGTCTGCTCACAACCCGACTTACCACCGCAGAGACAGAAGCTGTTCGTTATTAATTTTGATGCATGGTTAAAATTATCGATCCATCGACGAATCACCGTTAGAAGGGCAAGGGATTTGTTGGAGTGCGCTCCTTCCTGCAACTACAGCCAGATCGCGCAATCGAGCGACTCCCCCATACGTAAAAGCCATTCCCTTCGTTGAATGAAAGCAAGATTCAATGCAGGAGAAGACATTGCGCCTAAGCTGAACGATGATTGCACGATGGAGACAGCCATGCTTTGAGGTCGCAGTTCAACCCAGGTCGCTGGGTCGCAAACCTGTGAGGCTAGTGCAAATTGCGACCCTGCGACCCTTTTCAGATTGCGACCCACGTAGAGATCAAGTCGCGCGACCCCTCCAGGTCGTTGAGTCGCGATGCACGCTGCTGGACGGAAAATGCGACCATGCGACTGTGCGACCCCTCCAAGGTCGCAAGGTCGCAGAATGATATGTCCACTAGAGGCTGCGACCCATGAAAGCTCCGACCATGCGACCCCGCTTCGGGACAGGACTATACAGGGGTCCAAGCTAATCGTTAAAATCCCTTAATGTTATCTGTCAATATGCTCCTTATGCATCTGCGTTTTCTTTTATTGTATCTTTATTTTTTCTTCAACATGCATAAACATATTTATGTGGGTGAAGCTAATGGCTAATCTAATATGCTTACACGCAGGTAACATGAGGAGATTATGATGACGACCCAGACAAGGAAGTTTGTCTCTTACCCTGGGAATGCTGGTTCATGTGGCGGGAGCTAAGACTATCTCAACAGGAGAAATGTAGAAGGGATAAAACCTCAGGTCGCAGATTTCTTCAGGTCGCCAGGTCGCGGAGTCATGTTCCATGACAAACGCTCGACGACGCGACCCAGCGACCCAACGATTGGGTCGCAGGTCGCATACTCGTCGAGGTCGCAGCTCGCATATTTGCCTAGGTCGCAAGGTCACATAATCTGGGCAGGTCGCAGGTCGCACATTTACCCGGGTCGCGAGGTCGCAAATCCAAGGAGGTCGCAGGTCGCAAGTCACAGAATGGACTGGGTCGCAAGGCAGCCCAACAGTCAAGAAGGCCAAAGGTCAAGGAAACCCAAAGGGCAAGCTTTGCCCTATAAATACTTCCTTCGGGAACTTGTATAAGGATCTTTGGTTTGGCACTCGAGCTGAGTACACTGCATTATCTGGATTATACATTTGAGCATTAATACAAGCATTTTGAAAAGTCCCTTTTGTGGATCTGGTGTTGTTTTATGTATGAGCGCTTTTGAGTATTATGTTTTCAGTTTCTGAACGTCTTTAGATTAAGGGAACTGTATCTTTAATTCATATCACAATTGCATAACAGTTTGCTGAGTATGTTAATGGTGGTTGAGTTCATTTCACTTTCTTAACGAACGCTGATGGCTTTGTTTATTAGCATTTGTGTTACCATTTAAAACTTTTAGGAAGTGGAAGGCGTTCTTGCCATGAGGAATTGTTTCCTTTGTGGTCAGAACAGTCTACAAGCGTGACCCTAATGAAGTGTTGTTAACCACACTTCCTTCGGCTTTCATGCTTTATTATTTCCTCTTGCTACTCATAGTGTCATATGTACATTTAATGCATCAATCATATGTCTTGTATTAGTTGATTAGGTGTGTATCCACTGTTTTATAGAGTTTAAGCGAGACCCAAAGAAAGGAGAAATCAGTGGTAGCCGGACACACACCCCGGACGGGATCCCTATTCCAAACGGTTCAAGGTCTAATTGGGACCTTTTACCGGGGAGATCCCCTGCTATTGGCCGGGACAGATTTTCCCGTCAACACACTCTTATCCCTGCCCTTTCTATTTAAGCTGTCTCTAAAATGAAGGCTAAGGGGTGTAGTCCCTATGGCTGAGATGATGAGGAACTTGTTGGGAACCAACAAGCCTAAGAGAAACAATTGAATGGCCTATCAACTAGGGTTAAGATTAAATGGAATGTGAAATGATTAAGCACAATTTGATTAGATTCTTCAAGATTATGAATTATTGACCAATGCTTTTAAGATTAATTACTTGCACAATATGGATTAATTTTCCAAGGGACTGGATGAGCAATCGCTGTGGGATGCAAATTCTATCTTAGATGAAATGCAAGACCTAAATCTATGTGAGATTCAAGCTCTTGGTAGATTTCAATTAGATGCCCTATCTAAGTAAATCCTTGATTTGGATCTTAGTTGAAATGGACCTCTTGCTGCAACTTTGCCAATAATTTCTGCTATAGGTGATGAAATCAAATTCAGTCAAAGACCCATCTGAGGTATTGAATAGATCTTTCCAGTGATATAAGATACTTGAAATTTGATGACCTGTGGGGTGAGAAAATAATTCCACAAACTCAGAGGACGTGTGGCGATGCAGTGTTCCAGACAGGTGTAACTTCAATTGCTCATATCTCTCAAACTGGGAAACGAATTGAAATTCCGTAAAAAACCCATTTGAGATAATAAAAAATACTTTCAAATGAGACACTTTTCACTCTCTAATATGATCTGTGGAGACCGTGGCACTTTCACGAAGTTTACTGAAGATTACTGCAAAACATTGAAAGTGAAATATGTTTCAAATCCTCATGGAGCAGTAACCTGAATCTGGATTTATGCAGGAACAAAATAAAATACAGAAATAAACATAAACCGAGAGATGTAGCAGAAATAAAACTTCATTTCATTAATATCAAATGACTAAAATATGCTTATAGACGGAATGGACATAAACTAGCTAGGGCGATGGTAGCTTATCTCTGAGAAGAGATGTGGTGGCTACATGCCTCTAAATTGTATTACAATGAGGCTCAAGGGCCTTTTTATTATTGAACAATAAGAGATAACCCTAAACAGCCAAAACCCTAACCCGAGGGGATGTAACACCAAGAGTTTGTGGGCCCCATTGGAGTTAGTTGGGCAGCCAACTTCTCGGGGTCGTAACTTGGTCATAGTATCTCCGTTTGGCGTGTATGATACCTCGTTGGAAAGTTCTCTCTGAGGACTACGCCATTTAGGGCCTCAAACGGCTCCGGAAGTTCAGGACCTGAAAAACTGCTAAAAATAATAAATAAGAAAACTGATGAAACTAACTAGGTAGAAAGGCGGGTGGCCACCAATATCCACCTGGATCATCCTTCTTCTCAATTCTTTTGGAACTAGTCTCGAATGCAAGTTGTAGACAGAAGCCAAAGGAAGGAGGCTATGGCCTCATTAACGATACCTCCTGTGGGGTTCTAGCCACCTAGGTTCCTCTGTTCCTACAAGGAATTTCCCGTAAGAGAACTGCAAGGTCACCTATCTTAACTGTGAATGAGGGTCTAGACTCCTCAAATTGTGTGGAGAAAGTGGTCCTATCTTTTTTTCATCCAAGCTTATGCTTCGAGGTAAATTTTAAGAATGCACTTCTAATCCTAGAATGAAAGTGCAGATATGAGTGATTGCTTCAATGATATTATTAAATGAGTTAAGTACTCTAACAAGGTTAAATCACTTGAAATCAAAATGCTGATAATGATATTCAACACAAGATGACAAGAGAAATTAAAAGAAACACTTAGAACAAGATTAGCAATTTCAATTATCCAAGGTGCTATTAGAGCTTATTAGATGCTTATTTGAGCACAATAATGAGAGCAAGATATTCTTATGTTACTTAGCAATTAGAGACGATATCCTCACATTACTTATGTTATGAACCAATTAGATACAAGAGAGGCAATTTCTCTTAAGCACAAATACTAACAAGCACAAGGAAATATGAGATTGCTAACAATGATCTTTTAATAAAACTAATGCAATTATAAAAATGACATGCCAAGAATGCAAAAACAACAATGCGAGGATGCAAATGGTTGGTACGCAAAAGAGAGTAGCTAAGACATGCTATGCAAAGTGCAATGATAATATGCAAAATGCAACTAACACTTTATCAATTTGAAATAAGAGAGATGCAAGAAGAGATGCAAAGGAAGACTGTTGTCAAGACACCAATGTAACTTAAGATATTCAAGAGTTCCTCTTTCACTATATCATTGTTATAGATCAACCCACAAATTACACAATATTAGTCCCACAATCGACTTGAATGCAGGCAAAACTTTAAACAATCATGGAGTGACTTTTAGGCTTATTAGAATTAAGTCCTAAGCAATAATTTCAAATCTGATCAAACTTCTTTTACAATGATAACAATCCAATATTTCATTGGCAAAGGAGGTAAAACAGTGATCAATTTACTCTTTAAGTTATTTAGTGAATCGCCTTTAGGGTCTTGAGGATGTCTAGATTAGACTTACGACCTTTCATAAATGATTGTGCGCCACTACTTATGTCACTTATACCACTGTTATTAATACTTCAGATCTGATGTGATTTTTAAACAGTGAAAAGAGAGGGATGCGGATAAGAAATGCAACCCTTAGAGGCCTATGCCAAGTTTGGGGATACCCAAGAGAGAAGGCACTCCTCTAATGCTTGCACTCACAAAGGGTTAGCTTGAAACACAACGAGTAGATCTTTTGGATCAATGAAACCACATTGTTAGCCCAAACACATGTGCAATTAATGGATCAGACTTGTAGAGAACTAGCTAACAAGACTAGGGTCTAGAGTTTTGATGCCTTGGCCTGGTAACCCTTCGAAAGGGACTTGCAACACCAATGGATCAGCCTCAAAGCAATTTTGTATGATGGATCTAGCCCTCCAAGGGTTGCGGCTAGGGCTAGGAAGCCCAATGAGGCTTGCGACCTAGTGAGCAAGAGGCTTGCGGCCTAACGGCTAGGTCTCAAAGGCCTTGAATGATGGCACAAACGAATTTTGAGCCCTTAAAGCCCTTCTTCAATGGATGATAAGGTTGCGAAACCAAGACTAGCCCACAAATGGACAAAAATATAATGAGAACCCACTATAAACCCTTGCCAAAATTCACCTTAGACCTGCAAAATAAATTGTTAGCTCTTGAAATCAGTTGCAAAGATGAATTTAGGCCCTTCTAAGGCTATGACTAAGTCTTCGAGGGCTAATTAGAGCTGTAGCCAAGGGCTAGAGGCCTCAAAACCCTTGCGGCCACCTCCTGCAATCAAATTTTGACAGTTTCAAGCCCAAAAATGACCTCAACCACCAAGAAAACACTTGCAAAATCATTCCACAAGATAAATACTCAAGAAAACCCCAGTTGGAGTAGAAAACAAGCCCTCTAGGTCTAGCGACTTCCTCTTGGAGGCTAGGCATTGCAATTTGAGCACATGGGTCTCGTAGATCAAGCCCTAAAATGCCTAGATCTACTTTCCTTGGCTGAACGTACTTCGTTTCTTGGCTAGAAAACTCCTCGTTAGGTGAAGATAGGCCCAAACCCTAGCCGTCTAGGCTAGGTGAGGGTCCCAAAGCTCTTGCTTCAGATTTGTCTTTGAATCCTTGAGCTAAGGAAACCTGCAAGTCAAATAAATAGAGCCAAGCCACAAGATCTAAGAAACTCAAATAAAAACCTCAACATAATATTTACAAATGAGAAAAATAATATACAAGGGTTAGAAATAATTTACAAAATAATCTACAAATTATTTACACTGTTCATAATTAAAACAAGCTCTAGTTAGCAAATAAATCCTTATAGCCCAAATAGATTTTGAGAATAAGTGATAGAAATAATTTGTAATTTGATGTACAAACCCAAGCTCTGCACAATAAATCATTAGATAAGCTCAGGGTCCAAATAAAATGCAATCACCTTAAAGTACATGTACTTGGTTCATACCCAAGAGTTGAATATCTAAAGATCTCTACACATAAGATATATTATTAGCTCTAAAGGGGCTTGATTCACACAAGAAGTCTAGAGATCTAGAGATGCTTGCTAAATCTGCTAGTTTCAATGTGCTTACTCTAACCCAATACCTAAAGCAAGATACCTGTGCTAATAGATAATCCAACCACTGACTATGAAACAATAGTATTCATTTAAAACAATTAGAGCATTAAGATAATTTCAACACATACCATGAATCATCAAGCAAGAATACACCTTGAATTGAAACCCCAAAGACTTTTTATTAATGCAGAAATTCCAACAGAGTTTAGCTTAGTACAAAAAAAATTTCGACATAGTTGAAGTTATAATGAGGAGCTTGCGAGTTTCCTTATATAGAAAAATGAGAGGGAATAACCCCTCCAAGTGGAAATAATAGCTAGTTGCATTGATCCATGTAAAAAGAAAATTACCCCTTGATTAGTTGGCACACATGTCCAAAAATTTCGACCTTGTTCATTGCGCTGGAGGGGTCAAATTTTGACTTCTAGACCATGGAGGACCTCCAAAAAATAGAATTATCGTTACTTGTGTAAAATGATTCACTTCTTGGCCCAAAAAAATTGATTTGCTGGAAAATAGTCTTCTTTGGCACAAACGAATTTCTGGACTGGTCCTTCCTCCCTTGGAAATGAGGCTTTTATATTTGAAGTTGAATATTTTCCTTTGAAAATAGCTTCAAATAATTTTTTGATGAATTTTCCACTTGGAGGGTAATTAATTTTTCCTTCATTTTATTTTTTGACATTTTCTAGTATAATTTTGATTTTAATTGTTGCCAGAAATTTAAAAATAATAGACTCAAGAGGAGATTTAATATTTTTCCACATTCTAAGTGTATCTAAAAAATATTTTGGTAATGGTGTTCTAATTATGAGGAACCATTCACCAAAAATATTAGTAGATAACACTTTTACATCATGATATTACAAATCAACCCTTAAAAGGGGAAAATACACATAGACATTGACTCTTAAAACTTCACCAAATTCTGCAACACAAAACACATGACCTAGTATGAGCGAATACATAGACTCGATTAACACTAGGACTCACCTAAGACCTTTCAATGGGCTCCACCCTAGCTTTGGGGCATATCTGGGAAAAAAACTCTGCCAATTATCCATGTTTACAACAAATAATTTGATGAGGTTAAAAAAATCCCTAGAGTGAAACCATTTGAGAAGAATCATTGGCTTACCTAGGTGTCGTTGCATGGCTTGATATTCATACTAGACATTTTTACATTACAAAAGTAGAATTTGGATTACAATGATGATATTGACTCAAAAAATTTTGTCTGCTGCTTTATACCCTGTTTCTTGGATTGTTGACATGTACATGGTCAACAAATTCAATTTCTAAGGATAAATAATTAAATTATGTAAGTGACTTAGAAATGATCTCAATTGTTGATCTCTTAGATCTTCTAGAAGGTAGATTAGGGTTAGGGATTTAGGCTTGATGAAGATTATAAATAAGCCTACGGGAGAGGTGAAGACACACAAGTGGAGAAAGCGATTTTTCTAGAGCAAGAGGCTCAGCTAGACTGCAGCACAAAGGAGGAAGAGTGTAGTTGGATTCGAGAGCATTTCCAGCAAGCCGAATTGTTGAAGCAAGAAGGAGGTTGAATTGTTGGAGCTGCCGATTGGGCTAAATTTCTAGAGTGATATGTTGAATTTTGTAACTATGGTCGGTCTTCATAATGTATATTTTGGCCCTTGATGTACTTATATTGATTATTATAGAGCATGTTCTTCATGCCACAGTGAAAATAATTTTTTTATTTTTGAGTCATGTCCTTGTGAACTTTTAAAAGAGAAAAATTTGAATTTTTGAAATTGAATTTTTGGCTTCAAAACAAGTCAAGTTGGCCTCCCTCCAAGTCCAGTCGGCCTAGGTAGAAAAGACAGCGATTCGACCCAGCAGATCACTATATATAGAAATTCAACCTCCTCTTCCAAGGCATCAATTTGATTTCTCTCAAACAAGAATTTCCGGGCATCCGAGCGAAGTACAAGAAGGACAAGGAGGATGAAAGAGAAGGACGAATTCATCTCTTTCTCTCTATATCTAGCTCGCACGTGTGGAGGATCTCTCTCTCTCCAGTTCACACTATTTTCTGGGCAAGTTGCAGTTGTAGGGCTGAAATTTTCTGGGTAGTTGCAGGGCCAAAATTTTGGGTTTTTTGCATTTACTGGGAGGTCGAAATTCAACCTAGGGCAAAATATAAGGAAGAATTGCTAGGTCAGATTGGAGGCTTGACTTGGAGGGTGTTGACCAGGTTTGACCATATATTTTTTGAAGGTCAATTTGACCTAGTTGTTGACTAGAAGTCTAGGTGTGTCTTTTGTTGAAAAGAATAATTTCTCTATTGAAAAGGTTGTTGGGTTTTTCCCTCAAGTGTGTTTTCCCAGGGTAAATCTTGTGCTCTCTTTGTGCATTGTGATCTCTACTATTTTACTGCTTTTATATGGTTGAATTTATGAAGTGTAATTGCTTAATGATATACTGTGAAAATTAAAAGAAAATCAACATCATTAAAAGTATTAATCAGTTTTCAGAAATATTTTTCTTGTATCTATTGCACTTGAAAAATCAACATGAGATTAGAGCTTTAGTGAAGGGATACTAAGATCACTCTTGAAGAAACCCACATTGAGATCACCATTGTTGAGACCTTGTTGTTTTTTGATCTACATCCATGGTTTCCTCTATGAAGTCAGAGAACAAGTTAGAAGGGGCTTCAAATTTCAGAGAGTGGAAAACTAGGATTGATCTTGTTCTTGCAAAGAACAAAGTTTTGTATATTGTAAATGGAAAGATTGTAAAACCAACAAATAATGCAGGAAAAGAGAAGTTCAAGGAGGATGACATCACTGCCATGAGCCTTGTTATGGATTCTAGTAGAGATCATCTAATCCCCTATATCACAAAGCTTGATACTTCAAAGGAGATGTATGATCCCCTAACTAAGCTATTTATAGTCAACAACATTGGTCAAGTCACGAGTTTGAAGAATGAGCTTCGTGATGTAAGGATGACAAATGATGACACTGTGGCCTCATATTTCTTAAGAATCTCTCAAATAAGAGACCAAATTCAAGCAATTAATGAAACCGTCTCTGAGAGGGAACTTGTGTGTACAACACTTAATGGATTATCTAGATCATGGGATGCATTTGCAAATGGTATAAGTAGCAGAAATGAAGTTCCTTCTTTTGAAGAACTATGGACCACTTGTGCTCAAGAGGAATCGAGGCTTATGTCAAAAGATAGAAAGGAAGAAGATTTTCAAGCATTTGCAACTCATTTCAAAAAGAAGAATGGAGGAAAAAGGAAATTTGGTTTCCAAAATAGAAAACCAAAAGGGAGATTTGCTCCACAAGGAAAGAAAGATATGTCAAAGATTCAATGCTATCGTTGTCATAGATTTGGTCAATATATGAGCCAATGTCTTGAAGGAGTGAATGACAGAAAGAGGAAAGGAAAACAACATGCTTCAACAACAGATATTGATGAACATCCAAAGAAATCCAAGGTTGACAAAGATTTCTTTTAATTTTATGCTCTAATAGGTTCTATTGTAGATAATGACGATACGTGGCTGGTAGATAGTGGTGCTTCAAGGCATATGACACGAGATCATGGCAATCTCACTGGCATGATGGAAAGAAGATTATCTCAAAGGGTAGAGCTTGGAGATAACCACAACTATGCAATCAAAGGAATTGGGAAGACATCCATTGAGCTGGAATCTGGAAAATGTCCATCTAAGCAATATGCTATATGTGTCTGGTTTGAGAAAGAATTTAGTCACTATTTCATGTTTGGAAGATAAAGGAGATAGAGTAGCATTTGTTGATGGCAAAGTACTTGTATGGCCCAAGGACTATTAGTATAGGTGATGTTAGAGTTATTGGAATTCGTGAAGGAAGATTGTATAGAGTCATAGACTCTTTGGTCAACTAGCTCAAGCTTTAGTACTTGATGAAATCAATTTATGCGAACTGTGGCATAGGAGATATGCTCACCTTCATTATAGAGCCTTGCCTGCTTTAAATCAAATAGTTTCAGGTATTCCTGAATTATAGATAGAACATGAAGGTGCATGTAAAGGTTGTGCACTTGGATAGAATATCAAAATGTCATTTCCAAGCAATGAGAGTAGATCCAAAGAAATCTTGGACCTGATTCATTCTGATGTATGTGGTCCTATTTTAGTAAGATCATTCAGAGGTTCGTTATATTATGTAACGTTTATTGATGTGTAATGTCCCTAACCGCTTTAGAGGCATAAGGGGAGTTCTGCTAGCCTAATAAAGTTCTCCTAGGCTAAGGTGAGATAAATTAATAAAGGGAACATGATTCTCCTAGGAAAAACGTTATAAATGCTAAAGTGGCAAAAAGGGGGACATGTTCTAAGCTAATGAAAAATCACTTTTAATTATAAAGTGAAATAACCACTAAAGTGACTTTATAAAAATAAAAGGGTAAATTGGTAGCAAAAGTGCCAAATAAGTTATAAAAGGGAAACATGTGGAGTCTCTCCTCATTCTATTTTTTTGCCAATTGAGAAATTGGTTTGTTGGAGAGCTTTTGGAGAAGAGTATAGGGTTTTGGGAAACCCTAAGTCTGGTCGCTAGTTTCAGTGTTGAAACCATACATCCTACTTGGTTTGGAGAGCGAGATCACTTAGATTTCGCCATTGTGCTTTAGTGGAGAAGAATATTTGAGAATGAAATTAGAGATAAAGGTGTTATCAATTGAATTTATCCTCTAACCTTGAGTTTTCTACATATCTATTTGCAAACTGAGCTTCTTGAAGTTGGAGAACCAAATCTGAGGTAGAACTAGTTATTAACGTGGCCAAATAATCTTGCTGGGACTGGTTGTGGGCAATAATAATACTTATGAGCTGAGTTTTGCTTTACACAAGGGCTGATTATCATATTTTTGTGGGCCATGTTGTGACCACTCTAGAGCTAGATTGATAAGCTGGGAAGGAGAAAGATTATTCTCTTATTACAAGTTGTGGCTAGTCTAGAAGGTGGACTGAGTTTTAGCATACTGTTGGTTGGTTATCTCTTCCTTTTGTCTGTCGATTTGGGGTTATGAATGCGTAGTTGCATTGTTAGCTAAGGTCGAGTATTGCTTTCGCTTACAGGCTAAGTACGACGTGAGACTAACTCTGGTCAAGTTTCTTGCTAAGTGTATACTAGATAAGGGGTCGTTTATCCTCTGGAAGCTAGTTCGAACCCTTGGAATGTCCTTTGTTGGAGCTGACTATGTATTGGAACTCTCTCTTGGGTAGCGTATATACTAGGTTACATTATTCCCTAATCTTTTTTATCCTTAGTTAAGTAAATTCAAGTTGTTCGATCTTGAGACTATTGTAATGTATGAGCTGTATTTTAGTGGAGAATAATGATTTGCTGGCTATCATTAGTGTTATTCTTGGGATTTATGCTTGCTGAATTACATGAATATTATGTTGTTCTGAAGTCTTTTTATGAGTACAATTTTTTGGCATCAATTGTTTATTCAAACTAAAAAGCAAGAAAGTGCACCAACAATAGTTTGCATTCTAACTGTTTGACAAAATCTCACAAAGACCAAGTCAAGCCACACTCAGAAAATTGTTAACAAAATAACGGTATTCTTAGAGAGGGGATCTTATAGTGGTCACTGGTATCCGAGCATGTTCTTCGAAAACTGTTGGGTTGAGGGGAAACTTTCGACAGAGATTTGATGAGCTATGAAGATTAGCGCTTTAATGATGTCACTTATAGGAGTTATCATACTAGAGAGCCTACTCCTTTATGGGAAGAAGAAGGAGAAGCACTTGATAAGGGACAAGGAGAAGAAATTCACTCTGAAAAGGAGAAGACAATCATGGGAGACAAAGAAAATCAGGAATTTAATTGCTTGCCAAGTGTCCTAAATGATTTGGCTAGGGGTCTGTTGTCGCACAGATTGTTCAGGGCACCGCGACAACGGCTCAGACTGGGGGCTGTCACCTTTATCCCCAATCTCTCTCTTTACGCTGTCTCCTTGCAGGCTAAGGGAGGTAGACCCTATTAGATAATGAAAGATAAATCCAGGAGACACAGCTAAAACATCAAATACTTATAAAATGAACGAGATTTCACAGATCTAGATTAGATATTACGCTAAGACCAGTGCCTTATGGAGTCAAACAGAATCCCGTTATGCAATTATAACCCAGTAAGTGATGACTAACTGCTGCACGATTGATCAATGATACTTAATTGAAAATGCCACAACCATGAAGTAATAAGATGAAAATGCCAGGTATTCGCAATGTTTCCAGATTTATGATGCTTCAATTAACTTCGATCCAGAAAATGTCTTTATAGTCAAAACTTTAGATAAGAACAAAATTAGCACATTTGACTATTGAAATTTTGAAATTTTTTTATATTTTTGTATTTTATATTTTTTTTAGAATTTTTGAAATTTTTATTATTTTTATTATTTTTTAAATTTAAAACAAATCTAAATCTAAATAAAAAATTTGATCTAAAATTTAAAAGCTTGAAGTTAAATTTAAAAATCAAAATCTAACTACAACTAAAATTTAAAATCTAAAGCTAAGGTTAAATTAAGTTAGAATTTAATTAAATCTAAATTACACTTAAGTTAAAACAAAACTAAATTAAAACGAAGCCTTAAAACGAATTAAAAAATCTAAATTTAAAAAATTCTACTCTAAAATTTAAACTAATCTAAACGCTAACCAAAACCAACATTAAAAGTAAACTAAGCCTAAAAAGAAATCGAAAAACTAAAATCTAAACCTACACTATATTACAACAAAATTAAAACCTCTAAATCGAAACAACCATTGAAATCTAAAACTAAGGAAAAGAACCAATCTAAGCCGACTCAAAAATTTCGAATTATGAAACGCATATGAATAATATCGTTTTCAATGTTTGCGTTTATTTTTTTTTGTTTGTCGTTTGTGTTGTATCGCAGGTTGGAGCGGACGGCGTGAGGAACACTGACGGCAGGGAAATAAGTATGGATCGGACAGGCAAAGCAGAGAAGGCGACGAGGTCGGAAATGAGAATGGCGGACGGAAAGGTTAAGGAGCTCGGATGCAGAGAAAATCTACAGATCGAGATGAGACAGCGTGGAGATCGAAGGGTTTTTCGATGCAGAGATGAGGGTTTCGCCAAGATAGCTTGCAGTTTGAAGGCGGCAGAGGTAAATATCGAATAGCAGAAGGGAGATGGACGCAGGATGGGATGAGTTTTGCAGAATGGAAAATAAGAGGAGGTCGAACAGTGTGAGGATCAAAGGCTGAATGAAGCTCGGACAGTAAGGGCAGCAAGAGAAAAAGCTGAATGACGGCTAGGGAAAACAATACAGGCAGAAAGGAAGGGCGGAGGAAAGAATGAAGCTTCGAACAGGAGTAGCGAAGATTAGAACGAGAATAATCCAGTAATACGAAAATCCACCCTGCAAATTTTAAAATTTCTTCATTTGAGCTCAGATTTAAAAATATTTCGAGAGAAACTTCCTGCACTCCTGCAATAAACCCAAAAAGAACCAAAACTGTATACAAAAACGAACCATCAGATCCGAGAAATAACTACAAATTTACAAGACTAATTTACAATTTAAAACCCTCAAGGTCAGATTTAAAATCCATTTAGTACAATTTTCAGAAATTTAAAGTTTAAGTGAGAGGCACAAGCCTTCGAAACCCTGCAAAATCACAAATATCGTAAGATAGACCCGAAATTTAACAAATAAAGAGCTTATCAGATTTATGCTCATTGAGAGTCGGCTGGTCCAACCGAAGACTTCCCCAGACGCCCAATCTTAAGAAAATTTCCCTGCACACTTAGATCTGAATTTTAGACTGATAGAGACTTAAGAAAACAACATTAGACCCTTAGAAAAATCAGAATGTTATTTTATAAACCCAGAAAACTGCATAAGATACCTATATGCAGATTAATCCATGAAGGCCATCAACCATAAAATGCAAGAAACCAAGTAGCAGAGTTCAAAGACAATTCACCACATAGATCTGAGAAGGAACATCCAGATTTGTAACCCCAAAGTCTTTAGCTTTATTCCTCAAAAAAGTTTACAAGAGCTTCTAAGAGCAAGTACACGATTCTGAGATCGGATGACTCAAGAATGACAAAGACCTCTAAATTTATAGGACTAGATCTCTAACGGCTAGTTTGGATGATCCTCGTCAAAATAATCTCAACCGTCCAAAAGATTTAATTATCTTTTAATTCGGAGCGTTGAAATTAAAATTTTGGGGAAAAAACGAATTTATCACTTAATTCAATTTTAATTAACTCAAAAATATTATTTTTGAGTTAATTACCCCAAAATTTTGACCTTGACTTAACCACCAAGGCCCAAGGGTCCAATATTTCTTAAAATTCGCAATATTCCCTTGGCCTGGGGCTTTCAAAATCATTTTCCAAGGACCTACAAATTTTGCCTTTAAAGATTTAATCTTAATTTAGGACCCTAAATTAATTAAATTTTTGGTTTAGGATTTTATTAATTAATTGACCAGAAAATTTAATTAATTGACCAAGAGGGGATTATAATTATTTTTCCAACCCTCTTTTACATGAGATAATACATTTACATACATAAAGGGGGAAAACCCATTCGTATAGACCCTCAAATAAATACCCAGTTCTGCGACTCAAAATATGATCTAGTAGACCAAGTAGCTCAAACTACTTTTACAAGGACTCGATAGAAACACTAGGACTCACTTAGTATTCTGATGACAAATTCCACCCTAGCTTTGGGGTGAGGCTGGAGGGAAAAACTCTGCCGATCACTTTCGTGAATCGGTGAGACAAAAAACCTCCTAGGATGGAAGTCATCAACAACATACTAGGCTTACCTAGGTTGTTACATACATGGACGGTCTTACTTAGATCATTTACATCATAAAATGCAGAATGGGTTTACATCATTTATAACAATGTCAGCTGTCGATCGGCGATGAAATCTGGATGACACGAGCCTTGAACATGATAAGTCCCATTTGAAAAAATGGGGGTGTACTGCTACGGGGTCGTTGACAAAGTGCGGTCAACATCTGGCTCTACTTGGGGACACGTTGCTTCATCGAAGGAATGTGAGAATCCGGAATCTGCATCCAAGCAACACACAAAACTATATAAGTAGTGTCCATCCAAATATCATCATATAACATTAAGTACAATGAAAAGTAGAAGCTCTTCTTTATTCACTATTCTACTCAACATGAAAAACAAATCTACTCTAAGTACAAAAATGAAATGCTGAAATGAAAAGGAGTAGGGTTAGAAATACAATACAGAGGATGCCCAAATGGCATCAGATGTCATCTTTGAAGAACAACTTGAGCAATTGGCCATTAGCAGGTAGCTGCAGTGGTTCACCTTCCAATGTGCTCAAGTGAAATGAGTTTGGTCCAGCAATGCCTCTGATAATATAAGGTCCCAGCCACAAACTGTCGAATTTCTTGTGTTTTCCAGGCTTCTCATTTTTCCTGTCCCAAAGCAATACCATGTCTCCAACCTGCAAAGATCTAGGTCTAGATGATTTATCAAAGCTTTTCTTAATGTTAGATTGATTCTTATACATATTATCCAAAGCCTTCCTACGAGTTTCATCCAACTCCACAATCTGATCAATTCTATTTTGAACATCGTCTTTATCAGTGGAAAAATGTTGAAGGAGTTGGTAAGCTGGCAATTTAAGGTGAACAGGCAAAGTTACATCCAAGCCATAAACTAATTCAAAGGGACTTTTACCAGTAGCTTTTTTTTTAGTAATCCTATCTGCCCACAAAGCATACTTGATTTTGCTGTCCCAAGATCGCTTGTTATCTCCTACTATCTTCTTGATAATGGTTATAAGATTTTTATTACTTGATTCAGCTAAGCCATTACCTTGAGGATAGTAATTAGATGAATGAGATAAAGTAATGCCATACTTAAAACAAAAAGATGAGAATTCAAGAGAACTAAAAGCCCTGGCATTATCAGTAGTGATCTTGGAAGGGACACCAAATCTAGTAAGGATTTGATTTTCAATAAAGTCCATAATGACCTTTTCATTGGCATTCTTAGCAGGAATGGCTTCAACCCATTTAGTAAAATAATCAGTCGCAGTTAAGATCCAGGAGTAGCCATTGCTAGAATTTTCATGGAATTTCCCGATGAAATCCAGACCCCAATGTTGAAAAGGTGCCTCAACAACCACAGGTTGTAGGGGCAGGGCAGCTAGCTTCTGCTTCCCAGTGAAAAGTTGACAGGCTTGGCAACTTCTAACAAACTTATGAACATCTGAAAAAATTGAAGGCCAAAAATAACCAGCTCTCAGAATTTTGTGGGCGGTAGTTCTAGCGGCATAATGACCACCACAAAATCCTGAATGAAACTCAGAAATCAACCTTTTAGACTCGACTTCATCAACACACCTAAGTATTATTCCTTCAGGATTCCTCCATCCAAGGCCATCCTTCATGAGGCAATACTTAGTAGCTTTTAATCTAAGAGCCCTTCTTCTATGAGCAACTAAATGACCAGGACATGTAAGATTTAACAGATAATAAATAATGTCCTTATACCATTCGTGCTCTCCTAACCTTTGCAGCTCAGGTGAAGATGCATCATTAAGACAGATCAAACCAAGCGCCTTTTCATTACCCTCGGTCAACATCTCAGCCAAGCCTTGACCTTTGACTAACTTAGTGGGTCTAATCTCTAGATCATATTCCTGAATTTTAGTAACCCACCTAGCACGAGTCCCTAAGCAATCAGTTTGAGTTAAAATGTCTTTAATTGCGGAATGTGGAACAAAAGCAATAATCTTAGAATAACCCACATAAGTCCTAAAATGCTTAAGGGACTTAACCAAAGCATAGGCTTGCTTTTCCATAGTAGTGTACTTTAATTCAGAATTTTGAAGCGCTCTACTCATGAAAGCAATAGGCTGTTCGTGACCTTCCTTATTCTTTTGTAACAAGACACCAGCAATAGTATCTTCAGAAGCGAAAGAGAAAATCATAAAATCTTTTGAGTAATCAGGACTCACCAAAACCGGAGCTTGAGCAATAGCACCCTTAATCCCTTGGAAAGCCTTTTTACCATCTTCTTTCCATAAAAATTTTACATCTTTTTTAAGAAGATTTTGAATAGGCTTAGCTATTTTTGCGTAATTTGGAATAAATCTTCTAAGAAAATTAGTTTTTCCTAGAAAAGATTGAAGGGATTTAAGATTGTGAGGTAGAGGAATCTTTTGGATTGCCTCAACTCTTTCAGGATCAATCTTGATCCCATCCTTGGAGATGATGTGACCAAGTAACTTCCCCTCAGTTACCCCAAAAACAGATTTAGCCGGATTTAAGGAAATCCCAAACTCTCTGCATCTATCAAAAACCTGCCTAAGATGACCTATATGAGTAAAACCATCTTTAGAAAAAACAGTAAGATCATCCTGGTAAATTTCAATAATTTTTCCAATTAAGCCCTTAAAAGCATAATCCATAGCCCTTTGAAAAGTAGCCCCAGCATTAGTCAAACCAAAAGGCATTCTAATTGCATAACGGGGTTCTGTTTGACTCCATAAGGCACTGGTCTTAGCGTAATATCTAATCTAGATCTGTGAAATCTCGTTCATTTTATAAGTATTTGATGTTTTAGCTGTGTCTCCTGGATTTATCTTTCATTATCTAATAGGGTCTACCTCGCCAGCACCACGGAGGCAAAGAGAGATTAGGGATGAGTGACGGCCCAGGTCGAACGTTGTCGCGGTGCCCTGAACAATCTGTGCGACAACATTTTTTGGCGCCGTTGCCGGGGATTTGAGGCCAGATCTGGCCTTTGGAGGCTAGATCTGCCTTAGATCTTAAAAATTCTGATTTGAACCTGTAACCTGCAACAATCAGTGAGATCTGAAGACACACACCAAGAAACTATTAAACCCTCACAGATAAATTACAAATAAAATTCAAAACTAAAAATTTGCTTTAAATAGGGTCTACCTCCCTTAACTTGCAACTTAGGGAGATGGTGGAGTTGATGAGGAACTTAGGAAGCAAAGGGGTTTCCACTGGAACTCCAACATGGGAGTAGCCCAATAAGGATCCCAACAATGGCTAGGGGTCTAATAGTGGAGAGGCTAGTCATGCACGTACAACTATACACAACCACCCCCACATTTATAATAGATCATCCAAACCCACCATGCCACAGTTTCTCAGTGAGACAACAATTGGACAGGTGGAGCAGAATGACCAAGAGATTCCCTTTGGGGATTATTTGGAGCATAGGAAATTGGGGCGTGATTTCCAAGCTGCCATGAGTTTCACAAATTTTTGCAACCTTCAGATGAAGAACAATCCTAAGGGTGTGCAGAAGGCAATGAGACAAAATAATGAGCCAGATCATGGGTCCAAAATTTGGAAACCTACTTTCAATTACATCAGATCACTGAGGTCGATGCCAATAATTTGGCGACATTACATCTGGATGGTGAAACCCATGAGTGGTGTTATCATGGGTTAGTGACCATGGGTCATGCCAACATCACCTCTTATTCCGAGTTTACTCAGAGGCTTATAGAACGTTTTGATCGGAAGCATTTGGATATTCATTTCAGAGAGCTGGCACAACTCAAATAGACCGACAGTCCGAAGGCATACGTCTTAAAGCTTTAGAGATTAACAGTCATGGTCACAGACATATCAAAGGCTCAGTTGCTGATTTTAATTGTGGAGGGGCTATTTGAGCCTCTACATGGTTGGCTTAAGGGGTATCAACTAACCACTCTATGAGATGTAGTTAACAGAGCTAGGGACATGCAGGATGTTCCTAAGAGTAGATTTCCACTTAAGCATTCCTTTCCTCAGAAGAGAAAAGAGGTCAAACCTTTTCAAAAGGAAGGGATCAGGTAACTGAAGTTGGATGAGGAGACCTGGGAGGACTTGAGGAAGAAGAAGCTCTCTTTCAGCTGTCAGGAGCCTTGGGCATTGTTACCCACCACTTCAAGGGTAATATCCCTAGGAGATTTTTTTTCTCCATGATGGTCCTCAACCGGCAGCCAACAACCCCTTGCAGCTCTCAAATAGCTCGTTGTGCCATTTCTCCGCCACTTGAGCCAACCATGTGTTCCCTCACCCATTTGTATTGATCGTATGTTTGAAGGTGGGCCTCTCGAACCCAAAGGTATGTCTTGTCATTTGGTAATTGAGTTATTGGGTTTACTTATCATGGACACTTCTTGGCATGGATTAATGGGGGGATTCGACGGAAAGAGTGGGATTAGTTTGTGCTTCTGTCCCCTTGACCTCTTTTGGATGTTACCCTTGGATTTTAGTCCCGTGGGATCTCCTTTACTGACCATTTGGTTTTACGGTGGTACTACTTAGGAAACCCCGACTTTGGTTACGTGGTCCCGATCCCTTATCCAGATATATCACCCCCCTTCTGTGAAATTTTCAATCTGAAAACTATACAGTTGCAGTGATAGATTTATTCCTCCTACTTATTATTTCAATAAGTTATTTACAGAAATCTACCGGTAAATATCGAAATAAATACTACTGCAACTTTCACAAACATATATGTAGAGAAGTAAACAATAAAGGACATAAGCACAAAAATCAATCACATGTACACAATTATTTTTGGACAATTGTCCCCGGAAAAAACCAATGCGGGAAAACCGGTGCAGCAGATGAGGGTTTTATTAATTTCTTCAGCAAATGAATTCTTTACAAGGAATATACTGGCAGATAAAATCTGAAACACCTAAGACAGAATTCTCGGCTTCTCCCGACAAATGCCTAACACCCTGATCAACCTCTGCTATCTCCTATGCCTGTTTGCATGTTTCTCTGTGCAGTCCCTGCACTGGACTGCGTAAGTCTGCGTAGGCTTTGCGTGGGTTCATTGCGCTGCAGCCCAGAGCTGCATCCTGTGACCCACTGTGTCCCTCTGTCCCTGATCTCAGTCACTGCTGAATCCCTCCTCCTTCTGCTTCTGCAAATGTCCGCCTTGCAACTCTCCCACTGAGATTGAATTCTCTTACTTCAGAATTGATCTCCTTCGGGTACTGAGTGTATGCTCGACTTGTTTTCGAAATGACCCTCAAGTCGTCTGTTGTCGCACAGAATGTCTAGGCACCGCAACAACGGCTTAGATTAGGGGCTGTCACCCTGAAAATGAAGAAGGAGAACTGGTTGGAGACCAACCAATTCAGGAGACACAGTTAGATAATCAAATACTTGTTAAGATTTACAAGATTTTACAGATCCAATTAGATTCAAAACTTTAAAACCAGTGCCTTATGGAGTCAAAATATCCCGTTATAAATTTAAGATCAAGTAATTGATATGTAACTGCTGCTATGAAAATCAATCAACCACAATGATATTCAATAAAACACCCTCACAATTACACATTAACAATGTTTGATAAAGACGTAATTTATCATCACTTGAAATATTTTCAAATTTAAACTAAGCAATTAATCGTCTATTTCAAGTAATTTAAAACCACAATTAAAGATAGCTCAACAATCATCAACCAACGCTAAGCATCAACCATTTAAATTTGAAACAAAAATGTTATCATGAGAGTACCATCAAATTTAAATGCTAGATATTTCCAATATTTCCGAATTTATGATATTCCAAATAATTCCAATTCAGAAACCTATAGTCAAACTTAGAATATATTCTTCAGCAAGATTTCAGATCTGAAATATAAATTGCAGTAATAATTTAAACTATAGATCAAACAAACGATGCCGACACCAATGCCCAAAATGACTAAAAATAGTAAAAATTGATGAACTTGAAAAAAAAATCAATTTTTAGGGCTTGATTAAGTGAAATTTCAGATCTGATATTTTTATTTCAGCAGTGAAACAGTGACAGATCAGCAAGATAAAACTGCCCAAAATAGTTGCCAAATACTTCCACAAATAGCAAAAATATATTAAAACTTGAAAATTTCAATTTTAAGGCTTTAAGAGAGTTTGATTAGTAATTTTTAGAATTGATAAGTTTATAATAGTAGTCAAATGATAACATATCAGCAAACTGAAAATACTGAAGATGATCCCCACAATGTCTAAAAATAGTAAGTTTTGCCAAAAAACTAAAAATTCAAATTTTTTAGACCTTATTTAGGAAATGCATCAGAAATGTTCACATCTAATTTTACATAGTTATGCAGAATTTCCAGCAAGCTTCAAAATTAGATCTAGGCAAATTTAAAGATGCCCAAATGGTCAAAAATTTTGAAAATGAAGATTTTGCAATTCTAAACAATTTTGACCATATAAAATGTGTTTTTAGGGCCTAATTATTTGTGATTTGCTTGCTGTAATAAAATATGCAGAAAATAAGGGTTTAGAGATCAAACCCTTAGCCCAAGGCTTTGAAGATCCCACCATTGAAAATTCTTGAAATTTTGGGATAATGTTGCCGCTTGAAAATTAGAAATTTGGAGACCAAAATCCTGTAAAAATAGCCTCAAAAGCCTATACGTCCTCAAGGGTCTAGATCTGACTCAGATTTGAAGTTTTCCTTAGCTGATTTTTTCAGATCTATTCCTGCAAACAAATATTGAGCCCAGATCTTGCCCTCCAGGGTCTAGATCTGGCTCAGACCTGAAAATTTCCTTGGCTGATTTTTTAGATCTGAAGATTTCCTTAGCTGATTTTTCAGATCTAATCCTGCACAAGTGAAGAAAAGAAACCCAATACCCAATATGTACAAAAATAGAAAAAATCCTAAAAACCCAAATGTTAGAATTCAAAATTATGTTACGAAACTTCAGATCTACACATGTAAATTACAGATCTATACAATATATTTACAGATCTATGCACAAGAGTTGCAAATCTATTAGATCTGAGGAGTATAAGTCTGACTTCACTCCCAGATCTGAAGATCTAAGGCTCTTACTAGCCAGATCTAACTTTAAATTCAAAATAAAAAAATTAAAATAAATTTTTTTATATAGGCACAAGCTCTATAAAGACTCTGCAAAAAATATTCTATAAGATAACCTTAGAAATTAGGAAATAATGGGCTTTTTCAGATTTATGAAATCTGAGAGTCGGCTGGTCTAACTGAAGACTTCCCCAAACGCTCAAACCCTTTAAAAAAAAATGATCTCTGCACACTTAGATCTGAATTTTAGATTGATAGAGATTAAAAAAATAAACATGAGACTTTTTAGAAAAACAGATAATTAATCTTTCCGTTAAATCAAAATGCAATTTTAGCAACCCAGGAAACTGCACAAGATACCTGTATGCAGATTAATCCATAGAGGCCATCAACCATCAAAAGCCAATAGAAGTAGCAGAGTTTAGAGACAACATCACCACATAGATCTGGAAAAGGAACACCAAAGTTTGTAACCCCAAAGTCTTTATGCTTTATTGATCAAAAAATTACAAGAGCTTCTGAGAACAAGTGCACGATCCAAAGATCAGATGAAAATGACATACAAAGACCTCTAATTTATAAGATAAAATCTCCAACGGCTAATTCGGTTGTTCCATGTCAAAATACTCTCGACTGTCGAAAAAGATTTAACTATCTTTTAATCTGGACCGTCGAAATTATAATTTTGAGGAAATTCGAATTTATCATTTAATTCCATTTTAATTAACTCAAAAAATAATATTTTTGAGTTAATTACCTCAAAATTTTGACTTTGACTTAACCACCAAGGCCCAAGGGTCCAAAATTTCTTGAAATTCTCAATATTCCCTTGGCTTGGGACTTTTAAAAATTTATTTTTTAAAGACCCACGAATTTTGCCTTTGAAAATTTTTAACTCACCCAGGACCTAAAATTAATTAAATTTCTAGCTTAGAATTTTTAATTAATTTGGCCAAAAAAATTAATTAATTGACTAAGAGGGGTTTTAATTATTTTTTCAACCCTCTTTACATAAGATAAATACATTTAGACACATAAAGGGGGAATACCCATTCGTATAGACCCTCAAATAACTACCCAATTCTGCGACTCAAAACATGATCTAATAGACTAAGCAGCTTGTAATAAAATAATCTAGCCAATTAGCTAGGATTATTCCCAAACTACTTTTACAAAGACTTGATAGAAAACACTAGGACTCACTTAGCATCTTGATGACAAAATCCACCCTAGCTTTGGGGTGAAGCTTGAGGGAAAACTCTGCCGATCACTTGTGTCGAAAAACACAAGCAAATTAGTGAGACAAAAAACCTCCTAGGATAGAAATGGTCACCAACATACTAGACTTACCTAGGTTGTTACATACATGGTGGTCTTACTTAGATCATTTACATCATAAACATGCAGAATGGGTTTACATCGTTCATAAAACTGTCGGCTGTCGATGGAATCTGAATGGCGCGAATACGTCGAACATGATGAATTCCATTTAAAAAAAATGGGGGTGTACTGCTATGGGGTCGTTGACAAAGAGTGGTCAACACCGTCTTTTATAATCTTCTCGTTGGTGAATCAACGACCCAGATTAGAAGTCTAATGAATGGCTAAGATTAAAACTTGACTTGATCTTTGTTTTCTAGAAGATTCACACCCTGAATTATTAATACCCTTTAATTATTTAATTTCTCTAAGTTTAGACTTAGGGTCTCCATTAAAATAATTAATTATTTTAATAAGTCATGAACCGAGTGGAATTTTCACAAACGGTTTTTGGGTTCTTTGGAATACTGATGTCCAAGCCTCCTTACAAATTTTGAGACTTGGAACAATTTTCGATGCTACAAAAATCAACACTCCCTCTTAGCGAGGAAGGTGTTCCAATAATATGCTTGCTGCATGTTGCTCTGCTTTTGAAGCACCCTTTGCGCTGCTGATCTCTGGACGTTGCCCCTCATCTGCTGTGCTGCTGCCCTCTGTACTGCTACCCTTGACGTTGCCATTGTCACTGCTGCATCTGTACTACAGCTCCCTCTGAATCCTGATCCTATCCACTCTTGCTACTAGAATGGATTCATGATCATCCCCATCTTCTCTCTGAAGTAGACAAACTTAGTCTTCCCTAGAGCTTTTATGAGAATGTCTACCACTTGTTCTCCTATTGGAGTGTACTGCAACTGAACAAATCCATGTTGTACACAGTCCCTGATGAAGTGACACCTGATGTCAATATGCTTCGACTGATCATGAAACACATGATTTTCAGAGAGCTTGACGCAACTTTGATTATCACATAAGATATTGGTCACTTCCATTTTCTCCTTTAGTAGGTTCACAAGCAGCTTTCGAAGCCATATGGCCTCACACGAAGCTGTGCTAGCTGCCATATATTCTGCCTCTACTGAGCTTAGTGCCACGGACTTCTGTTTCCTGCTGCACTAGGAAGTCATTCCTGATCCTAGACTAAAACAATACCCACTGGTACTCTTTCGATCTACTGAACTCCCAACCCAATCTGCGTCGGTGAACCCACTCAACCTGACATCACTGCTAAGGGTGTACTTCAATCCAAGCTTGACTGTTCCTTGAAGGTACCTGAGAACATACTTGGTTGTTGCCCAATGAGCCCTCTTAGGTTCTACCAAGAATTGACTGAGGGTATTTACAGCATAACAGATGTTTGGCCTTGTGTTTACCATATACATCAATGATCATATGAGTTGCCTATACAACGTAGGATCAACCTCATTATCTTCGGACGTGTCGATTTTCTTCCAGTTGGTGATCATTGGAGTCGTCATGGGTCTACAATCCTTCATCTGAAATCTCTTCAGAATCTTTGTAGTATATCTTCCTTGACCAAGAAAGATCTCTCCCTTCTGCTGCCAAACTTCCAACCCCAAAAAATAGTGCATCCGCCCTAGATCTTTCATGTCGAATTCCTCAGCCAAATTCTTCTTGCAATCTGTGATGAGCCTCGATGATCCTATCAAGAATAGATCATCTACATATAAAACCAGTATCATAGGCTCACTCCCCACCCTAATTAGATAGTAGAGATTGGGATCTGTGTCACTTTTCACGAATCCCATTTTCTGCAAGTAGTTGTCAATTTGACCATACCAAGCTCTAGGAGCTTGCTTCAGTCCATACAATGCTTTCTTTAGTCTGCACACATGAGTCTTCTGATCATGTGTCTCGAAGCCTTCTGGTTGTTCTATATACACCTCTTCCTCTATCACCCCATTCAGGAATGCCGTCTTGACCAACGTTGCATGAAGCGGGGACGAAGCGGGGACTTTTTTTGGAAGCAAGGACGCGGAAACGTCATTTTCCAAAAAATTAGGAAGCGAAGCGTTTCGGAAGCGTCTAGTATATATATATATATATATATATATATATATATATATTTATTTATTTATTTATTTATTTATTTGCATTTATATTCAAAACAAACATCCCAAATACCATATTAGTTGTAGAAGACATAAAAACATGCATATTTTTACATAAATCAAGATAGATATGACATCCATGATTCCATTGTACATCAATAATTAATTATTCGAGTATCAACCATTTAGATTCTAGATCCTAGCAATTACAAACATACATCAAATTTTTAAGCATGATAAAACATTTAAGCATACTATAAAACATAAAACATTTAAAACTTTTAAGCATACTATAAAACATAAATGATAAACATAAAACATTTAACTATATTATAAAACATAAAGCATATTATCTATCAAGTGAGCAACTGTCAACATTAGTCATGTCCAAAATTCAAATAATAATGTTTACAAAATAGGCCACTTGGCCACCACCAAGACAAAAAAGTTCAAATTCACAACAAGCCTACAAGTCTAATCTATGACAAAAGCAATAAATTGTGAAAATATCTACTAATCTCTCCTCCTTCCACCACGAAGAGTACGTGATGGTGGGCCTCCACGTGGTGGCAATGAAGAAGATGGTGGCTGTGGAAGTTGTGGCACTGACATTGTAACTGATGAAGACGAAGCCCCTGTTGACGAACCCCTTGCTGTTGGTGTTGAACCATGGAACCTAGGGAGCAAGGGACTAGTGGGGGGTGGCATCTCAACTCGATCGTCATCATCATGGATACGAGCATCCTCTAATTGCTCTAATCGAACACTCCATCCTCCATATTGGCCTCCTCTGGATACCTGTCCCAAACCTTAAGGTCTTTATTATTCTTTGCATCATCACAGTAATGGGACAACAATCGCAAGTTGTAATGTACATAAACCAAGCTCTCTGCCCTGTCTAAACTCAACCTGTTCCTTTTAACACTGTGGATGAAAGAATAAGAGCTCCAACACCTCTCTGCAGAAGAAGTGTTTACCACCTGTGATAGCACCCGCAATGCCAAAGTCTGTACAAAACTTTAACAGGAAAGCGTATAACTGCTCAATTGTTTCCGTACTGAGTGTGACTCCTCCTCATCAGGGACTAATCTATCCAATGCAATCATATATTTTTCTAGGACCTCTGGATCTAGGTGTGGTTTTCTCCTGCTCCCCCCAAGGTGCTGGTGTTGAAAGCCATGATGGACTATAGTATTTAGGTGTCAAAACATATGCTAATGCATGCAATGGAACATTTAGCATATCCCATCATTTTACCACCTTTGCACGAATATAATTGTACAAGGTGATATCTCTAGGCTCAACAATGTCTTTAATCTGCCCTAACATGTTATCCATTTTCTCATACACCTCCCCAATTATTGGCTGATCTGAATCTGCAAACTTGATCATGTAATAAATTGGTTTGGTGAATTGCAAAACATATTTAACCTGTGACCAAAATAACATGTCAAGAATAGTGTCCTTGGTTGCATTAGCACCATCTCTATCAGTGTTAATTTCCTCCCATGATTCAGCGGTGACCATATTAGTTAAAGCTCGTCTCACTTTCACTAGCCGCCTAAAGGTGAGGTAATAACTTGCAAATCTTGTTTTTGCAAGTTTAAGCAACTGCAACTTGGAGTAAGTGCCATAGAAGTAGTTTACCCTTGTATGCCCTGTGATAAATTTAATGAGTTGCTTCCCTCTCTTGTAAAGCTCATTGATCCACCCACATTCTTTTTGCTTCACAATATCATGCATCAAAAGGTTCAATGTGTGCACCAAGCACCCAAACCAAAATATGTGTGGATAAGTACGCTCAATAATTTTTCCTACTCCCTTACAATTTGCTGCATTATCTGTGATCACTTGAACCATTTTACTAGAACCAACATCTTTGATTGATTGCAATAGGATATCTGCAATGTTTTGGGAAGTTGAACTGGCAGAGGAGGAATCATGACATGTAATAAACACTGTACCACTAGCAGAAACACCAAGAACATTTATCAAATGTTGGTTTCTGATATTTGTCCACCCATCTGATACAATGGATACCCCACTATCCACCCACTCATTTGTAAAACACGTCAAAGCTACTTGAACCTTTCCTTTTTCTCTTTCTAATAACACTGTTATAGCTTTCTCATAGTTGGGGGACTTGTATCCTTTTGGGGCTTCTTTGATGCCCTTTACCATTTCATGCCAATAGGGAGAGAAACACATTGAATGGCACACTGCAAGCACAAAGAAATTGAACTATCTTTCCATCCACATCATCCCTTCCAACAACATTAAGGAAATCTGCTATTGTTTTTTACCTCCAGAGCTTGCAGAAGCACCATGAGGAGATGAGCTACCAAATCTAGAGGTTGCACTTGATTCAGATTAAGTTTTTTGTTTCTTGTTTTTTTGTTGTGTAGCTTCCTCTATTTGGATGTATTTTCTTCTTTGTTCAGTTGGAACCTTTGGGCAAATTGCCATCCCCACGGGACCCTTTTTTTCATCATTGTCCATTTCCCCACAATGACACCTCCTCTGCATTGCCACTGTTCAACTACTACTGCTGTTTCTCTTCTTCTACGCTGATCAGACTCTAGTACTACTAGCCACTGCACTGTCTCTTCCTCTTCTGTTGCAACTGTCCATCCTGCTACTGTCTTAAGGCTCCCATAGCTCGTATGTGATCCAAGAGTTTGGAAATACTCAAGGATCCCGCCTCTTGTAGTTTCTGGATCTATAACTCCAAGTCAACCTTTTTCTCTCCTTTCGGAATATGAATTAACATAGCACAATTTCCTTCTGCCTCAATCTTGGCAGCTCTAGCTTGAGGATCTTGCTTCTCCTCCTTATCCTTTTTCTTAAGAGGACATTGTGTGGCATAATGTCCCATTTCCCCACACCTGAAGCACTTGATCTTGGATAGATCTTTCTTCTTCTACCTCTGTTGCCCCTTTGATGCAAGGGCTGTGTTTTCTTCCTCTTCATTCTTAACCTTCGAACAACGGCTGCCATCGTCAATATGGATTTGAGGAGGTCTCTCCTCAGCTCTTCTTGCTGCAAGGCTGCCCACATCGCCTCCCAACCTGGGAGTCTTTCTCTACCCAAAATGCTTTGGACAAAGACCTGATAATCTTCTGAAACATAGTTCAGAGTGAGCCTTACCAGCTCTGAGTCTCTAGGAGCTGCCCCTACTACTGACAACTGATCTCGGTTCTCCTGAATTTGAGACAGGAAAGAGTTTAAACACTCTCCCTTCTTCATTCTAGTATTACGCATCTTCTCTTCCAGGTACATCTTTCGCTGCTCGGAAGATCCTTGGTATAGCTTTTCCAGCCCTACCCACATTTCTCTAGCAATGCCTTTTGTTGCTATTTGAGGTACAATGTGATCCTCCACACCATCTAGGATCAATCGCTTGGCTCTTGCCATATTCTTCTTGAATTGTCTGAGATGTGCTGCATCCAAGGGTTCTGCAACTGCACTTTCAATGAGGGCCTTTAGATCATGCTCATCAAAGAGAAACTCAATCCTTGATTTCCAAATGACATAGTTGGAGGGACCCTCCAATCTATCTTTGTCACGCAGTCCATTGCTGGCCATCTCCTCAACTGTTGATTTCTTTCTCTAACCCTTTGTTCAGCTAGACTTACGCACTCCTTGTGGAGTAAGTCACTGCTTCTGTTGCTGCACGAGAAAATTGAGCTTCTTTCAGTAAGAAACTCTCTGAGGTCAAGAAATCCCCCAATCTGTGTTTTTCAGAAATTTTCTGACGCTTATGCACTAGCTCTTATTGCTGTGCAGTAACTGCGTCCTTCAGCTACGCTGCTTCTTCTGCAACTGAAAAAATGCTTACCCCTCTGTTAACTCTCTCAGAGGGAGCCTTTTTCTATGTCGGATTGCCCTCTTGGCCTAGACAGCGTAATCTCTAGGAGGGTCTGCTGCTTACGCAGATCCCAGTCTCTCTTGCACTGATCTGCTGGTACACTCTTGTTTCTCCTGCACTTTAGCTTGAATAACCTTTGATACCATGTGAAAAATCCTAAATCTGGATTCCTACTGCAACAAATCTAAATTACTTCTCCTATTATTTTGATAATTATTTCATTACATTAAAATACCGAAGTAATTACTGAAGCAGTCTACATAAATAATTCTATGGAATAAATCTAAGTGCTGAAACAAACTGAACAAAATGCAATGAAAAACAACCACATTTGACACAGTTATTTTTGGACTAAGTCATTGGAAAAACCCAAGTTGGGAAAACCAGTGCAAGAGATCTGAGGGTTTTATATTATTAAGAAGCAGAATCTTGAGTACAACTAGGGTGCCAATATCCTGCTCACCCTTCAGAGAAATCTAGACAACTGATGAAATTGTGAGATATACCTCACTCTGCAAATCCCCGGCTGATCTGAACAGCGCTGGTGAAGCCCCTCTCTGCCTTTGCGTGATGCCTACGCTGGAACTGTGTAAGCCTGCGTGGGCAAGCTCTGGAACTGCATCACCTCTGCTCAACAACTGACCTAAGCTGATCCGGAACTGGATTTTGGCCCTCCTGGCTCAGAAACCCCACCTCCCAGCCATCTCCAGACTGGATCAAAGGAAAACTATGTCACTTCTGCATGGGTTATTTTAGGAACTGCGTCACCCCTTCAGAAAACTGCGCTGTCTCTCTTTGCGTCACTGCTGCCTCTCTCTGAAATGCACTCCTGGTCCTCCTGACCAATTTCTGTGTCTGCCTCTCTCTGAATCTGATCACTGAATCAACATCACTTAACAAACCCTGCCCTACTGATTCGATTATGATCAAAAGCTATGTCTCCTAACACAAACTTGAAAAATGCCAAATGCTCAATGTGTTCAAAGTGATTTCCATAGGCCCCTCACCCTCCTTATATTCTTCCGTTGACCCTTCAATGGCCAAGATTAAAACATTATCAAGGGCTAAGATTAACTTGGAGGTGATCCATGACTTTATCTAGAAGATTCACACTTATTTTAATTAATACCCTTTAATTGATCAATTTCCCTAAGTTTAGACTTAGGAAAACATTAAAAACGATTAATTAATTTAATTAAACCATCTCTAAGTGGAATTTTCCAAAACCATTTCTGGGTTTTATGGAATACATGTGTCTTAGCCTATATACAAAGCTACAAGGCTAGAGCACATCCGATGCTAACATAAATCAACAGTCTTGACGTCCATCTGGTGAATCTCCCATCCCTTCTACGCAACAAGGGATATCATGGATCTGATAGAGGTGTATCTGGCTACTGGGGCAACGGTTTCTTCATAATCGATCCCTTCGTTCTGAGCATACCCCTTAGCCACAAACCTAGCTTTAAATTTCTCAATGCTGCCATCTGCACCATACTTGACCGTGTAGATCCACCTTGATCCTACAACTGATCTTTCTTGAGGTCTGGGGACCACTTCCCAGACATCATTCGTCATGATGGAACTGTACTCTTCCACCATTCCATCTACCCACACTTGGTGTGAGTTGCTTCCTGAAAACTGGAAGGTTCTCCGACTTGAGCAACCAAGGCTTGATACCTCTCAGGCTGCTTATGTTGTCTCTTTTTCATTTCGGGGGACTCCGACAAAGTCTTCTGCATTTTTCAGAATTTGTTGTAGCTCCCTACTCGTTCTTCCATTGGCGGTGGGCGGATTTACCAGCTCTCTCTCTTGCAAGTCCTCAAGAGACACGTCCCGTGGATCCCCATGCCTCGAGGAGGCAACTGAATTCTCTGCCGCTAGTTGTCGAGGTTGAACCAACAGATCCTCCTCAGACTGCATAGCAGAAGGCAAATCGCAGGATCTTCTGAAGGCCTTCTCCTCCATGAATTTCACATCCCTCCGCACTACGACTTCCTGCTCTCAGGAATGTAGATGCGATATGCCTTTGCATTCTCACTGTATCCTACCAGATACCCCTTTTCTGCAGTCATTCCCAACTTCTTCTTCTTCTCACTGGGCACATGGCAGTAAGCTGAACTGTCGAAGATCCTAAAGTGACTCACTTCAGGCTTACCGCCAGTGAAGACACTTTCCGGCGTGATCTTTCCTAATGCAGCGTGAGGAGTCCTGTTCTGAACATAGACAGTTGTATTGCAAAATTCAACCCACAGAAATTTGGGCATGTCTTGGTCATACAACATCGCCCTTGTTGCTTCGACAATAGTCTTGTTCTTCCTTTCTTCCACACCATTCTGCTCAGGATTGTATGGAGCTATCCACTCTCTTCTGATACCTTCCCTTGCACAGAATGCAGTGAATTCCTTATCTATGTATTCACCACCATTGTCTGAACGCAATACCTTGATCCGCTTTCTTGTCAGATTTTCTACCAGAGCCTTAAACTCTTTAAACCGACTGAAGACTTCGTCTTTGGTCTTCAAAAAGTAGATTCGGGTTTTCCTGGAATGGTCATCAATAAAGGTGACGAAGTACTTAGCACCACTAAGAGCTTTAGTGGACATTGGTCCACAGATATCCGAGTGTATCAAGTCCAATACACCCTTGGCCCTATTGTTGCTTCTCTGATATGCTGCCTTGGCATATTTTCCCAATACGCACCCTTTGTAGACATCATCCCGTTTTGTGCTAAACTCTGGAACCCCGGTGACAATCTTCTGGAGAATTTTTAACGCCCCATGATGCAAATGTCCATTCTTCTGTGCTATAGCTCATTCAAGTCCGTTTCATCAGTGCTGCTAACTAGTGCCATTGGGGTTTCAAGTTGCAACTTGTAAAGTTTGTTGCTTCTTACCCTGATTTGTGCCTTCTTCTTCTAACTGGGGTGTTTCACGCAGACCCTATTGCCAATAAAGTAAACATCATAACCTCAGTTTTGAAGTTGAGACACTGAGAGCAAGCTCATCCCCAACTCGGGCACATGTAGTACGCTAGTGGCCCAAATCTTATTTCTAGCCTCAGTCTGAAATATTATGGTAACTCTCCCAATAGGGGTACATTTTGCTTTATTACCCATGGTTATTTTAAAAATCATCTGCTCCTGTCGGTAGTCGGAAAAACATTCTCTCACCCCTGTCATGTGAGCAGAAGCTCCACTTTCAATATACCAGATATTAGAAGAAGCAGTGCTTGATACGCAAGTAAATTCTTCTTCAAGTTTGGATGCCAGAACAGAGACATCGTGATCCATCTATTCTATCATGCTTCTTTCCCTCCCTGGAGAACTGTGTGAACACTTCTATGCTGTTGCTGCAGCAGTAGACTTCTGTCCACTAGTTGATTCTCTGTTCCTGTTACTCATCTCTGGCTCTAATAACATGTGAAATTTTCAATCTGAAAATTGTGCAGTTGCAGTGATAGATTTATTCCTCCTACTTATTATTTCAATAAGTTATTTACAGGAATCTACTTGTAAATATCGATATAAATACTACTGCAACTTTCACAAACATATATGCAGAGAAGTAAATAGTAAAGGACATAAGCAAAAGAATCAATCACATGTACACAATTATTTTGGGACAATTATCCCCGGAAAAAACCAATGCGGGAAAACCGATGCAGTAGATGAGGGTTTTATTAAATTCTTCAGCAAATGATTTTTTTACAAGGAATACACTGGCAGATAAAATCTGAAACACCTGAGACAGAATTCTCGGCTTCTCTTGACAAATCCCTGAGACCCTGATCAGCCTCTGTTATCTCCTGTGTCTGTCTACGTGTTTCTTTGTGCAGTCCCTGCGCTGGACTGCGTAAGTCTGCGTAGGCTCTGCATGGATTCACTGCGCTGCAGCCCAGAGCTGCCTCCTATGACCCACTGCGTCCCTCTGTCCCTGATCTCCATCACTGCTGACTCCCTCCTCCTTCTGCTTTTGCAAATCTCCGCCCTGCAACTCTCCCACTGAGATCGAATTCTCTTACTTCAAAATTGGTCTCTTTCTGGTATTGAGTGTATGCCCGACTTGTTTTCCAAATGACTCTCAAGCCCTCTTTTATAATCTTCTTGTTGGTGAATCAACAACCCAGATTAGAAGTCTAATCAATGGCTAAGATTAAAACTTGACTTGATCTTTGTTTTCTAGAAGATTAACACTCTGACTTATTAATACCCTTTAATTATTTAATTTCCCTAAGTTTAGACTTGGGTCTCCATTAAAATAATTAATTATTTTAATAAGTCATGAACCGAGTGGAATTTCTACAAACGGTTTCTGGGTTCTTTGGAATATTGAAGTCCAAGCCTCCTTACAAAGTTTGAGACTTGCAACACTTTCCGATCCTACAAAAATCAGCACCTTCCACTCACTATAACCCCATTCATCATCTCTCCCACCTAGGTCCACATTTCTTCACTGGGTCCACATAGGGTTAACCTCCCCATTCCCTTGGCCCCACCTTGGGTCAGACCTGGAACGATTCCCCAGAGGTTGAAACAGCAGAAAAGTAAAAGTAAAAGCATAAATGGCTTCAATAGGAAAATGTACCACAAGATGCAAAAGATGGCCGGGACAAACATATTTAGCACATGGGCAAAAGCCAATGCATGAGCTTTACCCCATACCCATGGCCATGACTCTGGTTCCATAGGACTTAGATGACCCTCCTTTATCCTTCAATAACCCATGATTGTCCCAAACCCTGGAGGGCAATGAACCACCCCACCAAAAAAGGGGTAATTACTGCTATATCTTACATATCATGCTCTTATCCTTTGAGCCCTGAGCAGTTAATCAAAGAAAAATCATAAAAGGAAAAGGTATGTAAAGAAGGGTGGAAAATTCAAGGCCAAGGCACCTCATGTACCGTGATTGCTCCGTCCTATACATTATATACCTAGGTGTGGGCTTCTCTTTTTTTTTAGCTACCCTTGTGCCCTGATATATGGCCCAGGATTGCCCCTCTCATTCCCTATTCCATTCACCTCTTTATCACATGCCAACACCATCTGAGGGATGTATCTTGGACATATTATCCTCTCTAAAGGTAGAAACCACCTAATAAGGTACTTGGCTAACTCCCTTTGGAGTTTGGAGACTAACCATGCCAAAGCCCACTATGGAAGGGCATGCCATTATGAAGTGTCCACTTGTTGTCCATGGTTTGTAAACTCTTTTACCCAGTTACTTTAATGATTTGTTGTGCTAGAAGGCTAGAGGACGCATTGGATCTTATGTAGGATTGCAGATGGTGTCCATTCTGAGTTTGGGCTCCCTATACGGGATCCTAACCCTCTAGAGGGCTACATTGGCACATATAGGGTGTTTGTATAGAGCCATGGGCCTCCATAGCAGTGGACAGTACACCATGGATCCCTAGAGATGTTCAGAGATTGCTCGAGATCCACCTTTTAGACGAGGAAGATGCATCTGGTACACAATGCCCAACTGGCCCCACAGGTGCACCACACACTTGGAAGGTGTCCCAGGACTTGTACGTTGACATGACACCATTCATTCCATCATCTGAATCCTTACAGATGGTCTACAGGCATCTTCGACTTACTTGGAGACCCATGAGGTCATTGGTGTGCCCCCACACCCACTGGGAGCACCACAGGTTTATTGTTTGGAGAACAAGGGGCCACCTCCTTGCCCATCACTTTTGAGGGTCTTATTCATCATTATGGCACTTACGGACCTTATCAGGCCTCTTGGAGGGCCCTACGACATGCATAGATTATTATTTGATGTCTTGAGAGGCTTATTATTTTATTTGTGTGCTAGTTTGGTTGGCTTGTCACCAAAAGTTAGTTAATTTGCACATTATTTTATTTTAGGGACTAATGTAGGCCCAAATAAGTAATTCGAACTCCTAATGAGTGTATAAATAAGAGTTAGATGAATTCATTTTGTATCATCACTTGACTTGGATTATTCTCTTTTTAGAGAACTTCACACTTTTTCCTTGGTGGATATTTTTGGATTATGGATGAATTTTGATGAATGGATTAGGTTCTTTTTATCTTGGAGCTTCTTACATTGCAAATGTGTTGATGGTTGGATATATTATGTTACATGTAAGTGCAATTTTAACGTTATTTTATTTTATTTTGCTGCATACATTAGTTATGAGATTTTCTCTATTTTAGGGCTAATTGCTACATGCATTTACTACATCAATGTGGAATTAATTATGTTTCTATTTAGCTTATCTCTATGTATGGGCCATGATTGATGAATGAATTGTCCTAGAGATCGAGTTATCTCAATAAGCCTCTTGCATTTGCAATGAAGTATAAAAGATTTTAAGGTCACTTTCTTCTCTAGCCCTTCACATTGGACGAAGTCGACTTTGAGAGCCTCCTTGAACAAGAAACGAAGTCCATCTTCATAGTTCTCCTTGACTCCATATCCCCAAGAGGAATTAGGCAATGTACCATCAAAAGGTGGCCATTTTAAACCATATTCTTTCACCTTTTCCTCTCTCCTCTAGGTCTAGCCACACTGGGTCACCTAGGGCATCAATTTCCCGACAAACTAACCCTAGAAAAATTCTATCTCCTAGGCCCTACTGCACTGGTGTGTCCTCAAGGTCTCCTTCGAATTTGAAGAGATTTCGACGGTGGGATTGCGAGATATCCCAAGCCCTAGGTCTAAGATCAAACTTTTCCCTGGTGTTCCCAAGGATGGTGCCTCATACGATGAATTTGACATCTTGAGGTGAAAATTCTTGTTTGATCCATTCCCCTTGCCTTGGTTAGGTTAAGAATATCATCAGTTGCTAGACTCCATCCCCTTAACCTAGGCTGGGTCCACTTGGTCCGTGTGGTCCCATTTCTTATCAAAGGCAATTCATTAAGGGAAACTCGAGAATCCAAGTTCTCTAAGGATTTTAGGGATTGGGAAACTCGTTTTCAAATCATATTCCTTTAAACCAACACTCAAATCCTCACCTCCTTTCCTAGAAAATCTTGTACCTTGCTTAAAGAGCAAGCAAGCTCCATTATTAACCCTATTCTTGGGAAAAGGTCTTTAAGGTCACTTCACATCTATTTGTTGATCCACCCTTTATAAGTGACTTCCTAGATACCAGATCTCCTCCCATTTGTGAAAGTCCGTAAAGAGCAGGGAGTCTTAGTTGTGGTGACAGTGGGCTAAGTCTCCATTGTTGCCCTTGACCTAGCAGTTGCCCTCTTAGGAGTCCCTTTTAGGTCCCCTGCTGGTTGGAGTGGTAACAGGCACCAAGGCATAGATGTGCAGGAAAGGAAAAGGTGGGAAAGGCCCATTATATTGAGGCGTATTTAGAGAGTGACGATGATGATGATGATGAGAAGCCAACATTGGAGTAGGCACGGGAACAGGGACAAGGAACAGGGTGAGACTTCATAGGCTAGAGGAAAAGCCCCTATTATTACATCCATGTCTGGATTCCCTAGGTATCACACTTTTAGAGTTAGAGGATTTCTGGCAGGGCAGAAGGTGTTGGTATTGATTAACGGTGGGGCTTCACATAACTTCATAGATGCAATCATGGTTGATTAGAAAGATCTTCCTACAGAAGTGTTCAATGGCTTCGTAGCAACCATACTAGGTGGCCATCAGATGGACTACACTAGATACATCCCCAAGCTGAAGCTGACCACGGGGACTTATACAGTGACATATGATTTCTTTGTGGTGGACATATTGGACACCAATGTGGTGCTAGGAGTTCAGTGGCTCTATTACATTGGGAAGTATGCTATGGATCAACAGAACATTGAGATGGAGTTTACAGATGCAATAGATGGTAGGAAGGTAGTTTGAGGGCCATGCATCAATATCCACCAAAGTTAGTATCATCTAATAGCATGGAGGTACTGTTATGGCCGGGTGACATTGAGTGTCCGATTGAGTGCTTCATTACAAACAATAGACAACTGGATCAACCTCGACAACATCCAGATGACATTTAGGTATTACTTCGTAAACAACATAAAGTTTTCTTTCTAAGTTACTGGAAACACTGCCCCCAACTCTTGGAATTTCTCATTCGGTGTTTCAGCTACGAAAATGCATACGAAACGGATTGGAAACAACATGGAAACGTATCCTCCACGTTTCACTTTTTTGGAAACGACCAACTTGAGATCGGAAACGTTTCAAAGGAGTTTCAAGAAAATTCGATACGTTTCTAGAAAATTTGTATATGTTTCCAGAAAATATGGAAACTTTTGCAAGTTTCCAGGTTTCCAATGTTCTAGGCACTTTATTGCAAGAATATACTCTACGTTTGTTTGTCTAGAGCATGCAAATGCAGCTGAATTCTTTGCAGACCTTATATCCCCTGATTACAACTCATCTGAAAGTGAACATTTATCTTGAAAAAGGATTTAGAACATGGTAGAGGTATTTTCCAACAAGTTTTCAACAATGCTAGATGTAAAGGATGGAAACTTGGAATTTGGAATGGAAACTCATAAGGTATCTATGAAATCAAGAAAGAAAGTTGTTACCCACAAAGTTGGCTGGTGGAAGCAGTTTCTTTGCATTAGGTTAAGTTTCTCAGCATTTCTTTACTAGTATCATACTTCGCAATACTTAGTTGCTTAAATTGTGGCATCTTGATTCTTGGTCATATGATCTTAGGTCATGAATAAATAAATCCAACTTACTTCTTTCTATGAATTTCAGAGAATCTCCTGTTGTTGCTACTGGAATACTATCCAATTTATAATGTGTAGACAATGTTATTTACAATGATTAAATTTACATTATATTCGGTGATACTAAACAATATTTTTATGAATTGATGATGATTATTTATTTATGTTGAATTCATGATGATGATTATGTATTTTTAAATATAGAATCTAGATTCTAAAGATCAATATATATATATATATATATATATATATATATATATATATGTCGTTTTCTTGTATCGTACCCAGATTTTTTGAAAATTTTCCGTATCCGTTTCAAACCACGTATCTGTATCCGTTCCCGTATTTGTGTTAGTGCAACTTAGTTTTCTTGACATTCCTCTAGGTAGACCACTAGACAGAGGCTTTGAACATGTTATAGAGTTGGAGGAAGGAGTGCAAGTTGTCATTGGCAGCCCCTACTGTGAAAATTCCAAACCGGAATCCTATTGCAGCAAATGGAAATTATTCTCCTAATTGTTTATTTAATTTAACAATTTATTTGTTGTTTGCTACGACAAATATTGAATAACTGAGAAATGCTAGCGCACATAAAAAATAACACAATTATTTTTGGACAAAGGTCCCTGGAAAAACCTAACTTGGGAAAACCGGTGCAACAGTGAGGCTTTTTATTATTATGCAACAATGAAATTCTAAGTACAATCTGGATGCCTGAAACTGGAAATTCACAATAAGAAAATCTGGTAAAATTATTGAAGGGAATTTACCCTTCCTCCTTAGGCAATCCCGACACAACTTGCCTATAGAAAACTCAACCTCCTGAAGCTAATGCATCACCCTTTGTGCTGGATTGCGTTGTCACTATGACGTCAAGCCTCCAACCAACCTCTGATGAAGTTGTTCTACCTCCAGCTACTAAGGAAATGGTCTCTCCGACATACTGGACCCTCTGCCCGGCCTCTGGAACTGAGATCAATTTACTCTTCAGCAAATCAAACTGCCAATCTGAAGCTATTGCGTAGAGCTCTGTGCTACTTCACTGGGATAACTCGACCCTCTTGCTGCTGCCTCTCCGGATCTGGAAAACTTCCTCCGGATCACTGTCCTTGCCCCTCACTCATTACTTTTATTTTTGGCTCTCTTCGGCAATTGAATGTTGCTACTTTGGAAATCGATATGCCAAGAAATCGAACTGCTAAAGTGATATCTCCATCACCACATCGACCTCCTCTTATAATCCTCAGTTGGAGCACAAACGACCAAGATTAAAACATAATCGATGGCTAGGACCATCTCTGGATCGATCCATGCGAGTTTCTAGAATATTCTCGCCTTGAATTAATTAATACCAATTAATTAACCTATTTTCCACAGTTTAGACTTAAGAAACATTAAAAAATTGGTTAATAATCTAATTAAATCACTTCTATGCGGAATTTCCAGAAACGATTTATGGGTTCTGGAGACCTCATGTACTCTAGGCTCTCCACAAAGTTTCGTTGCTATAACACATCCGATCCTACAAAAACTAACACTCCCTCTTAGCGAGAAAAGTGTTCTAGTGCTACTACACACCTTGTAGCAACACCCTGTCTCTGCATCATCTCTTGTCACACTGCTGATGTCTGGCTGCTGCTACCCACCAACTACTGCACAACTCTAATATACACTGCATCTGTGCTGTTGCTGACCCTGTTGAACTGCTGCGAACACTGCATCTGCACTACAACTCTGTTGTTGTTGCTACTGCAACAAAAAAACATCCAAAATACTGAATCATCTGTGATCAGTATAATGCATTTGTCACCTGAGTCTCTGACTGCTACTGGCCTCTGCACTTCTTACTCAAGACTCTGCGTTGCTGCTAACTCTGCACTGTGCCAAATGCACTGCTGCCAACTTTTCACTGCACTCCCCAACATCTGATTGCTACTAGTCATTGCAACTGTCACTGATCCATCATGCTACTAAATACGGCCAGGTACTGATCTAAGAGGTGGACTCCTTGTGAAAATTCGGTGACCTGAATCTTATTGCAGCAACTGGAAATAATTCTCCTAATTGTTAAATTAATTTTTAACAATTTATTTACTATTTGTTACATCAAATACTGAATCAATCACACTACAACCTACATGAATAAAATGCTAAAGAAATAAACGCTGGAAGAAATGCTAGCACACACATAAATTTACACAGTTATTTTTTGACCAATGTCCCCGGAAAAATCCACTTGGGAAAACTGGTGCAACAGTTGAGGGTTTTATTATTATGTAGCAGTGAAATAATATGAGTACAACTGGATGCCAAAACTAGCAATCCTATAGAGAAAAAACTGGTAAGAAAAATCTAGTGAGGAATTTCCTCACTCCACAGGCAAATCCAGGCTTTGACCTCGGCTCAAATTGAGCCGTCCAAAATGGCTCTGCGCAGTCACTAAGTCACCTTAGCACAATCACTTCTGCACTGAGCTTAGAACAACTTCTCTTCAAGCCATCTAGTCTGCTGTTGTCTGGGAAAATGTCTCTCCTGGCCTCCGGAACCTCTATCCAACTTCCGGCACTGAAACTCGGCTTTTCCCTAGCAAAATCGAATTGCCTCTAGAGGCTACTGTGCTGCTCTGCGTCAGCCTCACTTTGTCTCCTCTGCCTCTCCGCAAATGCACTCACCGCAGTTGGAATCCTTCCTCTGGCTTCACTGTCCTTGCCTCTCTCTCACTGCTTAGATCTCACTAACTCTCTCTCCGGCAACTCACTGTTGCTACTTTGGAAACCAATCTGCTCACGAAATCGAACCTCACAAGTGATTTCTCCAAGCCTCATCGACTTCTTCTTATAATCCTCTGTTGAGACTTCAACGAACAAGATTAGATCTTAATCGATGGCTAGGATTAACTTGAAGTCGATCCATGTGAGTTTCTAGAACATTCACACCTTGACTTAATTAATTATGATTAATTAGTCATATTCCCTAAGTCTAGACTTAGGAAATATTTAAAAACAGACTAAGAATATAACTAAGTCATTTCTAGGTAGATTTCCAGAAACGATTTCTGGGTTTTGGAGATCTCTTGTATTCTAGCCTCTCCACAAAATTTCAAGGCTAGAACACATTCGATGCTACAAATGTCAAAAACTAGCACTCCCTCTTAGCGAGGAATGTGTTCTAATGCTGCCCCTGCTGCCACAACACCCTGTCTCTGCACCATCTCCTGTCACGCTGCTGATGTTTGGCTACTGTTGCCCACCAACCACTGCATAACTCTAATATGAGCTACATCTGTGCTGCTGCTGACCCTGTTGAATTGTCGCCAGTACTGCATCTGCATTGCAACTCCCTCTCATCTGCTGTCGCTACAACCGCAACTGCAACATCTGCAACTGAGAAGTATCCGAAATATTGAACCATGTTCAATATGATGCATCTGTCTCTCGAGTCCTGAGTGCTACTAGTATTTGCACTGTCACTGAAGGCTCTGTGCAGCTACTGACTCTACATCGTGACAACTGCACTGCGCTCCCCAACATTTGACTGCTACTAATCTCTGTAACTATCACTATGGCATCTGATTGCATCTACTACCACTGATCCATCCTGCTACTGAAATACTATGGGCTCCCATATCAAGGTACTGTTTCAAGAGGTGGACCTCCTCAAGAATCCGGCCCATTTGTAGCACTCTGGGGCTACAACACCAAGTCACCCCATTTCACTCCTGGGGGTATGTCTACAACCATGGCGAAGTCTTCCTCCAGCTTGGAGGACAACCTATCAATCTTGGCATGAGCTGCCGCTTGGTCCTGCTTCTCCTCCTTGTCTTTCTTCCTGAGAGGAAACTGGGTACTGTAGTGGCCAAACTCGCCACACCTGAAGCACTTGACCTTTGACAGGTCCTTCTTCTTCTTTCACTGCTCCCCTTGTTGCTGATTGGGACCCATTGATGCGAGGGCTACATTCTCCTCCTCCTTCACCTTCTTCGATCTGCTGTTGTTGCCACTGATGGAGCTCTTAACCAAGTCTCGTATCAGCTCCCCCTGCTACAAATTGGCCCACATCCTGTCCCACCTTGGCAAGGTGTCTCTGTCGAAAATACTTTGTACAAATACTTGCCACTCCTCTGAGACACTGTTGAGTGCCAATTGCACTAGCTCTGTGGGTTGAGGTGTTGCCCCAAAAACTGCAACTTGGTCCCGGATCTCCTGAATCCTGGTGAGGAAAGGGTCTATGCGTTCCCCTTTTTGCATCCTTATGCATCTCAACTTCTCCTCCAAGTACATCTTCCGCTGCTTGGAAGTGCCCTGGTACAACGTGGAAAGTGTATCTCACATCTCTTTCGCTGTTCCCTTGGCCATTGTGTGTGATACAATGTGATCCTGAACACCATCAAGGATCAAACTCTTCGCCTGCGCCATCTCCTTTTTGTACTCCTTCAACTGATTTGCATATGTGGGGATAGCTACCACTACATCTATGAATGGCTTCAGGCCATATTCATCTAGGAGGAAGGACATCCTTGCCTTCCAAATGACATAGTTGGAAACACCATCCAACCTATCCTGATGTCGTAGTCCAACAGTGGCCATCTCAAACAATGTCGAAAATCTCTTCTTCCCTTCTGTTCATCTATTCGCACTCCCTTCTGGAGTGAGAAACTCTGCTCACAACGACTTTTGATCTGCGAGGGACATCGAACTTCTTGAGACTAGAAGTTCCTTGAGAAAAATTTTCCCTCAGTGTGTGCTCTTCTTCCACCCGATTCTAGTTGTGCTCTAGCAAACTGCTACAAAACTATTGCGCCCAATTAGAGATCTGTTCATCGAAAAATACTGGCTGCTTCCTCTGCCTCTGGAAACCCTCGATCTGGAGAGATCTAATTTTTCTGTTCCTCTCTCAGAAAAAACAATTCTAAAACAATTCGACCTCTTGGCCAAGGTGATTGTGTTGCCCTCTGGGGTTTCGATCTGCTTCCCTCACTGAATAAGGAAACTTTTTCTTTCTTCGCTACTGAGCTCTCCGACTGATCATCCGCCCTTTGATACCATGTGAAAATTCGGTGACCCGAATCCTATTACAGTAACTGGAAATAATTCTCCTAATTGTTAAATTATTTTTTAACAATTTATTTACTGTTTGCTACAACAAATACTTAATCAATCACACTGCAACCTACACGAATAAACTACAGAAGAAATAAACGCTGGAAGAAATACTAGCACACACACATAAATTTACAGAGTTATTGTTGGACCAATGTCCCCAGAAAAACCCACTTGGGAAAACCGGTGCAACAACTGTGGGTTTTATTATTACGCAACAGTGAAATAATCTGAGTACAATTGGATGATGAAACTGTGCATTCAACTCAAATTGAGCTGTCCAAACTGGCTTTGCGCAGTCACTATGTCACCTTAGCATAGTCACTTCTGCACTGATCTCGGAACAACTTCTCCTCGAGCTGTCTGGTCTGTTGCTATCTGGGAAAATGTCTCTCCTGGCCTCCGGAACCTTTGTCCAACTTCTGGCACTGAAACTCGGCTTTTCCCCTGCAGAATCGAATTGCCTCTAGAGGCTACTCTGCTGCTCTGTGTCAGCCTCACTGTGTCTCCTCTGCCTCTCTACAAACGCACTCATCAAAACTGGAATCCTTCCTCCTACTTCACTGTCCTTGTCCCTCTCTCACTGCTTCGATCTCACTAACTCTGTCTCCGGCAACTAAATACTGCTACTTTGGAAATTGATCTGCTCATGAAATCAAACCTCACAAGTGATTTCTCCAAGCCCCATCGACTTCTTCTTATAATCCTCTGTTGAGACTTCAACGACCAATATTAGATCTTAATCGATGGCTAGGATTAACTTGATGTCGATCCGTGTGAGTTTCTAGGACATTCACACCTTGACTTAATTAATTCTGATTAATAAGTCATATTTCCTAAGTTTAGACTTAGGAAATATTTAAAAACTGACTAATAATCTAATTAATTCATTTCTAAGCGGAATTTCCAGAAACGATTTCTGGGTTTTGGAGATCTCCTGTATTCTAGCCTCTCCACAAAATTTCAAGGCTAGAACATATCCGATGCTACAAAAATAACACTCCTCAAGGATTCTGCCCATTTGTAGCTCTCTGGGGCTACAACACCAGGTTACCCCACCTCACTTTTGGAGGTATATCGACGAACATAGTGAAGTCTTCCTCCAGCCTGGAGGAAAGCTTATCGATCTCTGCATAAGTTTCCTGCTGGTCTTGCTTCTCCTCCTTGTCCTTGTCCCTGAGAGGACACTGGGTACTATAGTGACCGAACTCACCACACCTGAAGCACTTGACCTTTGACATGTCCTTCTTCTTTCTCTTCTCCCCCTGCCCCTGATTGGAAACCTTAGATGCGAGGGCTGTTGAAAAATGTAACTAGGATCGGTCTTCATGTTGACTATGTAATAATGTAAAGAAGAAGACAATGGTAATAAAATGTATTTTCTTTGTACTTGTTTCATGCGTTTCATGAACAAGATTTTATTATAGGTTATAGACTTTTTCTTGATGTTTTCTATGTTTTTGTCTTCTTCTATAATTATGTTGGGAAACCAACTCCAAAAATAGAAGAAAAGAGATATCAACGACTTAGAAATAAGCCACTTCGAGGGGGCAACCTCAAATACATTACATGAATGAACAATTATTGGATGATACAAATTACAAAACCTCCTTTCTATATATAGGAGTCCATGGGGCCACAATGTAATCCTAGCTGACCTAACGATAATAATTTAAGGGCACAATAATAACAATATGGGGGTTACAGGGGTACAATAATAACAATAAGGGGGTTACAATAACAACAATAAGAGACTATAATAGTAATATAGGGACCTAACATGCCCCTCTCCTTCAAAAAAGTGTTGTCCTCAATGCTTGAGTAGCTCTGGGTGCTTTTGTATAAAATTCTCATCCTCCCATGTAGAATCTTCAGTGGGTAAGTTCTTCCACTTGATGAGATACTCTGAAATTGATCGATTCCGTATTTGTCGAGTTCTTGTTTCCGTGACCGCTTCCGGTTCCAATATGATTTTTCCTTCCTCATCAAGTTCTGGCAATATTGTTTGAACTGGAAGATTTTCACCTATAACCTTCTTTAAACACGAAACATGGAAAACTGGATGTACTCGCGAAGAAGCAGGAAGCTCCAATTTGTATGCCATAGTACCAATATTTTGCAACACCTTGTAAGGACCATAGTACTTTGGTGATAATTTATTATCCTTCTTAGCTTGCTTGAGGGACATTTATTTGTATGGTTGTAGCCGTAAAAATACCCAATCTCCTACATCAAAACTTCTCTCGCTGCGATGTTGATCTGCCTGTTGTTTCATTCGATTTTGTGCCAAATTCGGGTTATCCTTTAAGAGTTGGAGAACTTCTTGCTGATGCTCGATGTGATCTTCCACTGCTTGAACCTTCAAATTTTCCCTTAAAGATGATGTGATCGATGGTGGATGATATCCATAAGTGCCATAAATGGGGTCATTTTTGCTGCAGTATAGAAGGAAGTGTTATACCACCATTCAGCGAGAGGTAACCACTTGACCCATTGTGTTTGTTTATCAGATACAAAACAACGAAGATATCCTTCCAAACATTTATTTACTATCTCGGTTTGACCATCGGATTGAGGATGATAAGATGAGCTATGAGCTAATTGAGTACCCAAACAAGAAAATAACTCCGTCCAAAAATTTCCAGTAAAAATGGGATCTCTGTCGCTCACAATAACCCTTGGGTTCCCATGTAGCTTTTGAATTGTGTACATAAATGTAGTAGCAACTGTACTTGCTTTAAATGGATGAGATAATGCACAAAAGTGTGCATACTTGGTAAGTCTATCAACTACCACCATGATGACACTCTTTCCTTCGGACTTAGGTAAACATGTGATAAAATCCATTGAAATCTCCTCCCAACGTTAACTTGGAATGGATAAAAGTTGTAGAAGTCCTGGGGTCTTAATTGTTTCCACTTTATTCTGCTGGAAAACCAAACATTACGCCACAAACTTTTGAATATGAGATTTAAGGCCATCCCAAAAAAATTCTTTCTTCATCCTGTGGTAAGTTTTTAAAAATCCCGAGTGTCCTCCTAAAGGAGAAGTGTGCAATTCCAGAAGAATATTTTGTTTTAGTTGGGAATTCTTACAAAGATATAAGCGATCTTTGTACCATAAGGAATCATTTTCCAACTAAATGTATCAGATGTACTAGGATCTTGCTGCAACTTTTGAATGAGTGTCCACACGTCTTCGTCCTTCTTCCATTCATCTCTTGCTTCGGTTATCCAATCTGGTTGGATAATAGAAATGGCACAAAGCAATGCTTCCACCTCTTCATTCTTTCTTGAGAGTGCATCTGCAACAACATTTAGCTTCTCTTTTTTGTAGATTATTTCAAAGTCATAACCCAACATCTTTGTGACCCATTTTTGCTGCTCTTCTGAAGATAGTCTTTGTTCCAAAAAGTGTTTAAGACTATCATGATCAGTTTTACCTTGAAGTGTCTTCCCATTAGGTAAGTTCACCATTTCTTTAGTGCATGCAGTATTGCTAACATTTCCTTCTCATAAATAGGTTTTTGTAAATACTTTCCTTTGATTGGACGACTTTCAAAAGAAATGGGTCTTCCTTCCTGCATTAAAACAACACCAATTCCATTTCCTGAGGCATCACATTCCACAATAAAGGTTTTTGTGAAGTCTGGTGTAGCTAAGACCGGTGCTAGGCACATTGCCTCTTTAAGATGTTCAAAGGCCTTAGTTGCTTCAGGAGTCCATGAAAAATGCATCTTTCTTCAATAATGTTGTTAGAGGTGCTGCTATTCTCCCATAATTCTTAACAAACTTGCGATAATACCCTGTTAACCCGAGAAATCCTCACAACTGCTTTATGGTTGTGGGGACTTTCCATTCCTTAATGGCTTTAATTTTGTTAGGGTCTACTTTAACACCCTCGTGAGATACAATATGACCCATATATTCCACATCTTGTACTCCAAAGAAACATTTGGATGTTTTTGCATATAATTGTTTCTCCTGCAATAGTTTGAGCACCCTGTCAACATGTTCAACATGATCCTTCCAAGACCTGCTGTAGATTAGTATATCATCAAAATATACTAGCACAAATTTTCTAAGGAAGGGTTTGAAAATGGAATTCATCAACCCTTGAAATGTAGAAGGTGCATTGGTAAGGCCAAAAGGCATGACCAAAAATTCATAATGACCCTCATGAGTTCGAAATGTTTTTTTTGGAATATCTTCAATCTTCATTCTAATTTGATGATATCCTGAACGAAGATCCAACTTGGTAAAATAAATTGCTCCATGTAATTCATCCAATAATTCATCAATCACAGGAATGAGAAATTTATCTTTAATGGTGAGCTTATTGAGCTCCCTATAATCCGGACACATGCGCCATGATTCATCCTTCTTGTGTACCAATACTACATGAGTAGAAAAAGAACTTTGACTAGGTTGAATTATACCTGCCTCTAACATTTCTGCAATCATACGTTCAATTTCGCTCTTTTGGACATAAGGATATCTATAAGGCCTGATGTTTGGAGGAACACTTCCTGGAATCAAATGAATAGCATGATCATGATCACGAATAGGTGGGAGTCCTTTGGGAGTTCCAAACACCTTGGAATGATTGTCCAAGACTTGTTGGAGATCTGCAGAAATAGATGATTTTGATGTTGGAACTTCTAGTGAGCATAATTGTGCAATTACACCTCGTTGTTCTTTCTTTAGAAGCTTTGTCATGGCATTAGAGCTTATTATCTTTCCCGGCTTCCCTGCAATACCCCGTAATTCGACTTCCTTTCCTTCTGAAAATTTTTTCAAGAAAAGTTCTTGAAAATTAAAAGCTACCATCCTCAAAGATTGTAACCATTGTACTCCTAGTACAACATTAGCACCTCCCATAGGAATGGAAAACATTGGACTATTTAATACATATTCCCTCATGCTTAGTTTGATATTATGGCATTTTCCAGAGCAATTTATAGTTCCTCCATTTGCAACCATCACTTGACATTCTGGTGTTGGGTATAGGAAACAATTCAATTCCTTGGCTACTTTACAATGAATAAAATTATGGGTGCTACCTGAGTCAATCAACACTATTATCTTTTTCTTCTTGATATGTCCTTCTATCTTGAGAGTTTGAGGAGTGGTAATTCCTGCCAATGCATTACACAGTATGGTCGGACTCATTTCTTCCTCTTCTAAGGCTGGTTCCTAGTGTATATCCTCTTCTTGTTTATTTTCTTCTTCCTCTTCACAATCTATGTAAAATAATTTCTTCTTAGCACACTTATGACCTGTAGTGTATTTGCTATCACAACTGTAGCAAAGCCCTTTTGCTCTTTTTTCTTCCAATTGTTGTGGTGTCAACCTTGTAGGTTTTGGAAATCTAGGAGTAGCAACACTTCCATCTTTATAGAAGTGAGTGGTAGGCTTTCTTGTCGCCATAATTTTACGTTCAATTTTTCTTGCCAACCTGAATGCCTTCTCCACTGAATCAGGTTCCAAAACGCGAACTTCATGTTGGATGTTATCCTTTAAAGTACCTATGAAGAGATCAATTCTGTGTTCCGCTGAAATATCAGTTACGCTTATATTCAATTTTTGGAAGTCCTCAATGTGCTCCGCCACTAAACCCTTTTGTTTGAGATTTATCAATTGGCTAAAGAAGGTGTTGCTTTTTGTATTCTCATAATGTGCTATCATTTCCTCCGTAAAAATTGATCAAGTGACAATTTTTTTACAGGAGCAAAGCCATTGATACCATACAAATGTATTTTGTTCTAAATGTAAAGTTGCAATGCGTACCTTTTGTGTGTTTTGCACATTATTGAGATCAAAATATTGCTCCATCTGTAGTATCCATGTTACGGGATCTTTGCCATCAAACTTCCTCATATCCATCTTTGGAATATGGTGGTTCTTTAATCCAACATTAGAGTTTATGAAATCACGATTAACATTTATTTTGTTCTCACCATGATTTTCATCCACTATCTTTTCGCCATTAGGAATCATTTCTTGTATCAACTTTGAAAAACCTTCCTTCAAACCTTCCATGTCTTCCTTCAAACCTTCCATTTTTTCTTCCATACCATTCTTAAAACCATCCATCATAGCTTCCATGCCTTTCTTCAAACCATCCATCTTAGCTTCCATGCTTTTCTTCAAAACATCCATTTCATTTTTTGTTGCTTTTTGAGAGAGCGAATTTTGGTGCACTTGCTCTTGTAATTTTGATAGATCATGTTGCAATTCTTCATCTTCATGAGTCATAGTAGAGTACTCTAAGGGCTTAATGGGTGTTGATATCTTTTTAGGAGGCATTTTAGAACCCAATACTGATATCTATGCTCAATAGGCCTTTGGAATCAGTTAAAACTGATTTTTCAAACAAGACTTATGCAATTTGAAAAAAAAATACACACCTTTTTCTTGATTTTGAGGAGCTCGCTATTGAAACTGAATTATCTCTGTGATTTCGGATCTTCAATATTTGGAATTCGGCCTTGACGTAGCCCCCTGAATCTTCTTTCAATTGCCACAGGTCTGACTTGATTTGGATTCTTCAAGGCAAAGTTATTTCCAATCTCCCACAATGACCTAATTATGGACTAGTTCAATAGAGCGAACTTGTACGGCTTGCCACGTGTTACTGTTTGCTCCTTTGGCTCTGAAATTTACGGACATGCAACTACAGTCCATGTACTTCCAGTCAATGTTTTAAAAAACGGAATCGGTCAGCTACCAGGTCGAGGTAATGACTCGGAATCGGTAATGACTCGGTCGACCAGGTTTCAATGACTCGGTAATGACTCGGTTTTTGTAAAAAATACATTAAATATTAATTTTTTTGTACAAAAACATAAATTTGCAGCAATACAACTCTTGGCATATTTTATTCATTATTGCATCAGGAAGATCCACTAGCCCCAATTTTCAATGTAAGATGAATATCAGTTGACCCAAAGGATAGTTGGGTAGGAAAATTTCATAGTATTTACTATTTGATCCATTTGGTTGTCTTCCAAATTGAGAGCATTTGTTTGGCCTTTTATCTACCAAGGGATCACCTCTAAGGTCAAGGTGGAAAAGAGTGGACTCTTTGATGGCCTTTGCCATGTTTATTACCATTTTTAGAAAGTGAAACACGTCATTTTAGGGTGCTAGTTTGCCAACAACTGTTGGACATACAGTTAGGACCATTACTTTGTTCTCCTTCAGGGTAGGATTTACTAGCAAGTAGCTTTGTTTGGTGATTGCAATCATTGTTATGTGGTTCACACCTTCTTCACTGAGATTTGGCAATGCCTCAGATTTTCTTCCTTTGTTTCACCTCCCAAAGATCACGTTAGTATGTTTTTGAGCATGCACTTAGTGCTCTGTTTGTTTTTAGTGCCATCACACATGATGAGAGATGTCATCAATTGTTGGCCAAAGGTGTTTTTTTTATCAAGGATGCCCAAGCTTTAGATCCTGTAGCTTATTCGATTTATTTCAGCACTAGTAGCTTTACTGAAGGGGAAACGAAGGCCATGATATATACCCTTCCACTTTTTGGTTGCTGCTGTAAATATTTTCCGTAAATATAAGAAAATGTATTTCAACGAAAGAAAGATCTATAAAATTTATTTCAGGATAGATGTTTAATAAAAGAATCCCCAAATAATAACACCGTTTTGAAATAGACAAGTAAGGATAATCATATATGGTTCTCTTTCCTTCTTCCTGGATATAATTATTATTTCTGATCTATTGTTTGGAATCTTGATTTGCTAAAAGTTTCACAGTTAGCCCATTGGTTGACATCCCAAAAACTAAGAGCTTCAGCCTTGCATGGAAATTTAGCCTTTTAGCCTGTCGAGTGCCTAGCAAAAATGCTGAGAAATTTACTACTGGGTGATGGCCAGACTAAATCACAACTCCATTTGTTTGGTTCATTGATCATCTAGGAAATCCAAGCAGTCTCATTGTCAAGAATTTATATTTAGATTGGTAAAATTTCTGATATTTTGCATCAGTCAGTAGTATCATCCATAAACAGGCATTGACTAAACCATCTATCTTCTTAAATCTTTTAACATCCAAAATACAGTGCCTTCACTTGATCGAATATAAAACTTATTAAATCTTTTAACATCCAAAATACAGTGCCTTCACTTGATCAAATATAAAACTTGAATAAATCACATTTTTTTACACCAAATTTTGTCGGTGATTGTTTGAAGACTCCAAGTCCTACACGACCAGAGTCTGTATTTGTAAACATCATATAACTAGCACCATGCCTTTGCAAACATTTGGACTACATACCGTTTGTGAACCTTACCTAAAAAATTCTGATGAGGTTATATAAGAGAATTACCTTGTCACTAAAAGGTAACTGCAAGGAGTTTTAGTTAAAGGAATCCTTCTTGCATAGATAAAAATGGAAAAGCAATACAAATAAGAAATGATTAAAGGAAAACAAAAGCCCTTGACCATGTATCAGGACTCGGGAGGGCTTAGAAAACCTAAAAAAACCCTAACAGCGAATTAAAATTCATTTTCAAATCCACAAAACCGACTTTTTTGGGCCCACCGGCCGGCTGTTATGGCTCGGCCTGGTCGGCCGGTTTGTTACCGAGCCGGCCGAGCCATTACAAAAACCGGCCGGCTCGGTAATAAACCGGCCAGCCTGGCTGGTTTTCTACCTGGTCGGACCGGCCACCCTACCGGCTCGGTCGACCAGTCCTGGTCGGTTTCGGTCAGGCCGATTTTTAAAACAGAGCTTCCAGTCACTTTTTACGGAATTCCAATCCGATGCTCAGAGAGAGAGTTATGAAGATTTTCCCACGATCACCTCTTTGAGATGAAATTCAGGAGCCCGAAAAAGACCTAACTTCCATAGATCATATCTCCAAAAGTATTGCGAACCAAGCTCTGAAATTTTGCGATGATGTTCCTCAGGATTTCAGTTTCGTGCTCTAAAAATTTCAGCTTCTGAACCTTCGTGGAAAAAACTTTATAGCGAAAATTCCGCGATGACCTTTTTAAGTGAAATTCAAGGGCCTGCAAAAAGACCTAACTTCCACAGATCATATCTCTCAAAATATTGCGAACCAAGTTCTGAAATTTTGCGACGATATTCCTCAGGATTTTAGCTTCGCACTCTAAAAATTTCAGCTTTTGACCCTTCGTAGAAAAAATGTTATAGTGAAAATGCCACGATGACCTGTTTGGACCAGCGAAACCCTAGAATCCAAACCTCTGATACCAAATGTTGGGAAACCAGCTCCTAAAATAGAAGAAAAGAGATATCAATGCCTTATAAATAAGCCACTTCGAGGGGGCAACCTCCAATACATTACATGAATGAACAATTCTTGGATGATACAAATTACAAAACCTCCTTTCTATATATAGGAGTCCATGGGGCCACAATGTAATCCTAGTGGGGCCACAATGTACTCCTAGCCGACCTAACAATAATAATTCAAGGGCACAATAATAACAATACGGGGGTTATAGGGTACAACAATAACAATAAGGGGGTTACAATAACAACAATATGGGACTATAATAGTAATATAGGGGCCTAACAAATTAAGTGTCACATACATGAAGGATTTAGTTTAGATGTTTATGCTCCAAAGACCTTGTGAAGAAGCTCACAAACAACCCTCAAACAAGTTGGAAGAAAAGCTCAAAAAGCGTTGGAGGTCAAGCTCCAATATAGTGAAGACAACACTCTAACTATGCTAGAATATACGTGAAGAAATACCTCATGAAATGCTCTTCATGTCGGCCTAAATATCAGTGATAAAGTCGGCCTAATTCACAGAGGTCAAGTCGGCCTAATACACAGCTGATAGGTCGGCCTAAAGTCATGAATAACACTACTATATATACACACTAGTGCGACCATTTTGGAAGGATAATGATGCGGATCTCTCTGAATTAGAAGTGCGGATAAAGGGCAGTATACAGTGTGGATTTAAGAGTAATATAAGTGCAGATAAAAGACAATATTGAGTGCAGATCAAATTGGGGCTGAAGTGCTAATTATCTAAGGTGCAAAATTGCGGATTGATGCAGGAGGTACAGGAAGCAAGGTGCAGGATTGTGTATTGGTGCAGGAAGGGTACAATGATATCTCTGTGTTGAAATGCGGATCTAAGGGTAGTTTGAAGTACAGACATATACAAACCATAAGGCAGAGAAAAGTTGTAGATACATTATTGTTAAGGACAGTTGATTTGAAGACAAAATTTGCAGAGGTTGAGACAGTGATCATAAGGAGAAGAGGCAGTAATAGTGAGGAAGGTAAATCTACCTACAGTTCAAGCAATTCAACTACAAGCATATGCAAGGTGAAGATCAAGGTCTCTAGTGCTGATGCAGAACTAAGCAAATTGGTGAAAAGAAGAATCAAGGTTGAAGAAGCTGGATCAAGGTCTTGGAAGCATATCTAGGTCAAGGGTCTGAGTCTTGGTCATGGTACTTGTCATTTGAAGAGCTATAAGAAGAATTCTTTGTGGGTTTTCCTCTCCAAGAGGGAGAGGTTTTGTCCTAGCTCTAGGAGCCTAATTTGTGTGTCTTATGTATTTTGATAATTGACTTGATGAAAGATTAACTAAGCTAAACAAAGGAAAGGAATAAGTAACTCAAGTAAGCTCACAAGTAATTATCAAGAAGAGAATTTGTAATAATCTCTATTCCTCCAAATTCTCAACATGGTATCAGAGCTAAGGTGTTGAACTCAAGGGTTGCCTGACAAAGGAGTGTTAATTTTGGACAACTAGGTCCAAACTCCATGTTGGGATGCTCAGATGAAGATGCTAATATTTTTATTGGATTCCTCTTTCAGAGAGGTACAATATCGATCTAAAGATCATTTTGATCCGATGAGTAGAACATTTATTTTGAATTTATTCAAAATATGTGTAGGTCGGCCTGAAATGAAATGTAGGCTTGAAGCCCCAACAGTTGTGTGACACACCCTAAATGATGGATATAAATTAGTCAACGTTGGAGGACATTTTCACTCATCCATCACATCACATCCTCTCTCCTCATCTGATTGGTTCGAGCATCTATTGGAGTCTCTTCATCACTCACACGCGGGAAAAAGCAACAGCTAGGGTTTCAGACTATCTAGGGTTTCTAGTGCAGAAATTAACCAGCGTTGAGTTTGGACAACGCTTGGTCAAATTGACCCGAAACTTTGCCAAAATTTCGATCTCATAAATCCGCATTTTTTGGCACAAATCCCGAGGTTGGATGTTGAATTTGACTTGGCTGCTTTGACTTTGCTATTGCTGCTGTTTGCGTTGACTGTTGACTGTGACAACGTTGACTTTCGTTGACTTTTGGGGTTGACTGATCTGACTGTCCTAGAGAGTTGTGTGACACTTTTGGTTGGCTGACTGTATTGAGACTTTGCTGGCTGAAGCATCCTGTTGACCGCTGTAATGCACCAACACACTTATATATTTTGGCTTGTCTTCTGTCGATCTACTGGTATATTCTATCAACATTTTACTTTCTTGTTTATGTGATCGCTGGCTGATATTGGGATAAAAAGTAAAGTTGCATCAAGCATAGAACATCTACAAAAATTTACATGGTATCAGAGCTGAGGTGAAGACAAAGCCCTAGTGTGTAGCAATCACCGAAGAAGAGCATGGGTTCCTCAAACTACAATGGGTTTAAAGCTGATGAAAAATTGATTGGGAAGGAAGACTTCCATGCCTGGAAGATGACACTAGATCTTAATTTGGAAGACCAAGATGTCATGGACTATGTGCAGGGTAAAATCCAAGAGCCTCCATCCACTGCAACTGCTGCCGCCAAATCAAAGTACAAGAAGGGGAAAATCAAAGCAAAGCTGATGATCAGGAACTCAATTCATAAGAGTTTGGTTGCTTACATCTCTGAGCTGAGCACATCCAAGGAGATGTATGATATGTTGGTCAACATGTTCAAGGCCAACAATTCGAATCAAGTCCTATTCTTCAAGAACCAATTGAAGAATTTGAAGAAAGGCAGGGATGAGTCTGTTCAATCATATTTTCTGAAGCTGATCGAAATCAGGAATAATCTTCTGGCTATTGGGGAGACAATAGCTGATCGAGATATGGTTCTCACCGAACTTGGATGTCTCTCATCCGAATGGCATGTATTTAACACTACCATTCTCAATAACAATGTCATACCTGATTTTGATGAAGTACTATAGAGATGCGTACAAGAAGAGACAAGGATGAAGGAATATGAAAATGAAGGAAATACTGCCTTCGCTGCTCGTGCTAAGAAGAAGAACTTTGGTGGTTCGAGGAACAAAGGAAGAGCAAAGGCCCAAGGAAAAAAAGGCAAATGTTACACTTACCACAAGCTTGGCCACTATGCTAGAGAATGCCCTTTCAAGAAGGATTCTCCCAATAATGATGACAACAACAACAACCCGAGGAATGGCAATCAAATGAACAACAGGTTCAAAGGGAAGAGGAAGGCTTCCTTTGGTGGGAATGGGAAACCTTTCAAAAGGTCGAGAAATTCCAGGTATGACGAATCAAATGTTGTTAACGATAAAAGAAATGAATACGTTCTTGTATCTGCCCTCTCTGCTGTTTCTCCACCCGACACGATGGATGTCTGGTTGATAGATAGTGGTGCTTCAAGGCACATCACTGGGTTCAAGGAAGCACTTTCTCATATGGTTGAGAAGGATGTTAATCTAAAAATTATCCTTGGAGATAATGCCACATATCCCGTGAAAGGGACAGGGACTGTGACCCTCCACTTGTCTCAAGGTCAAGTCCTCCGCTTGCAAGATGTACTATATGTACCTGATTTGAAGAAGAACCTTGTGTCTATATCGGCCATGGAAGACAAAGGTTTCAATGTGGCATTCGTTGATGGGAAGGTGCATATCTGGAAGAATAGTTTCACGGAAGCTATCACGATTGGGTTTAGAGTTGATACACTGTACCAGGTGGGAGAAAGTCCACTGGGAGCGATGATGTGTGATACTATCCGACAGACTGAACATGGCACCGGAGGTTTGGACACCTTCACTACAAGGCACTTCCCGAAGCAAGGAAGGTGGTGACGGGGATGCTTGAGTTCACAAATGATCATGAATGTGTATGTCAGGGTTGTGCCAAAGGAAAGCATACAAGGGGACCTTTTCCCTCAAGTGTCACAAAGACATCTGATGTCTTGCAATTGATACATTCTGATCTGTCTGGTATGCTGCCCGTGACATCCTTGGGAGGATGTTCTTATTATATGACATTCATAGATGACTTCTCTCGCAAAACCTGGATATACTTCTTGAAGAAGAAGGATGAGGCTTTCATGTGGTTCCGTACCTTCAAAGCCTTGGTGGAAAATATGACAGGGAAGAAGATCAAGATATTGAGGACTGATAATCGCACTGAATATGAGACAAACGAGTTCAAGAACTTTTGCAGAGAAGCTGGCATCAAGAGGGAGACCACAATTGTTTATACTCCTGAGCAGAATGGCGTTGCTGAAAGAAAGAACAAGACCATTGTGGAAGCTGCCCATGCCATGCTATGTGACCAAGGTCTTCCGAAGTTTCTATGGGGAGAAGCTGCGAACACTGCAGCGTACATACAAAACCGATGCCCGCATTCCGCTCTGGACTCCAAAAATCCCGAAGAGGTTTTCTCTAGTAAGAAACCTGACGTCTCACATTTTAGAGTTTTTGGATGTCCTGTTTATTTTCATATACCGAAGGAGAAGAGGAGCAAGTTGGATGGTTCTGGAAAGAAGTGAATGTTTGTGGGCTATAGCGAAACTTCGAAGGCCTATAGAGTCTATGTGCCTGGTCAATGAGAAGTGGAGATATGCCACGATGTTACCTTTGAGGAAGATGCTTCCCTGAGGAAAGTAATCAATCTTCCGAGAGCTGAGGAAGATCATGAAGCAAGGCCTGGAAATCAAGAAGAACTGAAGGATGAGACGATGCCCGATGTTGAAGGACCGATGGACCCAATTGATCCACCTCCTTCAATGAGGAAAAGACCATCATGGCTCAGGGACACTCTCGAGGATGCCGAGAATCATATGGCCCCAAGGGGGACATTTCGTGAAAGCAAGAAGCCAAATAGATACCAAGGGTATCTAGCAGCGATGAGTACTATTGTACAATCTGCGCCTGGATCTTTTGAGGAAGCCGTAAAGCATCAAGTCTGGAAGGATGCTATGCATGAAGAATATGAGTCCATTATGAAGAATGATGTCTGGGATGTGGCTCTGAGACCGGAGGACAAAGCAGTTGTCACCTCGAAATGGCTCTATAAGATCAAGCATGGATCTAATGGAAGTGCTGAAAAGTTCAAGGCAAGATTCGTTGCCCGTGGCTTCTCTCAAAAGGAAGGCGTAGACTATGATGACATATTTGCACCTGTGGCCCGATATACCACCATCCGATCTATCATAGCCCTTGCTGCTACGCAAGGATGGAACCTTCATCAGATGGATGTGAAGATCACATTTCTGCATGGTGTGATAAAGGAAGAGGTGTATGTGGAGCAACCTCTGGGGTTCGAAGTCCAGGATCGGGACACCTATGTTTGTAGGTTGAAGAAAGCCCTCTATGGGTTGAAGCAAGCACCTAGAGCTTGGTACAAGAGGATAGATAGCTACCTGATGAAGCTCAGGTTCACTCGTAGTAATGCTGATCCGAACATTTACTTCAAGGTTGATAGAGAAAAGCCTCTCATTCTGGTGCTGTATGTGGACGACCTCTTCGTGACTAGTGCTGACCCTCTCATTCATCAGTGCAAGAGGGAGCTCGTTGCTGACTTCAAGATGAAGGACCTAGGACTGATGCACTATTTCCTGGGCCTGGAGGTCTGGCAGAGAACTGGCAATATTTTCCTTTCTCAAGGAAAATATATTGTGAAGCTTCTGGAAAGATTTGGTATGGTGGACTGTAAGTCCGTGTCGACATCGATGGAGCTCAACTTTAAGAAGTTGAGTGGCAGTGTTGCTGGACTCGTGCTAGCAAATCCTACTGAGTATTGTCAAGTTGTAGGGGCCCTGATGTTCTTAGTGAACTCCAGTCCGAATGTATGTTTTGCATTGAACACTTTGAGTCAACATATGGTTGAGCCTCATCACTTTCATTGGGTTGGTGCCAAGAATCTGTTGAGATATCTTCGGGGCACGATAAACCATGGGCTAAGATACACTGCCGGTAGCGTGATACTCCATGGATATACTGATGCCAATTGGGCTAACAGTGTGGTGGATCGTAAGAGCACATCGGGATGCTGCTTCACACTTGGTTTTGCTTCGATATCATGGATGAGCAGGAAGCAGAAGTCGTTGGCTTTGAGCACCGCGAAGGCCGAATACATTGTAGCGAGTATGGCCTGTTGTGAAGCAGTTTGGTTGCGAAAGCTCTTCAGTGAGCTGTTTGGGCATGTGCTTGATACCACCGTGATACTCTGTGATAACCAGAGTGGGATTCGGTTGTCCGAGAATCCCGTGTTCCACGATCGATCCAAGCATATTGATATCAGGCACAAAGTGGGATTCGGTTGTCCGAGAATCTCGTGTTCCATGATCGATCCAAGCATATTGATATCAGGTACCACTTTATCCGGGATATGGTACAGCAAGGCCCCGTAAGGCTCGATCATATAGGAACTGATGAGTAGGTCATGGATATTCTCATAAAGCCCCTGGGTAAGGTCAAGTTCCTAACCTTCCGTGAGAATCTTAGTATCGTGGAACAACTCTATTCTGAGGGTCATGTTGGATGATGAGCTCTGGGAGCTCTGGGGGGCTTTGGCGATAGCTTCTTAGAGCTATAAGCACACACAGGGCTAGGCTTGCCGAACCTTGTGGTGCTTTTGCCCCACCGTTATGATATTGAGTTGGTTCACCTCTCATGATCTGTGCCCCATATGCATCCTACCCATTGAGTCCCGGGCTCATGGGAAGTACCTCTCATTGGCTAGTGAGGTGGGAAAAGCTAGAAACTAGTAGCAAAGACTGATGGACGCATAAGAGATTTTCGTACTCCCTATCTAGGATGGCATGTCTCCAACCACTTGATCTGGGATCAAGTCTAGTGAGGTTTCGGACCTCCTATTGACTTTGGGTCAGAAAAACCAACTTTGGGTTGGTATGAGACTCTTTGAGTCCTATAGATGTTTTGGACCTCTGGGCTAAATTTGTCAGCCGGGAATGATGTCTTTGTGACTGACCCACCTTTGTTTTGAAATAAAGAAGCCAACAAATCAAGTTATGGCGGGATGACGCACGATGTTTGGATTGCACAAGTTGATGGAGTTCTTCCTAGTTGAGAGAGAGTGTTAATTTTGGACAACTAGGTCCAAACTCCATGTTTTGATGCTCAGATGAAGATGCCAATATTTTTATTGGATTCCTCTTTTGGAGAGGTGCAAGATCGATCTAAAGATCATCTTGATCCGATGAGCAGAACATTTATTTTGAATTTATTCAAAATATGTGCAGGTCGGCCTGAAATGAAATGTAGGCTTGAAGCCCCAGCAATTGTGTCACACACCCTCAATGATGGATATAAATTGGTTGACGTTGGAGGACATTTTCACTCATCCATCACATCACATCCTCTTTCCTCATCTGATTGGTTCGAGCATCTATTGGAGTCTCTTCATCACTCACACGTGGGAAAAAGCAACAGCTAGGGTTTCAGACTATCTAGGGTTTCCAGCGCAGAAATTGACCAGCGTTGACTTTGGTCAACGCTTGGTCAAATTGACCCGAAACTCTCCCAAAACTTCGATCTCATAAATCCACATTTTTTGGCACAAATCCCGAGGTTGGACGTTGACTTTGACTTGGCTACGTTGAATTTGCTACTATTGCTGTTTGTATTGACCGTTGACTGTGACAACGTTGACTTTCGTTGACTGATCTGGCTGTCCTAGAGGGTTGTGTGACACTTCTGGTTGGCTGACCATATTGAGACTTTGCTGGTTGAAGCATCCCGTTGACTGCCGTAATGCACCAATACACTTAAATATTTTGGCTCGTCTTCTGTCGATCTACTGGTATGTTCTATCAGCATTTTACTTTCTTGTTTATGTGATTGCTGACTGATATTGCGATAAAAAGTAAAGTTGCATCAAGCATAAAACATCTACAAAAATTTACAAGGAGACACTCCAGGAAGCAAAAGTCAAAAGGTTGGTTGGAAAATCAAATCAGTCTAAAAGGAGGACCTCAACTTCTGAAGATATCCTTCATCAAGGATTCAAGATCTCCTACATTGAAGATTCCTATCTTAAAGACTTCATCTTCAAACATCATCAAGAAAGCTGCAAGCCACTCTACTCTAGTAAGTATTTATGACCCTACTTAAATCTATCAAGATGCCTTATTGTAAAGAAAGCAACAAGCTGGTTGGGTCATCAAACTTTGGTGCATGGAAGAAGAGGATAGATTTGAATTTAATTGAAGACGAAGTTATGGACTATATCGAAGGATCTATAGTTCAACCCCCAAAAGAAGATGCTCCAGCTCATGCCAAGTACATGAAGGGAGAAATTAGAGCCTAGAGGATTCTCATAGAATCCATTAAGGACTCTCTCATTCAAACTGAAGATTGCAAAACAAATATATGAGAAACTGGTGGAGCTATTCTCTGTGAGTACTGTAGGAGAAGCAATCTCTCTGAGACAAGAACTATACAAAATGAAATTATCAAGGGAAGTAGGAATCACTCCATACTTTATGAGGATTTTTGAAATAAGAGATAAACCGCAGGAACTGGGAGAAGTAATGTCTGACATTGAGATGACTACAGTGGTGCTGAATGCTCTACCAAATGAATGGGGAAACTTCACTTCTAGTTTATACGGGAAGAAAGAAGCCACCCCATTCCATGATTTATGGTCTCTATGTAAAATAGAGGAAACAAGACTAAATTCCAAAGATGATACAGGATCAAGTGAAGAGAATCATGCCTTTGCAGCCTCATATAGGAAGAAGAGAACATTCGGAAAATTTGGCCCTCAGAATAAAAGAAGGAATATGGATAACGTACGATGCTTTGGATGTAATGGACTTGAGCATTATAAAAGAGATTGTCCTAAATCTGGAAAGGACAATGAAAAAGGAAGAAGCCCATGTCACTAATGAAAGGGAAGAACCTGATGCTAAGAAATCTAAGAAAGAGAAAGTGAGAGATCTCTATTATGATTGAGATCATCTTTCTCTTTAAGTGATTTCTGATTGGTTGTAAAATAGTATGATAGGAAGCAATGTACATTAATAAGCATCATGATAGAAGCATGGAAGGAGCTCTCAGTAAAACAAATTCTGAAAAAAAAATACTCTCTGATAAATATACTGATGGAAGGAAGTCATCAAGATCAAGAGTCATCATGAAAAACAAAATTCTGGGATGTGATGACATATTGATGGATCAGGCCAAGGCAATGAAGCTCTTCATTCTAGTAAAATTGCTGAAGGATGACTTAAATGAAAAGGTATGAGGTATGTATGTATTTATATGCTGACACTGGATGCTGTGAAGTCATGTCATATGGTTGCAGGTAATGGACTTCTATATTTAGAAGTATGATCTATGGAGGAGTATCTCTTGGTGCATTGACAGATGAAATCAACATAATATGTCCTCATGGAATATGAGTTGGTTGTATATAAACGAGAAACTAGAAAATTTTTAAGTTCCTGGGAATGGAGAATGTGCAAAAAGGAAGAGATCATGAAATATAACCATGTTAAGAGGCAGTTATCATTCGGAAGCCAAGAAGATGTGACTAGGAGATCTCCTGGGAGGATATGTAGACTTTGACAGAAGTCTCGTAAATAAGAAGACTCTTGAAAAAACATATCATTAGGAGATGTGTCAATCTGAATAGAGGATGTCGATGCCTACAGGAAGATGTCATGGTGAAATATCATCACTAAGGTAACTTTTGTTTTAAAAGTTCATATGTATATGTTTATCTGGATGAATTTGTGCAGGGCTGCTAATCATGCAAAAGGACGTATGATCCTTGGAGATGATTCTTAGAAAAGCAGCATGACATAACAGTGGACCAGATGAGAAGGACTGACGAATCAATTTCTGATAGTGTACATGACTCGTGACTGAAAGTGATGGATGATCTGTGCCCTATGAAGCCAAAAGTTGAAGATTCCTCAATATCGAAATCCATGACATCGAGGGGAGGAATTCTTCATGAGTAGCTAGATTGCTGTTGCAGGACCTTGGTTGAGAGGGAGCCTGGTGGTAAGTTTCTTACTTGGAAGAAACTTGAAGTATGTCCTTCCTGTGTTAAGAGGGAGTGACATATGTGATTCTCTATTACATGTGTCATGCACTAGACCAGGACTAACAACCGTAAGTCTTAGTGAAGGCCATGTGAAGAGAATGGATAGACACATCATTCTGGTCTTCACCTGGAAGACAAAATGGAGAATTGGGTAGTCATCTGGCATTCGATTCTCTTTGAGAATGAGATAGGGCATTCAAGATAAGAGTAGTTGTGGACCGATATTCTTTGAGGGTTGGCTACCCAAGAGAAGAATAGTCCAAGAAGGTCATACTCTGGGAACACCTAGGTGGGGTATGTACCTTGGAGAGACAATGACTATGGTGTCTATTAGTCATGTGTCTCCCCAACATTGTAGCCCATTGTCTCGTTGAGAGATGGGGTTGTTAGTCAAGGCCTTGCACTAGGACAATGCTGGTTGATATGATGTTATATAGATGCGATTACCAATCTGATTCTTCTTATGAGATTCTTCAGTTTGAAAGTGACCATGTACCTGTATGAATACCTCCCTAGTTAAGAGGGAGTGTTGAAAAGTGTAACTAGGATCGTTCTTCATGTTGACTATGTAATTATGTAAAGAAGAAGACAATGATAATAAAATGTATTTTTGTTTTACTTGTTTCATGGGTTTCATGAACAAGATTTTATTATAGGTTATAGACTTCTTGATGTCTTCTAGATTTTTGTCTTCTTCTATAATTAAGTGTCATATACATGAAGGATTTATTTTAGATGTTTATGCTCCAAAGACCTTGTGAAGAAGCTCACAAACAACCCTCAAACACGCTGGAAGACAAGCTAAAAAAGCATTGGAAGTCAAGCTCCAATGCAGTGAAGACAACCCTCTAACAATGCTACAATATACGTGAAGAAATACCTCATGAAATGCTCTTCATGTCAGCCTAAATATCAGTGATAAAGTCAGCGTAATTCACATAGGTCAAGTCGGCCCAATACACAGCTGATAAGTTGGCCTAAAGTCAGAAATAACACTACTATATATGCACACTACTGCGGCCATTTTGGAAGGATAATGATGCGGATCTCTCTGAATTAGAAGTGCGGATAAAGGGCAGTATACAATGCGGATTTAAGAGTAATATAAGTGCAGATAAAAGACAGTATTGAGCGCGGATCAAATTGGGATTGAAGTGCAGATTATCTAAAGTGCAGTATTGCAGATTGATGCAGGAAAGGTACAGGATTGCGTATTGGTGCAGGAAGGGTAAAGTGATATCTCTGTGTTGAAATGCGGATCTAAGGGTAGTTTGAAGTACAGACATATACAAACCATAAGGCAAAGAAAAGTTGTAGATACATTATTGTTAAGGGCAGTTGATTTGAAGACATAAATTGTAAAGGTTGAGACAGTGATCATAAGGAGAAGAGGCAGTAATAGTGAGGAAGGTAAATCTATCTTTTGCCTTCCTACAGTTCAAGAAATTCAACTACAAACATATGCAAGGTGAAGATCAAAGTCTCTAGTGCTGATGCAGAACTATGCAAATTGGTGAAAAGAAGAATCAAGATTGAAGAAGCTGGATCAAGGTCTTGGAAGCATATCTAGGTCAAGGGTTTGAGTCTTGGTCATGGTACTTGTCATTTCAAGAGCTATAAGAAGAATTCTTTGTGGGTTTTCCTCTCCAAGGGGAGAGGTTTTGCCCTGGCTCTAGGAGCCTAATTTTTGTGTCTTTTGTATTTTGATAATTGACTTGAAAGATTAAATAAGCTAAACAAAGAAAAGGAACAAGTAACTCAAGTAAGCTCACAAGTAATTATCAAGAAGAGAATTTGTAATAATCTCTAGCCTCCAAATTATCAACAAGGGCCACAGTCTCCTCCTCCTTTATCGTCTTCGATCCGTTGCTGCCGCTGTTGCCACAGATGGAGCTCTTCAACAGAGCTCGTCTCAACTCCTCCTACTGCAAATCAACCCACACCCTGTCCCACCTTGGCAAGGTATCTCTGCCCAAGATACTTTTGATGAATACTTGCCACTCCTCTGAGACACTGTTGAAAGCTAATCGCACTAGCTCTAAAGATTGAGGCGATGCACCAACAACTGCTAGCTGGTCTCGGACCTCGTGAATCCTGGTAAGGTAGGGGTCTATGCCTTCCTCTTTCTGCATCCGGACGAGCCTCAACTTCTCATCTCGGTACATCTTCCGCTGCTCGGAAGTACCCTGATATAGCGAGGCGAGAGAATCCCACATTTCTTTGGCCGTTCCCTTGGCCGCTATATGTGAGAATATATGATCTCAGACTCTATCCAAGATCAATCGCTTTTCCTTCACCATTTCTTTTTTGTACTCTTTCAATTGATCTACATCCTAGGGAACTGCCACTACATTATCAATGTAGGCTTTCAGGCCATATTCATTTGGAAGGAAGGACATCCTTGCCTTCCAAATGACGTAGTTGGAAGCTCCATCCAACCTCTCCTGATCACGAAGCCCAACAATGGACATCTCAATGAAATGTCGAAAACTCCCTCTTTCCCTGTGCTCAGATGTTGCTTTACTACTCGCACTCCCTTCTGGAATGCGTGGCTTTGCTAGCTGCTACTGCCAATCTACAACTGGAAATTCGAACTTCCGAGACTAGAAGTTCCCTGAGAAAATTTCCCCTCTGTGTGTGATTTTCACTCTTCCACCCGACGCTGCTTTTGTACCACTCTAGCAAACTGTTGCAAAACCCTCTGCGTCAAGCTAGAGATATGCCCAACGAAATGATTGAGCTACTCCCTCTGCGTCTGGAATCACTCGATCTAGAAGGATTGAATTTTTCTTTCCCTCTATCAGAAGAATCGAACTTCCTCAAGCAACTCGGCCTCATGGCAAAAAGACCACATTGTCCCTGGGAATTTCGGCCTGCTGCCCTTGCTGAGCAATGAAATTCCTTTCTATTGTTTTTGAGCTCTCCAGCTGATTAACTGCGCTCTGATACCATGTGAAATTTCCAAACCAGAATCCAATTGCAACAATTGGAAATTATTCTCCTAATTGTTAATTTAATTTAACAATTTATTTGATGTTTGCTACGAAAAATACCAAATAAACCACATTGCAATATACACAAATAAAATTGCGAAGAATAAAACGTTGGAAGCTGAGAAATGCTAGCACACACACAAAAAATAACACAATTATTTTTGGAAAAAAGTCCCCGGAAAAACCCAACTTGGGAAAAACGGTGCAGCAACGAGGGTTTTTATTATGATGCAGCAGTGAAATTTTGAGTACAATTTGGATGCCTGAAACTGGAAATACACAACAAGAAAATATGGTCAAAATTATTGAAGGGAATTTACCCTTCCTCCACAGGAAATCCCGACACAACTTGCCTACAGAAAACTTGGCCTCCTGATGCTATTGCGTCACCCTCTGCGCCGGACTGCCTAGTCACTATGACGTCAAGCCTCCAACTAGCCTCTGATGAAGTCGTTCTGCCTTCAACTGCCGAGGAAATCATCTCTCCGGTCTACTAGACCCTCTGTCTGGCTTTTGGAACTGAGATCGATTTACTCTCCAACAAATCGAATTGCCAATCTGAAGCTACTGCGTTGCCTCATTGGGATAACTCAACCCTCTTGCTGTTGCCTCTTTGTATCTGGAAAACTTCCCTCGGATCACTATCCCTGCCCCTCACTCACTGCTTTGATCTCTGGCTTTCTCTGACAACTGACTGTTGCTACTCTGGAAAGCGATCTGCCAAGAAATCGAACTGCTGAAGTGATCTCTGCATCACCACATCGACCTCCTCTTATAATCCTCTGTTGGAGCACCAACAACCAAGATTAAAACATAATTGATCGCTAGGATCATCTCTGGATCGATCTATGTGAGTTTCTAGACTATTCTCGCCTTGAATTAATTAATACTGATTAATTAACATGTTTTTCTAAGTTTAGACTTAGGAAATGTTACAAAATTGGTTAATAATCTAATGACACTTCTAGGCAGAATTTCCAGAAACAATTTTTGGGTTTTGGAGATCTCATGTATTTTAGCCTCTCCACAAATTTTCGTGGCTAGAACACATACGATGCTACAGAAACTAACACTTACTGTGTTGGAAAATGCAACATGGCAGCTATTAATTCAGATTTTCCTTAACCTTAATAAATGCTTGTGAACACAGATATTAGGCTCCAAGCCAGGGAAAAACCCCTCCAAGCGGGAAATCCAGAAAATCTCTTCTCTTCTTATAGAATCGGCTTCAAATGAGACGATCAAGACCCATACCTTAGACCAAGTCCTCCTCCAAGCACCATGTTTTAGCCCTCCAAGAAGCCCTTCCAATATGATCAAATCAATAAGGCTCAATCCTGCATCAACCAACTTCCAAGTACAATTTAGACCCTTAGCTTCGACCCTGCAACTTCGATTTGTAGCTTCGATGCTGTAGCTACTGCAGAAACCGTAATTCTAGCACAAGGCAATTTTTCAAGAGATCCTTCTTTGAGCAAGACAATGTCTCCCAAGGTCAACAATGTCAAATAAGAATATTTGGTCTTCCAACAACTTGATCCTACAACTTGATCTCCTGCAATTTGGAGCTGCAATTTTGTCATTCCTTGAAGTTGCAGAAACCTTAGTTCTTCGCACGTGTGAGAGAGATAGAGCCCAAAAACAAACTTTCTTTCTTCCTTTTTGGATTCTCCTTGCCTTCTAGACCTTCACTCTTCCTTTCTTTTTGCTCCCGGATTTAGATCAAACTTCTTTATAAGAGAGATCAAATGAGTGACAAATGAGGTTGAATCTGCTTCTATTTATAAACATTTGAGGGGTTCGAGTACCTTCCTTTAGGTCGACTTGTAGCTGCCAAGGCTGACTTGTACTTTGGAGGTTTCTAGGATTTTCTAGACTAGAAAATAAATTCTTTTACAAGGTACATCTTGCCCAGAAGGGTCTTATAGTCATTATGTTGACTCTCTTGACTCATGACAGTAAATCTTATGACCTAACAAACCCTAGAAGCATGAAGAACATGCTTTTACCTAGAAGACCATCAATAAGAAGCATGAAACCCATGCTTTAAAAATAATTTTTCTCTTTTTTTTGCTACATAAGATATACATATTGAAATGAGTACAATAACCTTTGTTGCACGGGTTTGCAAACGTGGGGGTGGGGTTCTTGAACCTATCCCAGGTTCTTGTTCCCAAATACCAGATTCAGGTACGAGTGCTTTTGAGAAGAACCCATAAGAATAGGGTTCTTGTATGAAGAATCGGGGTCTCCATTAAAAAAATTTGGGTTCTTTTGTCTTGATGGGTACAAAGAATCCCGATGATGGGTACTTTAGAACTCCAAAAATGGGGTCTTTGGGGTTCTTGTAGATCAATTTTGGTTTAAAAATTTAAATATATATATATATATATTTTTTTAAATTGAAAGTTAAAAGTTGAAATTAATAAAAGTTAAAGAGTTAAAATTAAATTTTTTATTAAAAGTTAAAGTGAAACCGTAAATACTAAAAGCTAAATGCTAAGTCGACTTTTCTTTCATTTTGTTCACCCTTCGATGACGGTAGAGGACGAGCCTTCAACAGGGGGCATTTGGTTTCAGAGGATGAGGTGTTTGAGGGGAATTCGTTGGTGTATCAGTAGGGACTGGAGGTTTCCGCCAATAGACGTTGACACCTTAAGAAGATTGTTCGCTGGTCTGCAGGAGAGTCGAGACACAATTCATGTGGCGTGATTCAATCGACATAGACGCGTCATGCGCTCGATAGGTAGTTGACTCTGGACTCTTGTCCACCTTCAATGAAAAAATGAAATGTACCCTCAAACACCTGTAATTAAAGCAAAAAATTACATTTAGGATTCAAAATCCTAACAATGCTAAAAGGAAAATGAGAACAACACAAGAAATGATTCTGGCTTTTATAGCAATTTCTTATAGGAACTGTTGTTGGAAACCTGTAATAACAACATGTTTTAACTTTTTGCTGATTGTATACATAAAACCACTTACATATTGCGGAAAATTTTATTCTACCTTGGTGATTTTGATTGACAATACTCTTTTACACTTTCTTTTAAGCTATGGTTATGACATGAAAAGTGCAATGATTCTCTTTCCTTAGATATCCAAATGTACCAATGGTCCATGTGATGTTAGTGTTTTCATGGTTTTCATTATCGACACTGAAAAGCAATCAGCGAATTGCCGGAAACCATCATATTTTTTCAACACTAAAGTATCATCAAAACATGGCATAGTTTAAATCATAAATATTTTAGTTTTCTTGTTTAAAGTTGAAAAATATACAAATTCATATATATTATAATCTATAAAATATAATATTTATATATTATATATATAAATTATAATATACCTTCGACGAACCCACACACCCTGTTTCAAAAAATGACGTAGCCGTCCCCGAAGCCACGTTTCCTAGAAACATAGACAATAACAATTATGAAGATCAAAACTAGTTATATTTTTCCAACACTCCCTCTTATCTAGGGAGGTATTCATAATTATACAACTAGTACAACATCATTGTCAAACTGAAGAAGAGTTCTCATAAGAATATTCAGATTGTAAAGCCAACTGTAAGCATCGGCATTATAACTAGCCTTGTCTTTGAGGCCTAACTAGACAAGCTTAACTTTATTCGAGAGCATTATGTTGGGAGGCTTTACGTGAGATACCGCACTACCTCTATGACACATACCCCATCTGGATGTTAACTAGGTATGTCCTTTTAGGACTATTATTATCCTGGATTTTTAACCCTTAATCCTCAAAGCACATCAATCCTCTTCGACTACTCTCATCTTCGATACCTGTCTTATCCTCAAAGAGTTTTGGTACCTTTCCTTTCTTGGATTATATATACTCAAGGAAACCATAGATGCTTATTCAATCCTCCACCATTCTCTCTCCATGGACTTCACTTAGACTTACGGCTGTTAGTCCTAGTCAAGTGCATGACACATGAAGAAGAGAGTGCATGTGATGTTTAATCATCAATCCCTTTTACCCAAAGAAGCGATCCCTATTCCCACTTGGAATAGATCCTTGCTCCTTTTCCGATATTAGGATACTTCATACTTCTTCTAAGGCATAAAGGAGATCCTTTCACTTCGTTTCAAATGGGAATTCATAACCACAAGCTCTCTAGCTTGTTTCCATAAGAGTATCAACTACTTGTTTTGTATGGAGATAGTTGCATGGTTCCTTCCTTCCTTCCTTGGTATCTTTGGAGCTATCCTCTATCTTCACTCTTGTGACAGTGTTCTATACTTTGTATATCACTTTCTTTTGTTGTCATTGAGCCTTGTCAAACTTCAAGTCAATCATAGCTCCCTCTGAAAGTGATATTCTTTGTACGAACTTGAACTTCAGGTTATCTTCTCATACTACTACCTTTTAATCAAGATGTTCAAACATCTTGACTTCATAATTGGAAAAATCATATGTCGACCTTGCTTCAACATTCATCATATATTCCTGCATTATCCTTACAGGTAGAAAAACAATATGTTAACCAGATAACTAATAACAAAATTATTTACATTAGACTTACCTCAACACGATAGCCTTCTCATCAAAAGATCAACATCCTCGTGGTCCATCTTCACAAGAATCTTCATTCATGCATCAGAGTGCCCAAGGATTGAACTTGATTACCAAGTTACAATTTTCTCCTGGAGACTATACTGGATGTTGATCACTATTCTATAATCTAGAGAGAAAGTCTTGATCTTTTATTCATTTTATAGTAAGTCAAATTCTTCTTTTAAGCATCATATAACCATATGGAGAATTAACTAAGCATATTTTATGACCAATTTCTTTTACGAGATTCTGTACATATGAATCCTACACAAGAGTTTAAATATGAATTCCTATGCTTCCATACAATCATCTAGCTACTTGTCCTTAAATGAGACTGTATCTTATACTTATAGATTTCTTTCCTTAAAAGGCTGCAACTTGACCAAATGCATTTCTTCATCTTTCAAGAGCTTTGTTTCCATAGTAAATGGAATATATACCAATCTTGACCAACTAAATTCCTTCATCTTTCAAGAGTATTGCTTCCATAGTAAATGAAATATATACCAATCTTCTCATAATGCTTCTTCCATGAACCTTCCAAAAGGATGGTTCTTCTAGGATGTTGATTATCCATCTTAGCAAAATGACTACCTCTAACATAATATTAGTCAATGCTCGAATGAACAATAATATGCAAAATGGTCCCAATCTTCTCAATTTTGAAAGACTAGATTATTCTCAATCAAGTAAACTCTGAATCTTCTACATGCTACTAATAAGACTCTTCGAGAGTAATGCATGCTATTCTAAATGAAAGAAAGACAAACTTCATAAAGAGCCTGACATAGATGATGCCTTCTTTAATAGCAAATATCTTTGATATCTTCTCTCTTCGACCTCTTCTCAGGTTCTCCCTTCTCTTTAGCTGTGTGAGCTTCACTTCTTTGCTTTCTTTTGTTGTTCCGCTTGTTTGGACAATCCCTCTTAAAGTGTCCATATTCTTTGCATCCAAAGCATTGAACCTTGGACATATCTGGTTTCTTCTTGGAATTTCCAAACTTTCCTTTCTTCAGCTTCTTGGTTCTTGCAATAGAGGCTTGAGATTGTTCATTTGATTCAGTGTCATCCTTTGTCTTGATCCTAGTCTCTTCCAAAATGCATTGAGCCCACAACTCATCAAAAGGAGTAGTATATTTCTTAGAGTAGATGCTAGTTGCAAAATTGCTCCATTCTGGTGGCAAAGCATTTAGTACACAAATGGTCATTTTAGAGTCAGAAATTGTCTCCCTAAGCCCATGGAATTGATCTCTTATTTGTGAAATCTTCATCAAATAGGAGGCCATGTCTTCATCCTTCAATTTCCTTATTCTATATAGTTGGTTTCTCAAGGAAATATTTTGTCTTGATGTACTTATAGAGTACAACTTTACTAGATTATCATACACGGCCTTCGATGTTTTTATGTCAACCATAAAGGGTACAAGATGATCCTTAATAGATTCAACAATGATCCTTTTTGCCCTTATCTCCTTCTTCTTGTAAGTTTCTAATTCTTGAGTCTTGTCTTTGCTAGGTTAAACAACTTCACCGAGGGCATATTCCATTACTTCTTGTTCTGTAAGTGCCTAGTCAATCCTTTTCTTCCATGCTAGGAAATTTGTTGAGCCAACGAGCTTATTACTTTCCTTGCAGAAAGAACCAATATGTCCTGTAGATTCAGACATAGAGTAACAATATGATACTTGTCAACTAAGAGTCTTTTCTTTTTCGATGATGTCTCCAACTATCTTGATGCCTTCAAGATCTTCACAAAGACTCCAATGATGTCCTAAAAGGATGTCTTCTAGGACACCTTCAACAACAACTTCAAGGAGTGATGAATGATACCAAGATTAAAGATGTCTTCCTATAAGCCTTCAAATAGATCTCCTTCAAGAGAGGGATCGAGAGCCTTCTTGAAATCTTCCTTTTGATGAGAGCTTGATGTAGTCTTCTTTCTTCCTTCAGTAAGAGTTTGATTCTTCTGTAACTGATTTCCCTTGGCAAACCCTTCGTGTCCACAAGATGATCTTTTCACCTGCCTTCTCTTGTTCACCTTAACTCTAATACCATGTTGGAAAATGCAATATGACAACTATTATTTCAGATTTTCCTTAACCTTAAAAATTGCTTGTGAACTTTATTTATCTTCTTCATCAAACAATTATCAAGAGCAAAATAGTAAAGACAATGGACACAAAATTTAGGCTCCAATCTAGGGAAAAACACTCCCTAATTTTTTAGGCTCCAAGCTAGGGCAAAACCCCTCCAAGGGGAAAACCCATTAAATCTCTTCTCTTCTTGTAGAATTTGCTTCAATGAGACAAACAAGACCTAAACCCTAGACCAAGCCCTCCTCCAAGCGCCATGTTTTAGCCCTCTAACAAGTAGTTCCAATAGGATCAAATCAATAAGGCTCAATCTTGCATTAACTAGCTTCCAGCTACAATTTCGACCCCCAGCTTTGACCCTGCAACTTCGACCCTGTAGTTGCTGCAAAACCCCTAATTTTGGCACATAACAATTTTTCAAGAGATCCTTCTTTGTCCAAGACAATGTCTCCCATGGTCAATGAAGTCAAATTAGAATATTCGCTCTTCCAACAACTTGATTCTGCAACTCGATCTCCTGCAATTCGGACCTGCCATTTCGTCCTTGAAGCTGCAGAAACCTTAGTTCTTCGCATGTGTGAGAGATATAGAGCCCAAAACCAAACTTTCTTTCTTCCATTTTGGATTCTCCTTGCCTTTAAACCTTCGTTATTCCTTTCTTCTTGCTCTCAGCTTCAGATCAAACTTCTTTACGTGAGAGATCGAATGAGTGACTAATGAGGTTGAATATGCTTCTATTTATACACATTTGAGGGGTTCCAGTACCTTCCTTTAGGCCGATTTGTAGCTGCTAGGGCCGACTTGTACTTTGGAGGTTTCCAGGACTTTCTAGATTCAAAAATATATTCTTTTACAAGGTACATCTTGCCCATAAAGGTCTTATAATCATGATGTTGACTCTCTTGACTCGTGACAATAAATCTTATGACCTGTTGCCACTTGCCGCCTACACCTACCTACTAGTTAGTGAGAAAAACCTTTAACCCCACTTGGTGTGGTTGGTGGCCAGGAACTAAGAGGGGGGGCTGTCACCTATTCCCAACTCTCTCCGTTTAAGCTATCTCGTAGGTTAGTTATGGGGAGTGGTCCCTAAAGAAAAACTAAGTTAAAGATGTGAGGTTCTAGGAGAATTGTTAGAGTGGAATGGATTACTTTTTAAGATTATAAGCAAATACAATGTGAGCAATATGAAATGAAATAACCATTAACAACCATCAACACATGAGATGAGCATAAGCGTATAAAAAACCAATGCCTTTTAAAGTATTGCTAAAAAAGGAAAGATACTTGCTTAAATGAAGTAAAATGCTTTCAAATAGAAAGAAAAAGTAATATTGAAAAGTGAAACAAGAAAGTGTTAGCACACGATATTATAAATGTTTTCAAGATAAACAAATTGATGAATCAAAGCATGTGAAGATATATTGCTCAAAAGGAAACATTTAGTGATCTATTTATGAGAATGTAAATGAGATTATAGAAAAACTCAATTGTTAGACCAAGATAACAACATGCAATTAGCCTTGGAACATGAAATAAGAGTACTTGAAAATGAAATGGGACTCATCAACCATTCATGAACATGATGATTATTAAACATGAAATGGAGTTTGCTAAAGTAGACAATGTTCCAAGTACAAGAAAATTTAACTAAACTTGTTGCAAAAGGAGATTACAATACTTGCATGAAAGGAAATGCTTCTTGAGAATAGGAAATGATGTTGCATGTGAGACTCTTAAACCATCAAGAAAGCAAAAATTCAAGAACTTGCAAGTAAGATGAAGTTGATGAAAAATGCTTTTGGTTTATTTTATTAATTACTTCTAAAACAATATTACAATTGAACTCTAATCCTTAGACCTCACCCTCGCCGAAAGATTTGGATCTCACATGAGGAGTCCATAGAAGTAGAGAGTCCCTAAAACGCCTATTCAACCAACTTAAGTTGGAGGTAAATTTTAATGATGCTTGGGGCATGTAAGTAAATTAACTAATCATGAAAATTAACTTTTAAATTGAAAGCTATTTGCTTGACATGAAGTAAAATGTTACTTTAGATTTTGGTCAAATACTTAATTACATGTGAGATATACTTAAAAGTGAAGCATAAGTAGACCTGGAAGAAAATTCATGACAAATTAGATTCAAGTAAAAAGTGAATGCATGCAAAAGTTTGAACTTGCTATGAAACTGAAAAGACATGAAACTTGTAGCAAATTAAATTAAAGTGCATGTAAAATGAGTGTGATGCACGTAGTGTCAATTTCCCAATTAGATGATATGCATGCAAAATGAAATAAAACAACAAAATCACAACACCAATCCTCTGCAAAAGATGGAGAGATAGTGATACCAATGGGTAAAACCCACACTTCCAAAATCAATTTTACTAGTTATTACAAGAAGGAGAAAACTATGAAGTCTTCTCTAAAATCCAAAGAAAGTCTTCACAATGTAGGCTTGAGCCATAAACTTTTCCTTGCTGATTTTTTTTGCAATTTGAGGCCCACAAAAGCTCAACGAAATGCAGTTTTTTTGAGGGAGAAGAAGAGAGGCAAAGCCTCTTTGAGTTCCACGGCCAAGAGAGAAATAGAGGCTCAAAATGAACTGGTCCGACTCAAAATGAACTGGGCCTCCCTTAAGAAGAACTCGGTTTTGTCCAATAAATGTTCTCTAATGCTCACGACCAAGGGAAGGAAATGATCTAGAAGTTGGAGCCCCAAGGTCCTACATGCAAACTTGTAAGTAGTTTTTTGAAGATGAAACATGCAAGTAGTTGCAAGACAACAACTTAGAGCTAATCTACAACAACAAATGTTAGCTCAAGAAAACACGAAGTATATTACTAAAATAGTCTACAAGAGGCTAGGCCTAAGAGTATGAGCAAGCTCTTCTCCTTGACTAGCCATGCCTTAACTCTTTGAAATAGCTAGATATTGATAAAGAAAGTGCACTATGTGAAAAATATATTTTTTAATATAATTTTAATGCAATAAATAAGACCCTAAAACTTAAGAGCACGCCTGCAAAACAAATCGAAATAAATGAGAATTTAGAATTAAACGCATGCGGGTTCTCCTTGAATATTTTCAAGAATGGGTTGGTTCCTCCAAGAACTTCCCCACGCTTGAATGCTTGACCAAAGGACGATTCCTTTACAAAACTTCACCACAACTCATTAAATTCACATGAAATTAAATAAGTGCAATGGAAAGAGTGTTGAGATTTTGGGGTAGCATCAGATGTGCTTTAGCTCCGAAATTTTGTTGAGGAGCTGGAGTACATGAGATCTCCAAGACCCAATTTGGAGAAATTCTATTAGGTTTAAGAGTTATTCAAATAATTAATCTTTTAATTAAGGACGCTAAATCTAACTTAGGAAAATTAAAAGATTAAAGTGAATTAAATTAAACATGTGATGAGAATGTTCTAGGCGACTTCTAATATTAGCCATTGATTAGAGATTAGATCATGACCGTTGGTTTCCCAACGAGAAAATTATAAGAGAAGGGCTTGGGGTCAGTTGGAGAACACACACATTGGTAGAGCACTGAAGCTAAGTTGAAATTCTAGGGCGTGGTTTGCTAAGAATTTCAGGAGGAGTTTGCAGTGCAGCGAGGGGAATTATTGGCACGGGATATTGAATCCAATGCCAAGAATACAACAACAACAAAGAGACAGCATATCCAGCAGCACAGAGGGCAGCCAGTGCTACGCAGTCTAGCCAGAGCCTAGTCAGGGGCAGCGCAGAGGCAACAGGAGCCATGTAGGCCTAGTCAGGGCAACGCAGGGGCAGCGTAAGGCTAGAGAGGGTGACGCAGGCCCTTCTAGAGCAGCGCAGAGGTTGATGCAGGCCAGTAAGGCTGATGCAAAGGGTTGAGGAGCAACGATGGGGTTTCAGGTGGGCCAGAAAGGGCTCGAGTTCTGTAAATACCATTTGTGGGTGTGAATCAACCACATTTTTTGTCTCTGAGTGAAAGAGGTATTGTTGCCGTAATTTTCTCTATACGGCCAACCATGTCTGGTGCCCAGAAATTGTTGTATTCAGATTCTGCATAATAATAAAACCCTCCACAGCTAACTGCATCGGTTTTCCCGCATTGTGTTTTTCCGGGGACATTTGTCTGAGAAATCTGTGTGTCACTTTGTGATATGAGCATTATATTAAGTAAATGATCTATATGTGTAGGCTGCTATTTCTGTTTACTTCGCTATTTTTCTGAATATTCAGAATAATAACTTGTATAAATAATCAAGTAGGAGAAGTAAATCAATGGTTAGTAGTAGGGTTTCTTAGATCAAGAAATTTTCAACATGACCTAACAAACCCTAGAAGCATGAAGAACACGCTTTTACTTAGAATACCCCAATGCGGGGAAAACGCTTTGATCAAATCTTCTTATTATTCTTCAAATTCAACAGAGAGAGAAAGTACAATTTTCAGCAGTCAACAGGATGCCCTAGCTACCAAAGTCAACGCTGTTCAAACCGACAAAATTCCTCCCAATGCAGCTCGGTCAAAACCAGTCAAAATCGGACTCATGAAACAATCAAAGTCAACGCAAAACAATTTCCAAATTCTCGATCAAACTTGGTCAACTCTACGGTCAAACAACCCAGAACTTCTCGATTTTTGTGCCACCAATCTCGGCCTCCCAAACACGGAATTTGTCCCAAAAATCAATGTCAAAATCTGTGAGTTGACCCAAGGTCAAAGCTGGTGCAAAAACCCTAAAACAGTCCGAAATACTCAGCTGCCCTTTCACGCGTGCAAAGGAGAGAGAATGTCTCCTAAGGCTGTATGAACCAATGAGGAGAGAGAATGTGCGAGGAGATGATGTCCAAATGAAGTTTGAGTCTCTCCTTTTTACATCCATCAATGAGGGTGTGTGACATCTTTTGGGGTTTGTGAGCCTACATTACATTTTTGGCTGACCTTGACAATTGCACATGTGAGAGAAAATAAATTCAAAATCCAACTTCTGCTCATCCAAACAAGATGATCTTTCGATCAATCTTGCACCTCTCTGAAAGAGGAATCCAACAAAAATATCATCTCCATCGTATGAGTAATGCAAAGTGAAGTTTGGCCCTAGTTTCCAAATTTAACAAATAGGGAATGAGAGGGGCAATCTTGGGCCACATATCGGGGTACAAGGATAGCTAAAAGAAGGCAAGCCCACACTTGGGTATATAATGTATAGGAGGGAGCAATCATGGTACATGAGGTGCCCCGACCTTGATTTTTCCACTCTTTTTTTTCTTTGATTAATTGCTCGGGCTCAATGGATAAGAGCATGATGTGTAAGATATAACAATGGATACCCCCTTTTTGGTGGGGTGGTTCATTACCCTCCAGGGGTCGGGACAATTATGGGTTCCTGAATGATTATGGAGGCTCATGTAGGGCCTATGGAACTAGGGTGATGGCCATGGGTATGGGGTAGAGCTCATGCATTGGCTTTTGCCCACGTGCTAAATGTTTGTCCCGACTATCTTTTGCATCTTGTGGTACATTTTCTTGTTAAATGTGGCCATTTATGCTTTTACTTTTTCTTTTCAGCTGCTTCAACCTCCGGGGCATGGTTCCAAGCCTGACGCAATGTGGGGGCAAGGGAATGGGGAGGCTAACGCTATGTGGACCCAGTGAGGAAATGTGGATCCAGGTGGGAGATATGATGAATGGGGCTATAGTGAGTGGAATGGGAGTGATATATGTGGGTAAGGAAGCGGGACCATGAACCCAAAGTTGCGGTTTCCCAAGCAATACCACCCTAAAATCAAATGGTCAGTAAAGGAGATCCCACGGGACTAAAATCCGAGGGTAACATCTAAAAGAGGTCAAGGGGAAAAAAGCACCAACTAAGCTCCCTCTTTCTGCTGAATGCCCATGTTATTCCATGCCCAAAAATGTCCATGATAAGTAAACCCAATAACTCAATTACCAAATGACAAGACATACCTTTGGGTTCGGGAGACCCACCTTCAAACATACAATCGATATAGATGGGTGAGGGACCACACGGATGGCTCAGGTGGCGGTGAAATAGCGCAACGAGCTAGTTGAGGGCTGCTAGCTGTCGGCTGAGGACCATCATGGAGAAAAAATTTCTCCTAGGGATATTACCCACGAAGTGGTGGGTAACATTTGGCTCCAACTAGGATGTGGTCTCTTGAAGAAGTCAGCAAAGCTACTTGAATGGGAGGTTACGAGAACTCCAACAATCTCTTTGTCACAGTAGACTTGTTATCTGCACTTATCAACGACGAAACCCACGAGGCAACATGTTTTTCACAGTGTCTTATGATCACCCATGCTTAATGTCAGGCCATAAAATCAACAAGTAATAAAAGTATGCAAACTTATGCTAAATGTAACTAATCTACCATGAGTAATATCATATGATGTTAGTTCTAATGCAAAAATCATCATGCAATGTATCCTACTCTAACATGCAGATGGCGCGAAACTAATACTAGGTGTAATCATAAAGCCAATGCAACCTGTTGAGATTTTGGGTAGCATCGGATGTGCTCTAGCTTCGAAACTTTGTGGAATATGAGATCTCCAAGACCTAGAAATCGTTTGGAGAAATTCCACCCGGAACCTAAGTTATTCAAAATATTAATTATTTTAATGGAGACCCTAAGTCTAACTTAGGGAAATAAAATAATTATAGTGAATTAATTTAGACATGTGGGTGAGAATGTTCTAAGTGACGTGGATCAAGTCTTTTCTAATCTTAGTCGTCGATTAGAGATTAGATCACAACCGTTGAATATTCAACGAGAAAAGTATTAAAGGAAGGCTTGGGGTCAGTTGGAGGATACACATAGAGTGGTAGCACTTGAGCGAAGTTGAAATTCTGGGGCGTGGTTTGCTGAGAATTTTCAAATAAGCTTGCAGTGCTAGTGAGGGGCAGATCAACGAGGGATATTCAGATCCGAGGTCGAGAATACATAGGCAGAGAGGCAGATCCGTACTAGGCAACTCAGAGACCCAACAGGAGGGACGCAGCCCAGCCAGGCTAATGCAGAGGCAATGCTTAGCCCAGAGGGGTGATGCAAGAGAAGCCTGTGCTGCACAGAGGCTCTAGCAGCTACACAGAGCTGACGCAGTGCTGGGAGAGGCAGCGCTGTGATTTCGAGTGGGCCAGAAAGGACTCGTATTCAGCGATTCAGAAGGTGTGAAGCCTCAGTTGAATATGCCATATTTTTTGTCTCTGAGTGATAGAGTTACATTTGCCTTGATTTCTCTGTTGGGCAGACCACTATTGGTGCCCTTGATTGTATTCAAATATTCTTCTTAATAATCAAACCCTCTAAGAGCTACTGCACCAGTTTTCCCGCATTGGGTTTTTCCGGGGACATTGTCCAAAAAATACTGTGTCCTTTGTCATGTGTGCGTTATGCTTCAGTAAATGATCTGTATGTATGTGTAGGCTGCAGTAGTATTTGCTTTGATGTTTTTGTTGAATAATTCAGAAAAATAATTTGTTAATTAAACAAAACAAATAGGAGCAGTAAATCAGAAAACTGTAGTAGGGTTTCTCTAACTTAGGTTCAGAAATTTTCACATGGTATCAGAGCTATTGCAGATCAACCTGAAGCCATCAGCAAAGAGGTGAAGATTTTTTGCTACAGGAGGGCAGCTGAAGCTCACAAATCCAGAAAAAGGCAGCACAGCACCAGAGGGACAGTGCACACCCAACAGCGGTGGCACAGAGCATGTCTGCTCACGCAGAGCTGACACAGAGGCTAACGTAGGCCCAAAAGGGTGACACAGAGCCTGTCAAGCTCACGCAAAGCTGACGCAGAGGCTGACGCAGACCCAAGAGGGTGGCGCAGTCCAGGAGGCAGTGACGTTGTGTCGGTTGCCGTGGTTGGAAATGCATTTTTCTAATCTTCGAAGTTGCTGGTGGGGCATTGTTTCTACCAGTGCAGAACAATGTCTAATAGGGTTGACAAAGTAAGGGGGAACAATTCCTCAATAGATTTTCTAGCCAAGAAATCTGAGACTCGATCGGTGAAGTGATCGTAGAGTGCTGATTCGACAGAGTTGGTGGAGGATTTCCAGGAGGGAAATCACTAGTCAAAGGGAGCATAGTCTCTAGAGGGTTTCTATCGCCAAGAAACCCATATCCAGTCTCTTGCAGAGAGTAGAAAAAGTAGAAGGGAGAAGAGCCTTTTTGTTTCGACATTTTTTGCCTAGAAATGGCCTCGCACGGATTGAGAGATCAGGACAGGTTGGATGGCGTGTCTAACTTTGTCATCTGCAAAGCTAGGATCTTGTCAATCCTTGACGAGTATCGTGTAAGAGAACATGCCGAGAGGGTTGTGGCCGTTCCTGTTGATGTTGATCCTCTAAAAAAGTATGAGGAAAATCAGGCGCGGGCTAAGCGCTTGATCATGGATGGGGTAAAGGATCACGTGGTCCCACATATTGTTGAGAAGAAAACGACAAATGAAATGTGGTAGGCATTGGAAATGCTATATCAAGGTAGCTCCATCCAGAGGAAGATGCTTCTGGAGAATCATATGCAACTGTATGTGATGCACAAGGGAGAGGAGATCGACCCCTTTCTCTTTAGATTGAAGGCTATTCGAGATTAGCTAGTTGCAATGGGGGCAACTCCTGATGACAGTCTCTTGGTGAGGACTGCCCTGAATGCAGTCACCGATGATTTGGAGACCTTTGTCCAAAGTATCTTGGGCAAAGCACAACTTCCAAACTGGGAGGACATGTGGGCAATCCTTCGTCAGGAAGAAATCAAGAGAACAACCAAGAGGGGTAGGACTAGCGGAGGAGCTAAGATAAAGAAAGAGGAGGAGGAAGATGCGACTCTCACATCTAAGGGACAGAGGAAGTAACAAGGGAAGAAGAAGAAGGACCTCTCAAAAGTCAGGTGCTTTAGATGTGGCGAATTGGGACACTTTGCCAATACTTTTCCTCAGAAGAAGAAGGGCAAGGAAGATTCAGATTCCAAGGCTGCGGAAGCCAAAGGGGATAGTGGTAGTGATGACGATGTTGCCATGAGTGCTCATGTACCTCGAGAGAAGAGGTGGGGCGACATTGATCTGTAGTTCTCTTGAACTACAGATAAGGGGGCAGGATTCTTGAGGTGCCCAAACTCTTGGATCGCATATGAGCTACGGGAGCCCTTAATGACAATAACAGGATGACTAGAGTTAGTTGGTGCAGAGGATCATGGAGGCATTTTGGCAGTGCTGGGACGCTGAAGACTAGAGCAGCACAGAGGAGAGGTAGTGGCAGCGTGGAAGCAACATTGCAGAGGCAGTGCTTACGCAGTGTAGAGCAGCAAACAACGCAAAGCTTCGAAGGGTCAGTGCAGAACAACAGCAGAGGGTGCTTCAGTATCGAGATGCAGCCAAAATGACTTGTCTTTCAGTATTTTGGGTGATGTCCCTTAGTTTCTTACTTCTCAGCAACTGAGTTGCAGTGCAACAGTTAGCAGTGGCAGTGCTATGGGCAACATGATGCAACATTTGAGAGGGAGCTGCAGTACAAATGAGGCAGTGACTATGGCAGAGTCATGGGCAGTAATACAGAAGGCAACAACGCAATGGATGAGGGGCGACAACAGAGCATTAGCAGCGCAGGGGACATGAGATCTCCAAGATCCATAAAGCGTTTGGAGAAATTCCATCTGGTTTGATAGTTATTCAAATAATTAATCTTTTTAATTAAGGACCCTAAGTCTAACTTAGGAAAATTAAAAGAATAAAGTGAATTAAATTAAACATGTGATGAAAATGTTCCAAGTGATGTGGATCAAGCAACTTCTAATCTTAGCCGTTGATTAGAGATTAGATCACAATCGTTGGTTTTCCAAGGAGAAAAGTATAAGAAAAGGGCTTCTGGTCAGTTGGAGAACGCACACATTGGCAAAGCACCGAAGCTAAGTTGAAATTCTAGGGCGTGGTTTGCTAAGAATTTTAGAAAGAGTTTGCAGTGCAGTTAGGGGCAGTATTGGCGAGGGATTCTGAATCCAAGGCCAAGAATACAATAGTGGCAAAGAGGCAGCATATGCAGCATGGCAGAGGGTAGCCAGTGCTGCGCAGTCCAGCCAGAGCCCAGACAGGGGAAGCACAGAGGCAACAGGAGCCACTCAGGGCTGACCCAGGCCCAGTCAGGGCAGCGTAAGGCCAGAGAGGGTGACGCAAGCGCTTCCAGAGCAGCGTAGAGGCTGACGCAGGCTAGTAAGGATGACGCAAAGGGTTGAGTACCAACGTTGGGGTTTCCAGTGGGCCAGAAAGGGCTGAGTTCTGTAAATCCCGTTTGAGGGTGTGAATCAACCATATTTTATGTCTCCGAGTGAAAGAGGTATTGTTACCGTGATTTTCTCTATATGGCCAACCATGTCTGGTGCCCAGAAATTGTTGTATTCAGATTCTGCATAATAATAAAACCCTCTAGAGCTAGCTGCACTGGTTTTCCCGCATTTGGTTTTCCGGGGACATTTGTCCGAAAAATCTGTGACTTAGTCATATGAGCATTATATTCAGTAAATGATCTGTATGTGTAGGCTGCTATTTCTGTTTACTTCGCTGTTTTTCTGAATATTCAGAATAATAACTTGTATAAATAATCAGGGTGGAGAAGTAAATCAATGGTTAGCAGTAGGGTTTCTTAGATTAAGAAATTTTCACATGATATCAAAGCATTGCAGATCAAGCTGAATCTTTAGCAAATCAGCTGAAGAAATTTTTGCAATAATGCTAAGTGGGAATATCACACCAGGAATGCAGATTTATAACAGTTTACCAGATTTGACTATTTTATCTTTGGCACATTAGGTTTTTTTGGTTGGTTGATTTGTTGGATAAGTCAAGGCTTTGACTTTGACTCTTGTTGATGGATTTGGGTTCATTGTACTCTCTGCTGAACATTTTATGACAATCTAATAGAAGAAGAATTTTCAAAGGGTTTTCTCCTTGGTGGGGTTTTTCCCTGGTCTTCGACCAAATCAGTGTCTCTTGTTGATTTGTCTCCTATTGTCATTTCTTTTACTGTTCTATATTCAGCTACTGAATTGAATTGGAAGAATAAATTGTTACTGAAAAAGATTACTTATTGAAGAATTGAATTGGGCTAAAGTAAATGAAATAGCATAGAGCAATAAAAAATTAACATTTTCTAGATGACATTTCCTTTTATTCATTTTATACATATTGGAACACTTCCATAGCATTTAAGATAAAATACTTTTGAGAATATGTACAGGTGATGATCAAAGAGTTGACCACACAAGGGGTCTTCTCATAGATTTGATATATTACATCAATTGCTTTGCAGGAAATTTGTGAGGAAGAAAGCCTAAGGTATAGACACATTTTGACACATTAGATTTCTTCTTGACAGGAAGATGGAGACAAAAAGATAGAATTCAAACCTGGATTTTTCATGGAGCATGACAGAGATGTATTTCTCTAAACTTGGCATTTACAGTGTTTCTATTCACTTTTACTTTGTTATTTCGAAATTCTGTCCTTTCCCATGTCTTTGTTACTTGTCTCTGTGCATTCTCCCTGATTTAGCTCCTACACATGCTTCAAAACAAAAGTGACATTGTTTTGTAGGTTGGGGCTGTCGTGGTTGGATTTGACCAGTTTATCAACTACTACAAAATTCAGTATGTTTCAAATCCTTTTTCAGTATGCCTGTTAATGTTAATAAAATTAAACAAGTATACTCGAGTGTTTTTCAATGCCCATATAATATTTATGCTATACAATAGGTTGGTATACTTTAAGGAAAACTATAAGCTATTAACATGGTTTTCTTCTCAGTAGTCAACATTTCCCCTAACCGGATGCTTTCTTTCCATTTCTTGTTGATATTACACCTATATTTCCCGTCACCTGAGTCCTCTCAGAAGTGGTTTGTCAGTTTGTTTACATATACTTGAAACTGAACTACTAATTTCTTGTATCTTTTACTCAAAGCTGCATGGTAATCACTGCTAGATGCCATCAAGGAACTAGCCCCAATTACAACTGCATTGGGTAACATTATTAAGCGGGAGATGATAGACTTTATAGCTTATACTATATAGTGAGGACTCATAAATGATAGACACAAAATATGATATTGGGTTCTAGATGACAGACACAGCATCTGGTGTATGGTTGTCGCTTCATAGTACAGCAACTCATGTTTGTTCCTAATTGTGATGAACCAATACCTGGTGTAGGACACTATGATATATCTTGTTCATTTTATTTTATTGGACAACTTTTAGTTAGTGTGTTGCTTTTCAAACACAGGCCAGAGATGTCTTACGGCATGATCTTTTGTGATTTTGGATATGTATGCAAATATCTGTCTCACTGACTGGTGGCTCTCATTTGTTGGACATTAGCACAGTATTTATTCATTCATTCATCTGAATCTCAAGCAAATAAGTATGCATCTATGTCCTTGGGATCTTGGGTTTATTAGTTGATTCTATGTTAGCATGCATGATATATTTTTTTGGGGATATTTGCTATCTAAAATTTCTTGGTACTGCACTGATCAATGTCTGTGGCTGTTTAAACTTAAACTGCTACTCTGTTATAGGTGCTCTATAAATCTCTGCTCAATGTTATGTTTTCTATGAAAGAATCAATAAATATCTCAAGCTGATCAGCTTATCAGATATTGCAGATTTATAATAGTGTTCAACTTTCTATTTGTCAAAAACTGGTAAACTCTGTGCTTGACAATCATTTCTGAAGGCTTACCTGCTGGTATATGTTCATGTCAGAGTCTCAGACCAATGTTTTAATATAATAGTTTCATCTCCAATAGCCATGCCAAGTTAGGAAAAGTCTCATTCCTTTCAACAAACTGGCATGAAGAATGTGTTACTGTAATGTTGTGGCATCATCTTGTTTTTCCCAAACTGACTTACAATAATGCCAATGCAATAGTTTTTCCGTGGCAAGGCATCCAATTTAAAAATTATGTTCAAAATCAAAGTATTTGCTTCTTATGTTTCCATAGCCCCTTATGTAATTTTCCCACCATTACTTGACCTGTTTGGTGTTTCTATTATATAAAGGCAGTGTTAAACGGGGTCTTGCCCCTCCCACCTAGGGGTCTAGATTCCTCGCGCTCCGGGGTCTTGGGGACTTCTAGGGGGCATTTCCCTCACACCCCCTCACGTCCCTCGCACACCCCCTTCACACCCCCTCACGTCCCCCTCACGCCCCTTTTAGTTTATCGTTTCGTGTTAAAAGTTGGTGTGCCACTTAGCATGTTTGAGAATCCAAGTGATTCTGATTCAGATGGTGACATGGTTGATCCTGATATAAATGAAATATTCCAATTAGCAAAGCTAATTGGGAATATTACAGAGAATCCAAGTGATTCTGATTCAGATGGTGACATGGTTGATCTTGATACATTCGTGCAGCAGCTGGATGCAGAGACTAGTGGGGCATTACCTTGAGAATTTATGCTCATTTATCATTATGATATCATTTGATATTCATATGTTATGTTTTATGTTTTATGTTTCAGACATAACTTATTTTCTTTTAAGTTTTATGTTTCAGACTTGAGTTGTAAACTTTATTTTGAATCTTGATATAATATGTCATATGATATCTTAAACTTTATTTTCATTGTACATTGTTAGTAGTTACATTAAGGATTATACAGTTACAAACTTACAAACTTACATGTATGATTGTATGATGTATATTGTAAGTTTTAAGTTTTAAATTTGTTTCAGTTATATGATTCATCATTCATTGATTTATAATTTTATCATTTATGATTTATCTTTCCTGATGTAAGTGTATGATGACTGTATATACATTCCTTGCAAAATACAGTTACATTATAAATATTAAATTTTATAATTTTTATGACCCCGACATCCCCCCACATTTCCTGAAAATTGGTAGGGAGCTTTTGCATAGGCCGCTCCCGTGCTCCCTTGCCTCCTCGCTCCCACCTCCAGGGGACTTGGTGGAACATTGTATAAAGGGTTAGTTTGTAAGTAGTTTCCAGATACTTTTGCACCCCACAGATATTCTGGTGCTTCATATCTTGAATGCACAAGCTACCCTTTTTGTTGTCGTGTCATAAATCCCCCGATGAAGAGTACTTAAAACTTTTTAGAATGCTGTTACTCTTACATGAATACTGTCTCACATTTTGCCCACTTTATATGTTGTAAAACTTCTTTTCTGATAGTTATCAAATTCTTATGAAGCTATGCTGGTAATCACAGGTATGCAACACTATGCATTAGAGAAAACCCAGGATGCCTTTTCATCGCTACCAATTGTGATGCTGTTGGTCATTTTACTGATGCACAGGAATGGGCAGGTACATTTTTTTTCCCTCCTCTTGTTGTGGTCAGGTTAGGATTTTGAACTATTTTTCATAAATCTTACCAGTTCATAATGTTCCAATGTGATCTTGAATAGTTTGATATTTGAGATTTAATAAGAGTTCACATAGCCTTAATTCCAACACAAACATTTCCAGATAGTGTACTGGTTTGTTCGAACATGGATGAAGAAACTTGCATTCTGGCACTCTCTTGCTCAATAGTATGGGTTGATTGCCTATTATCATCCCTTTATATGGAGGCGTGGAGCCTTATTGTGTAGTTTAAGTTTTGCAGTTTTGGTTTGTCGTTTTTCCAATATGACTCTCAATGTTTGTATTTGGTGCTTCATCAATGTTTGAATCTGAAAACTTGAAAATCTGTACTCCATTGCCAATCGTGTGCCATTGAGCATGCAACGCAGAATTCTACTGTCGAATGAGAGGTAGCCATTGAGCAGGTCGAGCAAGGGGACAAGTTCTAGCCAAGGGTGAGCTGTTGTGCAAGCATCGGGGAAGCTATCAAACGAAAGTGAGTCATCAAGCAAGCATCGGGGAAGCTATCAAACAAAAGTGAGTCATCAAGCAAGCATCTACAATTTCTCAACAGCTGCATAAACCCTTGACTACTGGCTAAATTTTGTCAGTGCAGATCGAGCAGGACCGTGGAAGCCCAACAACCGCAGCCTCTCTGTTGGCAATTGCGCTTAGAATACCTCAACCACCACCACAATTTCTCAACGCCTGTGGAAACCCTCGACTACCAATCGAATTTTCTCAGCGCAGGTCTTACGGCTACTGGTGTAGGAATTTCCCATGGGGGACACTCCACCCTTAACTCCTTTGGAGGAGACTTCGCAGGAAGGAACTACCTTCTGTCACAGGGAGCAGTTATACAGCCCTACAGATTTGGCATTAGAGCGAGATTTCTCTTTCTGTTTTTCCCAGGTTAAGAGCCTACTTCAGAGAGTGGATCTCTTGGAAGACTAAAAAGCAACTCCACTTAGAGGTGATTGAGCTGAAACAATTGATATCTGAAATAAAACAACAGGAGAACATACACGTGCAAAAACCAATTGTGGAGCCCCCCTTGTTCCAGTTAGAGCTTTCGAACCTCAAAGAAGACATGAGGTCACAACATGCTTTCTTTAAAAGAGAGGAAAAGGTGCAACAACAGGTGCTCAGCTCTTGGGTGGAAGTGGCCAGGAAGAATGAACATCTGCAACCCCCCCTACCTCATAGTGGTCGAAGGGGTTGTGCAGGTCAAGTTACTCGAGGAACGTCTTCGCTGGTCTAAAGAGCTAAATCTTAGAGTACGTGGACTTCCAGTTCCTATGGTCCCAATAGATCCTCTACAAGTTGACACCTCCTTCCTCCATGACACATTGGGCCTACATGATCTCTCTTTAGAGCATGCATGGATGGGACCCAGTGCCACTCTTTTCTTCCACTTCCAGACACTAGAGGACTGAATCAAAGCCCTCGTAGCAAAGAAAAAACTGGCCACTCTCCCACCCATTTAGAGGATCTTCCTTTATGTCGACCTCACCAAAACACAACATGCGAAACTCAAACAGTCCAGAGATCAAGTAGCAGCTGCATGAAAAGAAGAGAAATGGGCAGTTATTCGGAACCTTAAAGCTGTCATTTGTGACTTGGCCCTTCCCCGGGTTATTCTTGGCCATGGCCAAATGACAGTCATGTTCAAAGGTGGGGCATGGCAAGGGGGGGCAGACCCACTATCTCCATCGGTTGCAAGAATTGTAATGGTGCGTTTTTCTCTTCTCCGGGCACGCTGTGTGATGCTATCGGTTCTTGTGATGTCCTTTTTCTCATTAAGACACATGCAAGGCCCATGCAAAACCCACCCCCAATCTCGAGGTATCATTAGATTTGGGCATTCAGATAGGAGACACATTCCAACAACACAAGAGGATTTGGGAGGGTAGCTTGCCTTGTACAGGATTCCCTTCGCAGTGGAGTTACCATGGTGTCTTCAGACAAGCACACCAGATTCTTGTGGGTCCGTCTACATCAAGACTGTTGCTGGCTTTGCAAAAGTTACGTTGTAGTCTGTTACTTCCCCCTAGCTCATCACCTTTTGCGGCTCGTAGAGAGTTCGAGGGGGACCCGTTCCTCGATCTCTACAAGGACATATCTCATTACTATTCTCAAGGGGATCTAATTCTCTTGGGCTATTTCAACGCCTAAACCAGGAGTATACAAGTTTTCCCTTCATGACAAAGCTGAGGACGCTTTCTACCTCCAGGAGATAGAACCAGAGTTTATAGGTCTTCACAGACGTTCACAGGATGAGTATGGGCCCCTCACAGGTTATGGGAGGCATCTCGTACAACTGGGTGAATCCCATGGGCTATTGATCCTGAATGGGCTTCCTTGCTTCCCTGGCTTAAGAGATTTCACTTGTTTTCCCCATAATCGGGGGGGGGGGGGGGAAGTGTTGTGGATTATGTATTGACCATCCATGATCTTCTCCCACATATCCAATGTCTCTCCATTTCTTGCCTCCCTTTAGCAGATCATGCCCTCCTCACTTTCCTCCAATCGACTCCCCCTCTTCCTACTACCTCCACCACCTTCCAAACCACCTCACTACCCCCTAATGGCACTTTTCGTCTCGATAGGGATAACACCCCTTTATATGCTACCTGCTTCGAGAAATTTCTCCCCCCATCTCCCACTTTAGAGCCTTGGAAACTACCACAACCAAGTATGAGTTATTGTTAAAATTGGACAACTAGGTCCAAACTCCATGTTGTGATGCTCAGATGAAGATACCAATATTTGTATTGGGTTCTTCTTTCGGAGAGGTGTAAGATCGATCTAAAATTGATCTTAATCTGATGAGAAGAACATTTATTTTGAATTTTTTTTTAATAATTTCAAATATGTGAAGGTCGGCCTTAAGGTTTTACACCCCCAGCAGATGTGTCACACACCTCAGTGATTGATATAAATAGAGTCAACGTTGGAGGACTTTTTCACTCATCTCATCCTCACACATCATCTCCTCCTCTGATTTAGTATGAGCTCCTTGGAAGCAGTTTCGGTTCACATGTGGGAAGAAGGATGAATTTACTGCAGCTAGGGTTTGGATGAATTTACTGCAGCTAGGGTTTCCATGCAAGTTTGACCAGCGTTGACTTTGGTCAACGCATGGTCCAAATAGGCTGAAAATTGGTGGAGACTTCATTTTTGGAAGGCTGTACATATTGGCACAAGAACCGAGGTCAAAAGGTTGATCGAAGGCCGAACTGTGTTGACTTTCTTGCTGCTGTCATGCATTGACTTTTTTGGACAACGTTGACTTTTCTGGGGTTGACTTTGAGTTGACCGTGTGGCTGTTTTGAGGCCTGTTGTGACACATGCTGGGTTGGCTGACCAAGGAGACTTTGCTGGTTGAAGCATCTTGTTGACTGCCGTAACGCACCACCACATTTTCTGTTTCCGGTTTGTCTTCTGTAGATCCACTGGTATGTTCTATCAACATTTTACTTGATTGTTTATGCGATTTCTGTAGTGAAAAGTAAAGTTGCATCAAGCATAAAACATCTACATAAACTTATAGTTACTCTTCAAAGCCATTGTGGAAGCCACCCTAGACTCTTACCCCCATTTGACTCACAAGTGTTGATTTCTGGTAGCATCGGATGTGCTCTAAGCCTCAAAATTTGCAGGGAGGCTAGGACACATGCATCCTCCAAGACTTAGAAATCATTTTGAGAAATTCTACCTGGAGACAGCCTTATTAAAATAACTAATTATTTTTAATGGATGCCTAAGTCTAAACTTAGGAAATTAAAATAATTAAAGGGTATTAATGAAATTGGGTGTGAATCTTCTTGAAAAAGGCAGAGATCGAGTCAAGATGATCTAAGCCATTGATTAGTAATTAATCTGGGTCGTTGAATGTTCAATGAGAAGATTATAAGAAGAGGCTTGATGGGCACTTGGAAGACACATCGAATTGGAGATCAAGAGATCGATTTCTTAAGAGAGCAACACAACAGTTGTCGGAGAAGTGATCGAGAGATTTCTTGCAGTGAGGGGCAGAGATAGTTTGCCGGTGGAAGTATTCATGATCCGGCGAATACATTGCAGAGGAGGCAAAGAGAGGCGCAGAAGAGGCAGCGCAGAGCTACACTGGACAAAGTAGAGCCACGCAGAGGCAGCGCAAAGCTTCAGAGGGAGTTTGAAGTTTTGCTGAGGATCAGTTGAGATCCAGTACTAGAAGCTGGGGTGTGAGACTAGGAGGTCAGAGGATCGAGTTTCGAGCCAGCAAAAGATCAGCTGGGAGGTGTGATGCAGTCCTTGCAGCAGTGACACAATAACTGCGTAAGTGTGACGTAGAGATGCGTAGAGACAACGCATAAGGCTCATCTTCAGTCAGATCAGTACTAGATCTTCCCATACTAGTGTGAGGTTATTTCACTTTCTTGCCAGTCTATTCTTTGTATCAGATAGCTAGTAAGGCATCCAAGATTGTATTCAAAAGCTTCTGCATAATAATACAAACCCTCAGTTGCTGCATTGGTTTTCCTACATTGGGTTTTTCCGAGGACATTGTCCAAAAAGTAACGGTTTCATGTGTGTGTTATTTCTTTCCTGCGCTGTATTTTGTTTCCGCAACATTTTTATATTTGTGAAGAATGCAGTGTGTTAGTTTCGTTATTTACCGTAGCAAACAGTAAATAATTTAGTTTAGTTATATAACACAATAGAGGAAACTTAACCGGTTGCTGTAGAAGGATTCCAATCATGGAATTTTCACAACGGGTACACTAGTAATCCCACTCCTGGCTCTTGTCCCATGAATCGATGGTACAATGAGGATTGCAAAGCTCTCCACAAGAAACTTCCCTTTTCCCTCACACATGATCCCTCTACCACCCGTTCTCTCCAGACAAGCTACCATAAACTCCTTCGACACAAAAAGGTGCATATTTCTCTCCCTAATAAGACGAGAGCTTCGTGAGACCCTCCACTGCTCCCCTAAGGCCTTTTGGCGTACCCTTTTCTCTAGGCATCGAACCATCCCACCTGAATTGGATTTCATAACCATGTTTTAACCTGCTACCTCCCTCTATGACATTCTCGGGCAACCTCCAATCCATGTCTCCTCCCCCCTCCCTCATGCCACCTATTTTTAGAATTAGATGCCAAGAGGGCAGCCAAAGCTCTGAACTCTAGTGGAGTTGCTAACGAAGAAGGCCTTCAGGGGAAATTCCTAAAGCATGGCAGTAACCTCAAGTCCTATATTGTCGATCTCCTTAAGCAAGTAGTTTTCTTTGGCTTTCCCCCTGCCTAGAACAGACACATCATCCATCCTGTCCACAAATTAGGGAGCATTTCGGATCCAAATAAATATCAAACTATTATGGTGGGTCATACATTCTCCAAGCTTTATGCCAGTATTCTCCCATCAATGGCTTTCTGAAGAGCTAGAGCGATGAAATATTAGAGCCTGGGGACAAGCAGGTTTCTGTCCAAACTACCAGACAATTGACCACATCTTTACACTGCTAGCCATCATTGAGGAAGCCCGTTATTGTTCTTTGAGAGTTTATAGTTGCTTTGTCGACTTCCATAAAGTGTTTGACATAGTGTCAAGGCAGGCACTTTTTCAGAGACTCCGTGAAATTGGGATTTTTGAGATTCTTTTGGCAGGCATCATGAAATTGTATGAGTCTGTTATCGGATGCCTAAAGATGGCACACGACCTTTGAGATTTCCTTTAGAGTACCATTGGTGTTAAGTAGGGATACCCTCTCTCACCTACTGAGAAATTAATGCTAGTAGAATTAGGTTTTGATTCCTCTTTCTTGATAATTACTTGTGAATTATGTTGGCTTCTTTTACTCCTTTACTATATTATCTTTCATCAAGGAATTACCAAATTATGTGTGTATGAAGATTACAAAATAGGAGACACAAGAGATAGGCACTCAGCCACAGAAAACCCCTATTTAGGGGGAAACTCAGTGAAACGTCTTCCTTCAATAGTTTTCACGAGATAATCCAAGGCTCTTCAACCTAGACACAGACTTCAATCACCAAGTCAGCCCTTCTTGCAGCTTCGATCTAGACCTTTGACTTTGCAGCAGCAAAACTTCGATCTATGCAGCAACAACACTTCGACCCCAACAACTTCGATCCCTGCAACTGCAGAATTTCGATCCCTGCAACTGCCTAGTAAATTTGTAGGAAAGAGAGGGAGAGATAGCCCAAAAACTTCGATCCTGCAATTCTCCTTCTCCTTGCACTTCACACTTATCCTGCACTGCTTCTTATGTATATCAAACTTGGTGAGTTAATCATTAAATAGATCGAACTGCACTTCTATATATAGCCTTCTTGTGGGTCGAATTGCTCCTATGTCGGCTGACTTCATGGGGCAAGGGTCGACTTGGTGTGGAGGTGACAAATTACATATTTTACTAAAAAATATTTCTTTTTACTTGATTCAAAAGCTGTAAATTTTCGAATATGTTCTATGCTTGATGCATCTTTACTTTTAAACCCGATACCAAATAGCAATCACATAAACATGAAAGTAAAATGCTGATAGAACATACCAATAGATCAACGGAAGACAAGCCAAAAATACACTTAACTTGATCAACAAAATATATGTGTTGTGGTGCGTTACGGCGGTCAACAAGATGCTTCAACCAACAAAGTCTCCTCACGGTCAGCCAACCAGAAATGTCACACAAACCTCAAGACAACTCCATAAAAGTCAACTCAAAGTCAACGTAGAACAACAACAACAAAAAAGTCAATGCAGCAGGGCAAAGGTCAATGTCTAGCCTCGGTTTTTGTGCCAATGAATGCGGACTGCAGAAATCGAAATTTTGGTGGAGTTTGAGGTCAAATGGACCAAGCGTTGACCAAAGTCAACACTGGTCAAACCTGCGCTTAAACCCTAGACAAATCTGTACAGAAACCCTAGCTGCTGTTCCACATGTGTGAGAAGAGAAGCCTCCAAATGATGATCGAACCAATCAGACACAAGAGAGAAGTGCGTGATGAGTCAAGGATGAAATGAACTCCAAAGTCTGTCCAATATATATCCATTTTTGAGGGTGTGTGACACATCTGTTGGGGCTCCAAGCCTACATTACAATTCTGGGCGACCTCGTACATAAGTGGAATAAATTCAAAATAAATGTTTAGCTCATCCGATCAAGATGATCTTTAGATCGATCTTGCACCTCTCCGAAAGAGGAATCCAATAAAAATATTGGCATCATCATCTGAGCAGTACAACATGGAGTTTGGGCCTAGTTACCCAAAATTAACAAAAGCCCTAGAGGGGTCTCATAAAATGTACAATGACTCTAATGACTCAATATAAAATTTAGGAGTCCTCAATGGGGACTTTAACCTATAAAATGATGACCCTAGCATGAAACCCATGCTTTAATAAATCATTGTAACAATAATAATTTTTTTTTCATTCTTTTGATATGTACATTTCATAATGACTCAAATACAATTATGAAGACCGAATCTAGTTACATTCTTCAACACTCCCTCTTAACTAGGGAAGTATTCATAATGACATATACAAGTACAAGGAAGATCTCAAAACATATGAACCATGAATTGTTTAGGCACTGCTATGACATGGACTAGATTCCTGACTAGGGTAATCTATCCAGGTTGCTGGCTTGAGGGCTCCTGACCCAGGTTCGGATTTAAGGTTTTCCAACAAACCCTTATACTACTGGCCCTTTCGGCAATGACCTGCTTGCGCAAGCCAAGGTCTCACCTGTAGTAGTATGGGAGGGTGCTGGAACCAGGTTTTCGCAACTTGAGAGAAAGGTGATTGTAATGGAGGCAGCCTTGTTTAAGGTCTATTAGACTTGCGCAGAGGGAATCTTATCGCAAACCCATTAATAATATATGTGCAGAATGAGAAGTTCTTAAACCCACATATAGCATAAATAAGCAACTACTAGTAATCAAATCTTAGTAATATCTCTGCATCCACGTGCGCATCAATACAGATTAACCAATTAAATCACAGTAATGACAGGAACACAGCCAGTCTATAACACAGAGATGCGATCAAACAAATTTATCATTCATTAGCTCCAAAATCCACTTACAGACCTAATTCCCTACCCGCGCACACAGCCAGTGGGGTCGACACATAGCAAGACTGAGGATCTCGGTGCCCAGCCGGAGTCCCTACCTAGTACAACCCTAAAATAGATCTCAATAGTTCGCAACTAACATCTATCCCTTTTTTTCGCCTACCTCTAGACTTGATCTACTCATCTATTTATAGCACCTTAGCCTGCGCTATCCTATGGTCCGCAAACCATGGCTTGCGGACCCTAGGTCTACCCTTTTGACCCATTACAATCCATTGGGGGTTTGACCCACCCCAAACCCCCTCTGCTAGACCAAATAGTACCAAAATATTACAAAACTTGGACAAAAATAGGGCTAGGAACCCCCATTCCAACACAGGTCCTTGTTGATTTCTATAGCATCGGGAAGTGTTCTAAGTCTCATTTTTGGAGAGAGGTTTGGACATTAGTTATCTAGAGAACCCAGAAATCGTTTGTGGAAATTCCACTCGGATATGACTTTATTAAAATAATTAATTATTTTAGTGGAGACCATAAGTTCAAACTTAGGGAAATTAAATATTTAAAGGGTATTAATAGAGCAGAGTGTGAATCTTCTAGAAAACGAAGATCAAGTTATCTTTTAATCTAAGATGTTGATTAATGATATAATCTTGGCCGTTGATTCATCAGCGAGAAGAGTATAAGAAGAGACTTGATGGCCATTTGGAAATCAAGCCGGGGACACTCTCAGTATCCGAAGGAAATCGATTCTGTAGCAAGAGAATTCGATTTCTGAGGGTGAGATTGTAGAGGCAGGGTTGCAGAAGCAGAAGGAGGAGAGAGGAGTCAGTTATCGGGAAGCAGAAGTCAAGAGGATGAAGGGAAGGGTGAGCTGATCTGCAGCAAGACCCCCTCCACGTGGAATCACGCAGTCCAGGGAGAGATTGCGCAGAGCTCTCATGGTGGATGACGCAGAGGGTGAAGGAGGTCACCCCGAGGGTCTGAAATTTGTCTGGAGGTTCCAGAAAATTCAGCCAGGTGTTTGCTAATTTTTCTGCTCATCAGACTCTTGTAAATGTCTTTCCATTTTTGAAGATAAATACAAAACCCTCATCTGCTGCACCGGTTTTCCCACATTGGGTTTTTTCGGGGACAGTTGTCCAAAAATAACTGTGTTCATATGGGTGTTTCTATTGTTCTACGTGTGTAATTTATCTTTCTATTCTTATGTTCATGATGTTAGTGAAGATCTACAAATGTGTTTATTTCAAAATTTACTGAAGCATCTGTAAATAACTTACCTCATAAGTAGGTGAAATAAACCAAGTATTGCAGAAATATTTTCCTTCTTGAAAATTTCACAGTCCTTGAATAGTATAGGCTCTTACGATGCCACGGACTAGATTCCTGACCAGGGCAATCTATCTTGGTGGGACTAAGATGGACTAAAGCTTTTAGCCATTCTAGGTACCATCATGCTTACTTGCTAACCATCAAGCCAGGGATCCAGGTGCATAATGCAAGGTCAATGCTCTATGAGCAACGCACCCTTCCCTACTTTGGGAGCTAAACATCAACACATAGTGCCGACCAGATGTCTTCCCAAGCAATGTGTATCACACACAAAGCCTCAACAAATCTCTTCCAAACTTTTATCATTATCAACAAAATCAACAATATCAACTAAACCAAGCATGCTTCTAAGATATTCAAACTTCTTATTAGGAAGAGAATTTGTTAGTATATCAACTATTTGATCGTCGGTCGAGACATACTGTAGCTTCATGATCCCATACTGCACCAAGATCCTAATGTAGTGGAACTTATTGTTGATATGCCTCGTCCTAGCATGGAACACGAAATCTTCAGACATCTTGATGCATCTTTGGTTGTCACAATTTATCACAGTAGGACTTAGAGACTTCTCAAACAAATCTGACAGAAGTTTCCTCAACCATACAATCTCCTTTCCTACTTCACATGCAGCCCCATACTCTGCTTCAACACTACTCAAAGAAACGAGATCTTGCTTTCTACTTATCCATGAGATCATAACAGACCCCAAACTAAAACATCCACCTATAGTGCTTCTTCCATCAGTCTCACTGCCACCCTAATCAAAATCTATGAAACCTATCAGCTTAACTTCCTTGCTATCGTACTTCAGGAAATGATGTATAGTGCCACGTAGATATCTCAATATATGCTTGGCAGCTATCCAGTGATCAGGGCGATGCTCCAACTGCAATTGACTAAGAATGTTCACAAGAAAACATTTATTCGGCCTAGTATTTATCATATACATTAGAGAACCCACCAACTTACGATAGGAGGTTGCATCTACGAGACTTGAGTCAGAGCTTCTCAATTTCTTGAGATGGTGATCATGGAAATAGTCATGGGCTTGGAATCCATCATCTCGAATTTCTGCAACAACTTGATTATATACTTCCTTTCCCCAGATATATCTCCTCAGGTTTCTGCTATACTTCTAGACCTAGGTAATAATGCATCAGTATCGGACAGTGTTGCAGGAAACGTCCCCCTCCCCCGCCCCCCCCAAAGGATCCAAACCAGGAATCGCGTCCCAGACGGTTCTGTGGGGGATCTGTTGTAGGATCCACGGTTCAGAATTTTGGAAACGCGGATCGGGTCGGCGAAGACGGATCCTGGAAATTCAGAACTGTACTGGCCCGATTCGCGGTTCCATATTTCCGAACCACGGATCTGATAACGAATCCGCGACTGATCCTCCACGGATCGGGAACGTATCCATATGGATCTGAAGAGAGACAGGCAGTTCCATAGGGTTCCACAAAGTTCTAAATATTTTATTTTTTATGTAGAATTTTTTCGGTAATAATCACATTCAGATGAACATTGTCAACGTGTTTCGAACCAACCAATGTGGTTCATTATCAGGACTAGGTGAGAGATCAGATCCGGACATTGAGTTTAAATAGATGCAGAAATGGCTAAACTAGCCGTTAGGATAACGGCTAGTTTGACTATGAAATTTAATAATCACTTGTTCCATTTTAATTAATTTAATTATTTACTTAATTATTAAATAAAATTATAACGACTAGTTCTATTTAATTAATTTAAAAGTTTAATAAAATATATTTATAAATCTTTATATTTTATTTAATTTAATTTAGTTAATTAATTATTATTATTATTATTGTTATTGTTATTATTTATTTCTTTATTAATTCCTTATTATTTAATTATTTATTACCTATTATATTTTAGTATTTTTATTTATTTAACTGAATGTAAATTTGTAATCCTATTATTGTCCTTTCTCTAAAAAAAAATAAAAAATAAAAAAAATAAAATATATATCCTTTCTCTAAAGAAAAAGAAAAAGAAAATAAAAATAATAATATTAATATATATATATAAAATAGAATCTATTTATTTATTTATTTTTTTGACCATTAAGAATATAGGGCAAGGATCCAACACCTGCTTATATTCCAACCGTCATCTCTATTGAGATTTATGGGTCTTTTTTCAATTTCTAAGGCCTCTCTTAACTTTTGATGATGGAAATGGTTAATCCTAGCTATGACCTTAGCCTCTTCAATGCAGATATGATGGTTAGTCTTTTCCACATGCTCAACTAAGGCAGAGGTGCGGGATCTTCCATGCTTAATGTCAGCAGCATGTTCACTGATCCTTTGGTTGATAGAACGACCTGTTTCACCAATGTAAGGTGTCCCACAAGAACAAGGAATAATATAAACACCTTTTCCATCTCTAGGGTTTACTGGATCTTTAACTGATTTAAGAGAGCTGCGAATCGTGCTAAGGGGCTTGAAGGAAGAAGAAACCTTATGCTTCTTAAGGATCCTAGCAATCCTATTAGTGGTTCCTTGAATGAAAGGAAGCCTTACATTGCAAGACCACTGAATAGGTTCATTTATATTTTTATTTTTAACTAAGGGACCTCTTTCCACTTTAAGAAAAGCCTTAACTCCTTGAGACTTACTATAACCATTTTTACAAAAGACACTAAGGAGATGGGTCTTTTCTCCCTCAAGGTGAGATTTATCAGAGATTCTCAATGCCCTGGTGGCTAAGGTGCTAAGGACGCCCAATTTTTGAGCAGGAAAATGATGAGAACCAGTGTGAAGATATTGTTCAGTATGGGTTTTCTTTCGAAAGACTTGATGGGAGAAAGAACCATCATCCTTTCTAGAGATAAGAACGTCAAGGAAGGGAAGGCTACCATCCACCTCATAATCCATGGTGAATTTTATGGAGCAAGATTGACTATTAAGATGAACGAGGAAACGATCTAGCTCTTCCTTACCATAAAGGTTACTGCCATGCTAGATTTTTTGGAAATGATGCTTTCGCGTCCCCGCTTCCAAAAAACGTCCCCGCTTCGTGCAACGTTGGTCCCAGATCCTTCATGTAAAATTCGGCTGCCAACATCTTCTTGCATTCTTGTATCCTTCGCTCCACTCCTGTAATGAATATATCATCCCCATATAGTAGAATAATGATTGGATCATTATCCACAACTTTGATGTAGATGTTTGGATGAATAGTACTTTTAACGAACCCAATTCTTAGAAGGTATGCATCCATTCTCGCATACCATACGCTAGAAGCTTGCTTGAAATCATATAAGGCCTTCTTAAGTCTACAAACATGTGTGTCTTTGTTATTTATTTCAAAGCCTTTAGGTTGTTCAATGTATACTTTTTCATCGATGGTCCCATTCAAAAATGTTGTTTTTACATCCATTTGATGGATATTCCATCCCATTGTAGCAACCAATGAAACCAAGGTAGTATATCTTGCGATAGGTGGAAAGGTTTCTTCATAATCTATGTCTTCCTTTTGAGAGAAACCCATTGCAACAAATATAGCTTTGTACTTGTCTATGCTTCCACCAACAACGTGCTTGATCTTGTAGATCCATTTAGAAGTGACAACCGATTTGTCACTTGGTCTAGGATCGATTTCCCAAACCCCATTTTTCATGATGAATTGATATTCTGTTGAGATTTTGTGTATTTGGAGTAGCATCGAATGTGCATTAGCCCTGAGATTTTGTGGAGGGGCTAAGACACACTTGACCTTCAAAACCCAGAAAGCATTTGGAGAAATTTCATCTGGTGTTGAAGTTATTCAAATAATTAATTTTTTTAATGAGCACCCTAAGTCTAAACTTAGGAAATTAGAAAAATTGAAGTGAATTAATTAAACACATGCGATGAAATGTTCTAAGTGACGTGGATCAAGCAGTCTTTTAATCTCAGCCGTTGATAAGAGATTTAATCACGGCCGTTGATAAGAGATTTAATCACGGCCGTTGAAATGTTCAACGAAAAAGTATAAGAGAAAGGCTTGAGGGTCAGTTGGAGACATACGCACACAGAGGTAGAGCTGAGAGACTGAGCTGGAATTCTAGGGCGGGTTTGCTAAGAATTTCCAGAAGAGTTTTTTGCAGCGAGGGGTAGTATTCGCTGAGGGGATGATCTGATTCCGGAGCTAAGAGTCAGCAAGAGGCAGAGGAGCAACAATCAAGGTCAGCGCAAAGGAGAAAGGGTAGCAGTTACGCAGCAGCTGTGCAACACAGCTTTAGCTGCTACGCAGGTGCTATGCAGGCCCAGGAGGGGCAGCGGTGGAGCTATAGAGGCCCTTCAGGGTTATGCAGAGGCCTCCAGAGGCAGCGTAAGGATTGCATCACCTAGTTTGGGGTTACGCAGTCCCCTTCTGCGCAGCGTAGGGGGCACGCAGAGCCTAGCAGGGTTGACGCTGGGGCTTCAGGGGCAGCGCTGGGGTTCTAGGGCCAGAAATTAGTTGAGTCTTGTAAATCCCGTTTGACAGTGTGGATCAGTTAAGCTTTTGGTCTTAGAACAACAGGTATTGTTGCAGATCTATTATTTTCTCTATCAGGTAAACCAGTTGGGTGTCCAGATTTGTTGTACTCAGATTCTACATAATAATAATAAACCCTCATATCTGCTGCACCGGTTTTCCTGCATTGGGTTTTTCCGGGGACTATTGTCCGAAAAATCTGTGTGCCACTTTGTTTGAATGAGCGTATTATTCAGTAAATGATCTGTATATGTGTAGGCTGTTAGTTGTGTTTAATTCTGTATTTTCTGAATATTTTCTGGAAATAACTTGTATAATTAATCACAAGTATGATTTCTGCATTAATGTATTTAGAAATTTTCACATGGTATTAGAGCGATCGCAGATCAAGCTGAATCTTCAGCAAATCAGCTGAAGAATATTTTTTTGCAGGGTAGTAGCGGAAGCAGAAGAAATCCGGTGAGGGCAGTTCAACAGCAGGAGGACGCAGATCCAGAGAGGGACAACGCTACAGCTTCATAAGGCCTTCAGGCTTACGTAGAGGCTAATAAGGCCAGCGTAAGGACTGCATCACCCAATCTGGGGTTACATAGTCCACTTCTGAGTCTGCTCACGCAGAGGCCAACCTGAGGGTCACAGTCCAATATTCTTGTCTGTTTGCTGAGATCCGGAAGCAGTGCTTCAGTTCTTCAGTAGTGCTAGTGTGGTGGAGATTCTGCTGGTTCAGAATTGTGCCTAGCTAAGTTAACAAAGAGCGGGAGGAAGACAGTCACTCAGCAGATCTAAGCCAAGCAGATCTGAGATTCGATTAGGAGGATCATAGAGAACTGTCTGATTGTTTTGGCTGAAGATTTCCAGGATGGCAATCAATTTTTAGAAGGAGCAGTTTCTAGAGGGTTTCTAGTCACTGAGAAACCCAGATCCAACGTTTCTGTGTTACCGTAGAAAGAGGGAGAAGAGTATTGTTTCCATCAGATTTGAGCTAGATGGCTTCTCATGGGCTGAGAGATCAGGACAGGTTGGAAGGTGTGTCCAACTTCGTCATTTGGAGGGCTAGCATCCTATCAGTCCTGGATGAGTACGACATCAAGAACCATGCAAAGAATGTCCTAGTTGAGCCTGTAGATCTTGATCCTCTGAAGAAATTTAATGAAAATCAAGCGCGGGCCAAGCGTTTGATTATGGATGGAGTAAAGGATCATGTCGTGCCACACATTGCCAGAAAGAAGGCGACAAATGAGATGTGGACCGCTTTAGAGGCCATGTATCAAGGAAGCTTCGTTCAACGAAAGATGCTTCTAGAGAATCCAATGAGGCTATTCCAAATGTAGAAGGGTGAGGAGGTGGATCCTTTCCTTTTCCGTTTACATACTATCCGGGATCAACTGATTGCCCTAGGTGCACCTCCGGACGAAGGGATCTTGGTAAGGACTTCCCCGAATGCAGTCATTGAGGAATGGGAAATGTTTGTCCAAAGCATATTGGGCAGGGCAACGTTACCATCCTGGGCGGACATGTGGGCAATCCTCCGCCAAGAAGAGATTAGGAGGATCACCAAGAGGCAGAACAACAACAACGGAACTGTCAGAGTAAAGAAAGAAGAGGAGGATGATGCATCCCTTGCATTGAAGGAATGAAGGCAACAAGGGAAGAAGAAGAGGGACCTATCCAAGGTCCGGTGCTTTAATTGTGGTGAACTTGGAAACTTCGCTAGCACTTGTCCTAAGAAGAAGGACAAAGGAGCTTCTGATTCCAAGGCTGCAACAACAAAGGACGATGGGACTAAAGATGACGTAGCCATGAGTGCTCATGAGCCACGTAAGTGGGGTGACATGGATCTGTAGAGTAGCTACAGATCAAGGAGGCAGGATCCTTGAGTCAGCCCTACTCTTGGATCACATACGAGCTACGGGAGCCTGAAGACGATAGTGGGACAAGTAGATGGATGTAGAAGTTCACAGTGAAGCAGAGGGTAGTGCTGAGATGCTGTAGAGGGAGCAACACAGTGCAAAGGCAGCAACAACGTAGAGGCAACAACGCAGATAGGCAGTGCTCACGCAATGCAGAGCTGTAGTAGCGCAGTGGCTTCAAGAGGATGACGTAAAGTAGCAGCCAAGGGAGTTCCAGCGATGGGATGATGCCTGACTTGTCTGTCAATGATTGTGCAGGAGTCTTTCAGTTGCTTACTTGTCGGCAATTGAGTTGCAGTGCAATAGTTAGCAGTGGCAGTGCTATAGGCAACATGATGCAACAAGTTGAGAGGGAGTTGCAGTACAATGTGGCAGTGTCAGTGGTAGTGACATGGGCAACAATACAGAGAGTAGCAGCACAATGGATGGAGGGCAACAGACCAAGCATCAACAATGCAGAGACCAATGCCAAGGTCTTGGGATACATGGTGTGGATGTATTGCTAGAGCACACTCCGTGCTAAGAGGGAGTGTTGAGATTTTGTGTATTTGGGGTAGCATCGGGTGTGCTCTAGCCCTTAGATTTTGTGGAGGAGCTAAGACACACTTGACCTCCAAAACCCAGAAAGCGTTTGGAGAAATTTCATCTGGTGTTGAAGTTATTCAAATAATTAATTTATTTAATGAGGACCCTAAGTCTAAACTTAGGAAATTAGAAAAATTAAAGTGAATTAATTAAACACATGTAATGAAATGTTCTAAGTGAGGCGGTTCAAGCATTCTTTTAATCTTAGCCGTTGATAAGAGATTTAATCACAATCGTTGATATGTTGAATGAAAAAGTATAAGAGAAAGGCTTGAGGGTCAGTTGGAGACACACACACAGAGGCAGAGCTGAGAGACTGAGATGGAATTCTAGGGCTGGTTTGCTAAGAATTTCCAGAAGAGTTTTTTGTAGTGAGGGGTATTATTGGCTGAGGGGATGATCTGATCCCGGAGCCAAGAGTCAGCAAGAGGCAGAGGAGCAGTAATCAAGGTCAGCGTAAAGGAGCAAGTGCAACAACATCAACAGTTACACAGCAGCTGCGCAGCACAACTTCAGTTGCTACGTAGGTGCTACACAAGCCCAGGAGGGGCAACGTTGGAGCTACAGAGGCTCTTCAGGGTTACGCAGAGGCCTCTAGAGGTAGCGTAAGGATTGTGTCACCTAGTCTGGGGTTATGCAGTCCCCTTCTGAGCAGTGCAGGGGGCATGCAGCGCTTAGTAGGGCTGACACTGGGGCTTCAGGGGCAGTGCTAGGGTTCTAGTGCCAGAAATTAGCTGAGTCTTGTAAATCCTGTTTGAGGGTGTGGATCAATTAAGCTTTTGGTCTCAAAACAATAGGTATTGTTGCAGATCTATTATTTTCTCTGTCGGGTTAACCAGTTGGGTGCCCAAATTTTCTCTATTCAGATTCTACATAATAATAATAAACCCTTATATCTGCTGCACAGGTTTTCCTGCATTGGGTTTTTCGGGGACTATTGTCCGAAAAATCTGTGTCACTTTGTTTGAATGAGCGTAGTATTCAGTAAATGATCTGTATATGTGTAGACTGTTAGTTGTGTTTACTTAGGTATTTTCTGAATATTTTTTGGAAATAACTTGTATAATTAATCACAAGTAGGAGAATTAAACCAAGATACTATAGTAGGATTTGTGCATTAATGTATTCATAAATTTTCACATATTCATCCTGCATTGCCTTCTTTCATACTTCTTTGATGAGCAACTTCTTCAGATGTAGTTGGTTCAACGTCTATTAGTTTTGTCATGTATGCAACGTATCGATAATATCTTTTTTGGTCTTTTTCTTTCTATAAAGGTTCCTTTCGCAACTCCATGTCCTTCGACACCTTCAAGAGTAGCTTTTAACCAATTTGGCCTCTTCCTTGTGTTGGGTATAGTCACAGGTTGAATAAGCTCACTTGGTCCTTTTTCTTCTTCTTGAATTGTAGTAGGATTGTCGTGGTGTTCTTCTTCTTCGAATGTTGGTACATCTTCGTCATCAAAATCAATATGAATATCTTTAAATCTTTTGTAGGCATGATTTTCATCAAATATAACATCCGTGCGTACTTCAATATGTCGTCCTTCCTTGATATAGATTCTATATCCTTTTGAAGAAAGACTGTAGCCAATGAAGATCCCTTTAATACTAGTAGAATCTAGCTTCTGTTTGTCCTTTGGAACGTGAATATAGGCAGTGTTAATCACTTTTCCTTGCTGCCTACACCTACCTACTAGTCAGTGGAAAAAGCCTTCAACCCCACAAGGTGTGGTTGGTGGTAAGGTTCTCAGAGAAGGCGCTGTCACATTGATCCCGACTCTCTCCGTTTTAGCTCTCTCCTAGGTCAGCTAAGGGGGGTAGTCCCTAAAAGAAAACTAAGTTAAAGATTTGAGTTTCTAAGAGAATATTAGAGTGAAAATGAATTACTTTTAAAGATTCATGAGCATTTATGAGAAACTTTGAAATAAGAATGACAAACCATTTCACCAGTGCCTTTACAAATAATGTGCTTAAAAGTAAAAGTAATGCTCAAAGAGACGAGAGCATGAGAATCCTAAAATGGAAACAAAAGATTGTTATCACAAGATATCAGAATTGCTCTCAAGATGAACGAATTTATAAATCAAAGCACATGAAGCTACCTTGTTTACAAGGAAACAATTAGTGATCTAAATATAAACCAGATGATAAAAAAACTTAAAAAGTTAAACCAACATGCATTTAGCCTTGCAACATGAAATAAGAGTACTTGAAAGGAAATGAGCTTCATAAACCATCCATGAACATGATGAACATTAAACATGAAATGGAGCTTTCTAAAGTGGATAATGTCCAAGTACAAAAAAATTAAGCTAAACTTGTTGCAAAAGAGATTACAATAGTTGCATGAAAGTAAATGCTTCTTGAAAAAGGGAAATGATATTTCATGTGAGACTTTGAGCCATCAAGAAAGAAAAATTCAAGAACTTGCAAGTAAGCTAAATGTGATGAAAAATGCTCTTGGTTTATTTTATTAATTAGTTCTAAAGCAAGGTTATAATTCAACTCTTTAATCCTCAGACTTCACTCTCGCCCAAAGATATGGACCCCACAGTGAGGAGTCAGTAGAGGAGTAGAGAGTCCCGAAAAACGTCTATTCAACACTTATGTTGGAGGTAAAATTTTAGTGATTGCTTGGGGCATGTAAGTAAATTAATGAAAATTAACTTTCAAACTTGAGATGTACTTGCATGTCATGAAGTAGAATGCTACTTTATGGAGAAAATTTGTCCAAATACTTATTGCATGTAAGATGTAATTACAGGTGAAACATAAGTGGTTTTGGAACAAAATTCATGACAACTTTAAAAGTGCATGCATGCAAAAGTTTGAACCTGCTACGAAAGTAAAAAGACTAGAAATCCGTAGCAAATTAGTTTTAGGTGCATGAAAAATTAGTGTAATGCATGATTGTGTTAATTCTCCAATTAAATGATGTGCATGCAAGTGAAAAATATCAAAGATCTAGTGACAAAGTCTCTCCAAAAAGGTGGAGAGATAGGGTTACCAATGGGTAAAACCCACACTCCCAAAACCAAGAATTTTATTAGTTATTACAAGAAGGAGAAAACTATGAAGTCTTCTCTAAAATCGAAGGAAAGTCTTCACAATGTTGGCTTGAGCCATAGATCTTTCCTTGCTGATTTTTTTTGCAATTTGAGGCCCACAAAAGCCCAACAAAATGCAGATTTTTCGAGGAAGAAGAAGAAAGACAAAGCCTCTTTGAGTTACACGACCAAGAGAGAGAGATAGAGACCCCAACTGAACTCGACCTCCCTTAAGAAAATCTCGGCTCCGTCCAATAAATGTCCTCTAATGCTCACGGCCAAGGGAAGGAAATAATCTAGAAGTTAGAGCCCCAATGTCCTACATGCAAACTTGTAAGTACTTTTCTGAAAATGAAATCTGCAAATATGTAAATTTTTGTAGATGTTCTATGCTTGATGCAACTTTACTTTATACCCGATAGCAATCACATAAACATGAAAGTAAAATGTTGATAGAACATACCAATAGATCAATGGAAGACAAGCCAAAAATACACTTAAGTTGATCAGCAAAATATATGTGTTGTGGTGAGTTACGACGGTCAAAAGGATGCTTCAACCATCAAAGTCTCCTTATGCTCAGCCAACCAGAATGTGTCACACAACCCTCAAGACAACTCTACAATAGTCAACCCAAAAGTCAACAAAAGTCAACGCTGTCCAGTCAACGGTCAATGCAAAACAGCAGCAACGGAAATTCAATGCAGCCAAGACAAAGTCAACGTCCAGCCTCAGTTTTTGTGCCAAAAAATGTAGACTGCAGAGATCGAAGTTTTGGTTGAGTTTCGGGTCAAGTTGACCAAGCGTTGACCAAAGTCAATGCTGGTCAAATCTACGCTGAAAACCCTAGAACATATTCGAAACCCTAGCTGTTGTTTTTCCCACGAGTGAGTGAAGAGAATCCTCCAAGTGTGAGATCGAACCAATTAGATGTAGAGAGAGAATGTGTGATGAGTGATGGTAAAAATGACCTCCAATGTTGACCAATATATATCCATCAGTGAGGGTGTGTGACACATCTGTTGGGGCTTCAAGCCTACATTACAATTCTGGCCGACCTTGCACATAAGTGAAATTAATTCAAAATAAATGTTCTGCTCATCGAATCAAGATTATCTTTAGATCGATCTTGCCCCTCTCTGAAAGAGGAATCCAATAAAAATATTGGCATCGTCATCTGAGCATCACAACATGGAGTTTGGACCTAGTTACCCAAAATTAACACTCCCTCTCAACTAGGGAGAACTCCATCCACCTGTGCCAACCAAAATTTGTAAAATTGTATGATAGCAATGTACATTAAGAAGCATCTCGATAGAAGCATGGAAGGAGCTCTCGGTGAAACAACTTCTAGAAAACCTCTCTACTAAAAGTAAAGCAGTCATCAGATCAAGGGTCATCATGAAGATAGAATTTTGGGATGTGATGACATATTGTTGAAGCAGGTCAAAGGAATGAAGCTCTTCATTCAAGAGAAACCGCTACAGGATGACTCAAGGAAAATAGGTATGAGGTATGCAGACACATACGCTGATATTAGATGCTATGAAGTCATGTCATATGGTTGCAGGTAATAAATCTTCGTATTTAGAAGTATGATCTATGAAGAAGGATCTCTTAGTGCACTAACAGATGAAATCAACATAATATGACCTCATAGAATATGAGGTGGTTGTACATAAAACAAGAAACTGGAAACTTTGTAATATCTCGGGAATGAAGAATGTGCAGAGAAGAGATCATGAAATACAACCATGTCAAGTAGAAGTTATCATCTGAAGGCCAAGAAGATGTGACTAGGAGATCTCCTGGGAAGATATGTAGACTTTGATGGAAGTCTGGTAAGAAGAAGACCCTTGGCAAAAACAGATCATTAGGAGATGTGTCAATCTGTATGAAGGATGCTAATGCCCACAGTAAGATGTCATGGTGAAAGATCATCACGAAGGTAACCTTTAAAAGGTTCATATGAATATGGTTATCTGGATGAATTCATGCAGGGCTACTAATCATATGAGAAAGGATGTATGATCCTTCGAGATGATTCGAAGGAAAGCAGCATGGCATAACAATGGACCAAATAAAAGGAAGTCTGATGAATCACTTTCTAATAGCAGACACGACTCAGGATGGAAGTGATGGATGATCTGTGCCCTATGAAGCTAAAAGTTGAAGATTCCTCAATATCGAAATCCATGACATCGAGGATAGAAATTCTTCATGAGCAGCTGGGTGTCTCACCATTGCTGCTGGAGGTCCCTGGCTAAAAGGGAGCCTGGTGATAAGTTTCTTACTTGGAAGAAACTTGGTAATTCCTAAGAATGAGCTTAAGTACATTCCTTGTATAGGAATGAGTACATTCCCTTGTGGAATAGGTCCTCCCTGGTTGAGAGGGAGAGATAGACACATCATTCTGGTCTTCACTTGGGAAGAGAAAATGGAGGATTGGGTAATCATCTGGCATTCGATACTCTTTGAGAATGTGTCAGGGCATTCAAGATAAGAGTAGTTGGGGACCGATATTCTTTGAGGGCCAGCTACCCAAGAGAAGAATAGTCCAAGAAGGTCATACTTTGGGAACACTTGGGTGGAGTATGTACCTTGGAGAGACAATGATGAAGGTGTCTATAAGTCATGTGTCTCTCCAACATTGTAGCCCATTGTCTCGTTGAGAGATGGGGCTGTTAGTCAAGGCCTTGCACTAGGACAATGCTGGTTGATATGATGCTATACAGATGCGATTACCAATCCAATTCTTCTTATGAGATTCTTCAGTTTGAAAATAACCATGTACCTGTATGAATACCTCCCTTGTTAAGAGGGAGTGTTGAAAAGTGTAACTAAGTCGGTCTTCCTGTTGAATATGTAATTATGTATTTATTCAAAGAAGATGTCAAAGATAATAAAATGTATTTTTGGTGTACTTGCTTCATGGGTTTCATGAGCAAGCTTTTATTATGTAGATAGACTTCTTCTTGATGTCTATTAGGTTTATGTCATCTAGGAATAAATATAATTAGGGGTCATATAGACATGAAGGATTTAGTTTAGTATGCTCTAAAGACCTTGTAAAGAAGCTCACAAACAACCCTAAAAGAAGATGGGAGACAAGCTCTAAAAAGCATTGAAAGTTAATCCCCTAGGCAGTGTAGAAAGCCCTCCAACATGCTGGAATAAAAACCTCATGAAGTTGGCATACAAACTGTGGACAAGTCGGCCTAAAGTCAACTTGGTGAGACGGCTTGAAGTCCAGGAAACTTACACCTATATATAATTTCTCTATGGTTCATTTGACGACAAAAAAATTCGGATAAGTTCTGCGAGTTCATAAAAAGTACAGATCTAAAGGTTAAATAAAAGTGCTGAAAGTCGAAGTACTGAAGGTTAATCGAAGTGTTGAAGGATAAATCGAAATACTGAAAGTTAAATCGAAGTGCTGAAGGTTAAATTGAAGTGCTGAAGGTTAAATCGAAGTACTAAAGGTTAAAATCGAAGTGCTGAAGGATTGAAGGTTAATGCAAAGAGGTGACGGTTAAGGTAAAGTGCTGAACGACTGAAGGTTAATGCGAAGAGGTGACAGTTAAGGTAAAGTGCTGAAGGTTAATGCGTAATACAGTATAGGGCTGAAGTATAATATTGTCATAAGTTAACAAAGAGATAGTATTTTTTGTGGACTAAAGAGCAGGAAAGGAAATTGAAGAAAGTATAAAGGTACGAACTAAGTTGTGGACAAGTGTAGGAAAGTGTTAGCTCAAGATTGCTGATAAGAAGAAAGAGTTTATTGAAGATAAGACAGTCATCATAAGGAGGAGAGGTAGCAATAGTGAGGAAGGTAAATCTTTGATTTACCTTCCTACAGTTTAAGAAAATTGTTGAAAAGAAGAATTAAAGTTGAAAAAGCAAGGTCTTGGAAGCATATCTAGGTCAAGGGTTTGAGTCTTGGTACTTGTCATTTGAAGATCTGTAAGAAGAATTCTTTGCGGGTTTTCCTCTCCGAGAGGGAGAGGTTTTTGCGCTGGCTATAGGAGCCTAACTTCTGTGTCTTGTGTATTTTGATAATTGACTTGATGAAAGACTAACTAAGCTAAAAGAAGAGAAGACATAAATAACACAAGCATGCTCACAAGTAATTATGAAGAAGAGAATTTGTATTAATCACCAGCCCTCCAGATTCTCAATAGCTATAAGATCTTCTAGGAGAAGGAGATGAGGACTTGAGGGTTCGATTAAAGGAATATGATTTGAAAAGGAGTTTCCCAATCCCTAAAATCCTTGCAAAACTTGGATTCCCAAGTTGTCCTTGATGAATTGTCTTTGATGAGAAATGGGACCACATGTGGCCAAGTGGATCCAGCCTAGGTTAAATCGATGATGATCTTTACCTAAATCGGGTAGGGGAAAGATCAAAACAAAAATTTTCTCTTTAAGGTGTCAAATTGATCATATGAGGTGCTAGCCTTGGGAACATCGGGGCAAATTTTGATCTCAGACATAGGGCTTACAATATCTCGCAATCCCGCCGTCAGAATCACTTCCAATTTGGAGGAGACCTTGGGGACACACTAGCACAGTAGGGGCTAGGAGATTGAAATTTTTCTAAGGCTACTTTGCTGGGAAAATGATGCCCTAGGCGGCCCAACGTAGCTAGATCTAGAAAATAGAGGAAAAGGGTTGAAAAAAAATGGGTTTAAGGTGACCACCTTTTGATGGATCAGTGCCTATTTCCTCTTGGGGATATGGAGTCAAGGAGAATAATGAAGAAGGATTTCGTTTCTAGTTCAAGGAAGCTCCAAGGGCAACTTCGTCCAATGTTAGGGCAAAAATGAAAGTGACCTTAAAGCATTTACACTTCATTTGCAAATGATGATGGCTTATTGAGGTAACTTTGATCTCTAGGACAATTCGTTCAACAAACATGGCCCATACATAGAGATATGCTATATAGAAACATAACTCCACATTGATGCCGTAAATGCATGCAACAACTAGCCCTAAAATAGCGAAAATATCATGACCAATGTATGCAACAAAGTAAAAAAAAAATAACATCAAAATTGTACTTACGTGTAAGAGAATATATCCAACAATCAACACATTTTCCATATAAGAATCTCCAAGATAAGAAAACGCAATCCAAACATCAAAATTCATCCATGATCCAATTTGTCATCCAAGAAGAAATGCAAAGTTCTGAAGAGAGAGAATGATCCAAGTCAAGTGATGATACAAAATGAATTCAAGTCACTCCTACACACTAATTAGGAGTTTGAATTACCTAATTGGGCCTACATTAGCCTCTAAAATAAAATAATGTGTAAAGTAACTATCTTGTGGTGAAAAGCCCACCAAACTAACTCACAAATAAAATAATAAGCCTCTCAAGTGGTCAAATAATAAACTATGCATGTTGTAGGGCCCTCCAAGAGGCCTGATGAGGTCCATAGACGCCATAATGATGAATAAGACCCTCAAAAGTGATGGACAAGAGGGTGCCCCCTTGTTCTCCAAACAATAAACCTGTGGTGCTCCTAGTGGGTGTGGGGCCACACTAATGGCCTCATGGGTCTCCAAGTAAGTCAAAGCTGTGAAATTTTCACTCTGAAAATTGTAACTGCAATAGTTGGTTTATTTCGCCTTCTTCTTATTATAAATTATTTACAGATGCTCTAGTAAATTTTGAAATAGACACAGTTGCAGTACTCACTCTAATCAAAAGCAGAAGAACAAATTAAAACACATATGGCACAATAGAAACAACCACATGAACACAGTTATTTTTGGAAAATTGTACCCGAAAAAACCCAATGTGGGAAAACTGGTACAACAAATGAGGGTTTGTATTAATCTTCAACAGTGAAAAGATCATTTACAGAATTCATGACGAGAAAAATCAATAGCGTACACCTGATATGAATTTTGCGGACATTGCAGAAGAATTCCCAACACACGGTATGACCTCCTACACCCTCTGCGTCAATCTGCATAGCCCTTCTGCGCAGTCACTGCCTTCCCTTCGTCTTCTGTCTTCCTTCTTCTTCGTCTCTGCTGACTTCTCCCTCTTCCTTATGTCTCTGCAATCCCGCCTCTACAGACTCACCCTCTGAAATCGAATTATCTTACTTCAGAATTGATTTCCTTCGGGTACTAAGAATGTGCCCAACTTACTTTCCAAATGACCCTCAAGCTTTCTCTTATAGCCTTCTCGCTGATGAATCAATGGCCAAGATTATATCTTTAATCAATGGCTCAGATTAAAAGATGACTTGATCTTTGTTTTCTAGAAGATTCACACTCTGCTTTATTAATACCTTTTAATTATTTAATTTCCCTAAGTTTAGACTTAGGGATCACGTTAAAATAATTAATTATTTTAATAAAGCAAGATCGGAGTGGAATTTCCACAAACGATTTTTGGGTTCTCTGGGATACTGTTGTCCAAACCTCTCCTCAAAATTTGAGACATGGAACACCTCCCGATGCTATAAAATCAATACTCCCTCTTAGCGAGGAAAGTGTTCAAGCAAGGTACCAACTGTACTGCTCTGATTCTAAAGCATCTATTGCGCTGCTAATGTCCTGGCTGCTGCCTTTCATCTCTGCGTTGCTACCCTCTGTACTGCTGCCTGTGACACTATCTCTGCCACTACCTCATCCGTATTGCAGCTCCCTCTGTGTCTGTAGACCACCCATTCCTTTACTGGAAAGGGTTTTCGACCATCCCCATCTTTTCTCTGAAGTAAGTAAACTTGATCTTACTTAGAGCCTTGGTGAGGATATCTGCCACCCGTTCTCCTGTAGGAGTGTACCTCAACTATACAGCTCCCCGTTGGACATAGTCTCTAATTAAGTGGCACCGAATGTGCTTCGAGCGGTCATGAAACATAGGATTCTCAGAGAGCTTGATGCAACTTTGATTAGCACTCATAATTCCGGTCGATTCCATCCTCTTCCTGAGTAAGTTCAAGAGCAATTTACGAAGCCATATGGCCTCGCACGAAGCTATTCTTGCTGCCATATATTCTGCCTCGGCTGAGCTCAGTGCAATGGATTTCTGTTTCCTACTGCACCAGGAAGTCATTCCTGATTCGAGACTGAAATAGTACCCCTTAGTACTTTTCCGATCCACTTTGCTTCCGGCCCAATCTACGTCAATTGGATTTCATTGCCCTTAGTGTACTTCAACCCATACTCGACTATCCCCTTCAAATATCTGAAAACATGTTTGGCTACTACCCAGTGAGCCCTCCTTGGTTCGACAATGAACTGGCTGAGGGTATTCACTGCATAACAGATGTCTGGTCTAGTGTTGACCAGGTACATCAATGATCCATTGAGCTACTTATACAAGGTAGGGTCAGCCTCATCATCCTCTAACGTGTCTATCTTCTTCCAGTTTGTAATCATTGGCATAGCCATGGGTCTACAGTATTCCATTTGAAACCTCTTTAGGATCTCTGTAGAGTATCTTCCTTGCCCAAGGAAAATTTCTCCCTTATGCTGCCAGACCTCCAAACCAAGAAAATAGTGCATCTGCCCCAGATCCTTCATGTCGAATTCGGTAGCCAGATTCTTCTTGCAGTCTTTGATGAGCTTAGATGATCCAGTAAGGAACGGATCATCTACATATAATACCAAGATTAGCGGCTCATCCCCTGCTCTCAGATAGTAGAGGTTGGGATCTGCGTCACTCTTGACAAATCTCGTCTTCTGTAGGTGGCTATCAATTCGTCCATACCATGCTCTGGGGGCTTGCTTTAGTCCGTACAAGGCTTTCTTAACCCTGCATACATGAGTCTTCTGCTCATGTGTCTCAAAGCCCTTTGGCTGTTCTATGTATACTTCCTCTTCTATCACCCCATTCAAGAATGTTGTCTTGACATCCATCTGGTGAATCTCCCATCCCATCTGCGCTACGAGAGAGATGACGGATTTGATTGAAGTGTACCGAGCTACAGGGGCGAAGGTTTCTTCATAGTCGATCCCTTCTTTCTGTGCATACCCCTTAGCCACAAACTTGGCTTTGATACCATGTGAAATTTTCACTCTGAAAATTGTTACTGCAATAGTTGGTTTATTTCGCCTAATTATTAAAAGTTATCTACAGATGCTTCGGTAAATTTTGAAATAAACACAGATGCAGTACTCACTCTAATCAAAATCAAAAGAACAAATTAAACCACATATGGCACAATAGAAACAAGCACTTGAACACAATTATTTTTGGACAATTGTCCCCGGAAAAATCCAATGTGGGAAAACCAGTGCAGTAGATGAGGGTTTGTATTAATCTTCAACAGTGAAAAGATCATTTACAAAATTCATGACTAGCAGAATCAATAGCGTACACCTGATATGAATTTTTCGGACAACTCGAAAGAATTCCCGACACACGGGATGACCTCCTGCACCCTCTGCATCAATCTGCATAGCCCCTTTGCACAATCACTTCCTGGATTGCCTAAGTCTGCGTGGAGGGCTAGTGCTGCTGCTCAGCGCTGCCTTCCCTTTGTCTTCTGTCTTCCTTCTTCTTCGTCTCTACTGATTTCTCCCTCCTCCTTCTGTCTTTGCAATCCCGCCTCTACAGACTCACCCTCTGAAATCGAATTCTCTTACTTCAGAATCAATTTCCTTCGGATACTGAGAATGTGCTCGGCTTGCTTTTCAAATGACCCTGAAGCCTTCTCTTATGGTATTCTCGCTGATGAATCAACGACCAAGAATATATCTTTATTCAATGGCTCAGATTAAAAGATGACTTGATCTTTGTTTTCTAGAAGATTCACACTCTGCTTTATTAGTACCCTTTAATTATTTAATTTCCCTAAGTTTAGACTTAGGGATCACATTAAAATAATTAATTATTTTAATAAAGCAAGATCCGAGTGGAATTTCCACAAACGATTTCTGGGTTCTCTGGAATACTGCTGTCCAAGCCTCTCCTCAAAATTTGAGACCTGGAACACTTCCCGATGCGTATACCATCTCTAAGGGCTCAAATGATGGAATGAATGATTCCACATCAGCGTACAAGTTTTGGATCACCTGCCAAGTCTATGTTGCAACTGTGGGGCCAACTGGGCATGTTGTATCGTGTGCATCTTCCTCGTCCAGTAGGTGGATCTCGATCAATCTTTGAACATCTCTGGGGATCCATGGAGTATTATCTACTGCTGTGGAGGCCCATGTCTCTCTACGCACACCCTACATGTGCCAATGTAGCTCCTTCGAGAGTTAGGATCTCGTATAGGGAGACCAAACTCAGGATGCGAAGCATTTGCAATCCTGCATAAGATCCAATGTGTCCCCTAGCCTTCCAACACAACAAGTCATTAAAGTAATCGGGTAAAAGAGCTTACAAACCATGGACAACAAGTGGACACTTCATAATGGCATGCTCTTCCTTAGTGGGCTTTGACATGTGCTAATGTCTCCAAGCTCCAAAGGGTGTTAGCCAAGTACCATATTAGGTGATTTCTACCTTTAGAGGGGATAGTATGTCCAAGGTACATCCCTCAAATGGTGGTGGCATGTGATAAAGAGGTGAATGGAATAGGGAATGAAAGGGGCAATCTTGGGCCACATATCAGGGCACAAGGGTAACTAAAAGAAAGGAAGCCCACACCTAGGTATATAATGTATAGGAGGGAGCAATTGTTGTACACGAGGTGTTTCGACCTTGATTTTTCCACCCTTATTTATATGCCCTTTTTCTTTTATGATTTTTCTTTGATTAACTGCTCAGGGCTTAAAGGATAAGAGCATGATGTGTAAGATAACCCCCTTTTTAGTGTGGCGGTTCATTGCCCTCCAGGGGTTGGGACAATCATGGGTTCTTGAATGATAAATGAGGCTCATCTAGGGCCTGTGGAACCAGGGTGATGGCCATGGGTATGGGGTAGAGCTCATGCATTGGCTTTTTCCCACATGCTAAATATGTTTGTCCCGATCATCTTTTGCATCTTGTGGTACATTTTCCTATTGAAAATGGCCATTTATGCTTTTACTTTTCTTTTCAGCTACTTCAACCTCTAGGTCATCGTTCCAAGGTTGATCCAAGGTGGGAAAAGAGAATGGGGAGGCTAACCCTATGTGGACCCAGTGAGGAAATGTGGACCCAAGTGGGAGATATGATGAATGGGGCTATAGTGAATGGAAGGGGAGTGATATATGTGGATAAGGGAGTGGGACCACGCAACCAAAGTCGGGGTTTCCCAAGTAGTACGACCTTAAACCAAATGGTCAGTAAAGGAGATCCGACGAGACTAAAATCCAAGGGTAACATCCAAAACAAGTCAAGGGAACAGAAGCACAAACTAAGCCCACCCTTCCGCCGAATCTCCCCTTTAATTCATGCCCAGAAGTTTCCACGATAAGTAAACCTAATAACTCAATTACCAAATGACAAGACAAACCTTTGGGTTCGGGAGGTCCACCTTCAAACATATGATCAATACAGATGGGTGAGGGACCACATGGCTGGCTCAAGTGGCGGAGAAATGGCACAACGAGCTAGTTGAGGGCTGGAAGGGGCTGTTGGCTGCCGACTGAGGACCATCATGGAGAAAAAATTTCTACTATGGATATCACCCACGAAGTGGCGAGTAACATTTGGCTCCAACTGGTATGTGATCTCTCGAAGAAGTGGGCAAAGCTACTTGAACAGGAGGTCATGAGAACTCCAACAGTCTCTTGGTCACCGCAGACCTGTTACTTGCACATATCAACGACTAAATCTACGGGGAAACATGATTTTCACGGTTTCTTATGATCACCCATGCTTAATGTCAAGCCATAAAATCAACAAGTAATAAAAATATGCAAATTTAATCTAAATGCAACTAATCTACCATGGGAAACATAATATGATATTAATTCTAATGTAGAATATTAGCATGCAATGCATCCTACTGTAACATGCATATAGTACAATGTCAAGTATCAATGAAATGAGTGATGCTATTTAACTTGACCAGTTGAGGACATAGTTCGTCGTTGAGTTTAGCAATGTAATAATAGTCATCCCCAACTTTCCCATGAATCTTGACGGGCATCAAGTCTTTGTCGCACTAAGACCAAGTCCCCTACTTTATATTATTTTTTAGGCTTCCACTTTTTGCTTGGCTTGTGATTTGGCCTTTTTCGGATACGAACCTCTTGTGAAGGGAGAATGGGAGAAGGCTTTCTCAATGTCATGTGCTTCATAAGATGGTCAAGGCTTGATCACATGAGAGAGGTAGGTGGGTTCCCTATAAAGGATAAAAGGGGTCCGATCGGATTGCAGGATGGTAGTATATGATAGATCCATTTGAACATGACCTCCAACGATAGCCCCCCACTTCCTAGATAATAACATCCCCCATACATCATGAATATTAGTGACAACAACATCCATGACAAGGGCTATGTCAGGGTTCCTAGCCAAAGAAATCTTAAGGGCTTTTATGAGACCTTCCACCTCCACATGCTTGGAGTTAAAGCCATACACCTTATATGGTTGAGTGATGCTGAGACCCAATTGCTTCATAAATTTTAAGGGTATGATATTTGTGGAAGCCCTCGAGTCAAGCATACAATTATGTAGATAAATGTCATTGATAGCCAAAGTGAGCATAAAAGGTTCATGTCCAGGGTAACAATCGGGAATATGAATGTTTTGCAAGTCTTCCTCTTCAAAACCTAGGGACTTCTTAATTTGCTGTTGTTGTTCAGGATGTTTTGCAATCTCTTTTAGAGGAACATATACGATCATCTATCCAATAGCAAAATCCATGTTAATGTTGAGCCCTGCTTGCTTGCCCTTTTCTTTCTTCTTGATATTTCCTCCACTTTGGGAACCCTTTTTAGGCTTGGCTTTAGTTTGGAAATCCTTTTTAAGAGGATCCTTGGAAGGGGTTTTCTCTTTCGGAGGATCTTTAGAAGGGACATTCTTAGGAGGGTCCTGCTTGAGAAGAGAATCATCTTTGTTAGGTTCCTTGGAGGTTGTGGGGTCCTTACTATTATCCCTTCGTGAATATTGCACCCCTTTGAACCTTCCATTACTTTCATCAGCATTAAGGATATGTTCCTCTTTCTCATCTTTGGTTTTGACCTCACTAACAGGAGGATGAGTGTATGAACCCCCTAGCAAAATGTTGAATACATCAGATTCTACGAGATTAGCTTGCTCATTTGTTTCATCATCATCACTCTCTTCATTCTCACGTTGCTCATCTTCGAAAGATAAGTCTTGCTCCACTACATTGGTTGGAGCCAAAGAGTTTGGGACTTGAGATGAGCTTGGCTTATCTTCTTCACTTTTCTTTTTAGGAAAAGGTTTCCCCTTCAGAATGTAGCTTGACTTTTGGGCCTTCTCCAATGTGGTGTTTTTGTTCATAACAATCCTATCCCATGAATGGACCTCTTCACTAAGCTTTTCCATCTTTTTGAGGATAGCCAAAAGGGTTTCTTTGTGTTGATCCTTTGATTTTCTCCTTCTTGGCCTCAACTTTGGCTTTGGGGAGGTCATTGGCATCCATTCTTGAGATACAAAGGTTTTCTTCAACTTGCATTTGCTGATTTGTGGTAGCATTGGATGTGCTCTAGGTCTCAAATTTTGTGGAGAGGCTTAGACACATGTATTCTAGATAAACCAAAAATCGTTTTGGGAAATTCCACTTGGAGACGGTTTTATTTGATAAATTAATTATTTTTAATGTGATCTCAAGTATAAACTTAGGAAATTAAAATAATTAATGGATATTAATCTAAACTGTGGGTGTAACTTCTTGAAGAAGACGAGGATTAAGTCAAAATGATCTCAGCCATTGATTAGCTTCTAATCTGGATTGTTGAATATCAACGAGAAGACTATTTAAGAAAGCTTGAGGGTCATTTGGAAGAAACACCGGGTAGATACTCAGTTGCCCAAGAAGATCGATTTTCTCACTGGCTAAATTTCGGCACGAGAAATCGATTCAGAGGGAGAGTTACAGGGTGGAGAGAGAGAGGGGATCAACAAGAGCTGAGAGTACAAAATCCGATCGGATGAAGTAACACCGAGGAGGGACAGGGCAGAGGCAGTGATGCAGTGGCAGAGATAGCGCAAAGGCTGTGATGCTGGCACTGCATAGAAGATGACGTAGTGAGACACAGAGAGGCTTAGGGGCTCTCTAGGGTCAGATATTCATTGAAAAGCACGTGTGGAAATTGTTTGTAAATTTTTCATGAATATTCGTCTTCTATTCTGCTGATTATTTTCTATACAAGAGACTTTGCTGAAGAATAATAAAGAAACCCTCATCTGTTGCACCGATTTTCCTACATTGGGTTTTTTTGGGGACAATTGTCCAAAAATAACTGTCATTCTTGTGCTTGTATTTATTTATAGTTTGCTCAGTATTATGGTTGTGAAGACTACAGTAGAATTTATTTTGATGTTTATTAAAGTAATTTCTGTAAATAAGTTATCGCTGAATAATAAGTAGGAGAAATAATATCAGATACAGCATTAGGAATTTCGTTGTAGAAATTTTCACATGGTATCAGAGCTAGACTGGGCAAAGACACAAAAGAGATCTGCGTTGAAGGGAAGCCATGATACTGCATTGACAGCAAATCAAACTCTAGAGGGATTGCACAGTTTTCTGCAGAGACTGCCAAAGAAAAAGAAAAAGCATGATGGAAGATCACGACATTTCAGAATTGTCTTCCAGATTGGAAGAGGAATTTGCGTTTTATCAACTTTTTCATCAGCCGATGATTGGTACATTGATAGCGGGGCTTCAGCTCATATGACTGGAGTTCGAGAATAATTCTCGAGCTATCAAGAAGAATAGATGAACTTCCATATTACTATGGGAAACAAAACGAAGTGTACTCCAGTAGGAAGAGGGACCATAGCATTTTAGACAGAACCAGGAGATAAACTCCGAGCCATGAATGTGCTGCTTGTGCCAGGATTGGGAATAAACTTACTTTCAGTGTCCCAGTTGCAGGACAAGGAATATGATGTGTACTTCATTGGAAGGAAAGTATATGTCAAATATCCAAGCTGGAAGAAAAAGGCTGATATGGGAACTCGAAGCAACAAACTGTGAAAATTTCAGAATCTTCTATACAAAAATCCTATTGCAGAAAATCTGATTTACTTCTCCTACTTGTTTATTTAACTTTACAAGTTATTTTCTGAATTATTCATGAAAACATCGAAGTAAATACACTGCAACATACACAATTTTACATATCAAGTACTGAAGAATAAGCAATCATGCAGACAAAGGACACAAATTTTTTCGGACAAATGTCCCCGGAAAAACCCATTACGAGAAAACCGGTGCAACAACTCTTGAGGGTTTTTCTTATAATGCAGATTTCTGAATACAAACTAGGGTGCCAATGTGGCTCACCCAACATAGATTTTCCTCGACAGAAGTACCTTTATTCGAAGACAAATATTATGGCTGATCCAACGTCAGAATGAAGAACCCCATAGGTGCCTACGTAGTCCCCAACAAGCTCTGTGCTGAGACTGCGTCACCCTTCCTCGTGGGTGCGTCAACCCTTTGATATGAGCTGAATCTGAGCTCGAACTGCCCCAGAAAAACCCCATGTTGTAGCCTCTGGCTTTGCGTCACCTCCTCTTGGACTGCGTCACCCTTCTGGGCCTACGTCAGCTCTGCGTGAGCCCAGCTGGGTCTGCGTCACCCTCTCAAGGGCTGCGCTATCTCTCTTGGGTAGATCTTCCTCTCTGCAAATGTATTCTCGGCCTTGGATTCGAAATCCCGCTGTCGAACTGCCCCTCACTGCACTGCAAGCTCACTTCGAAATTCTCAGCAAACCGCGCCCCATAATTTTGACTTAGCTCAAGTGCTTCCACTCTCTGTGTATTCTCCAACTGACCCCGAGCCTTCCTTTAATACTTTTCCAGTTGACGAATCAACGACCGTGATCTAATCTCTAATCGACGACTAACATTAGAAAAGACTTTATACCCGTCACTTAGAACATTCTCACCCACATGTTAAATTAATTCACTCTAATTATTTAATTTCCCTAAGTTAGACTTAGGCTCTCCATTAAAATAATTAATTATTTGAATAACTTAAGCTCCTGGTGGAATTTCTCCAAACTGTTAATAGGTCTTGGAGATCCTATGTGTTCTATCCCCTCAAAGTTTCAAAGCTAGAGCACATCCGATGCTACCCAAAAATCAACACAAACTATACAGGTTGCAACTTGAGTCTCCAATGGAACTGATAGGCAGCGATCTCAAAGGACAAAAGGACATGAATGAGCTATGGCATAGATGAATGGGGCATCTACACCATGGAGCTCTGAGAATACTCAAAGAAACTGTGACAGGAGTTCCAGTCTTGAGTACCAAGTGTGAAGATTTCTGAATCTAAGTTACAGAAATCCTACTACAGAAATCTGATTTATGTTACCTACTTGTTTTCATTAAATTAACAAGTTATTTTCTGAATACATCAAGAAAATATTAATGTAAATACAATGTAGCCTACATAAATATACGGATCAGGTACTGAAAAATAAATGAGGCATTCAGACAAAGGTTACACTTATTTTCGGACAAACGTCCCCGGAAAAACCCAATGCGGGAAAACCGGTGCAATAGTTCTGAGGGTTTATATTATCAAGCAATAGTAATATGAGTACATCTAGGGTGCCATAATCCGGTTCACCCAACAAAGAATATCCTTGGAAGACAGAAAAATCGTGAGTTTTACCTCACTCTGCAAGTCCTGGTTGATCCAGATCAGAAATTGGTGAAACCCCAGCTGCCTCTGCACAGTAGATGCGTAGGCCTACGTGGGTCTAGTTGAAGATTGTGTCACCCCTTCTCTGCGCTGACCTGCCTCTCAGAAAATCGAGTTTCAGCTCTGTCATCTTAGAACCTTGATCTCCCGCAATTTCTGGACTGTCCCTTGGAGCCACTGCTTAGCCCCTACATGGGCCTGCGTCACCCTCTCTGGGGTCTGCGTCACCTCTCTTGGTGGCTGCGCTAGTTCCTCTGCGTCTCTGCTGCCTCTAGTGGCCTAGCTTGCCACACCTGAAGCACTTGACCTTAGACAGGTCCTTCTTCTTCCAATGTTGCTCCCCCTGCCCCTTCGATGCAAGGGCCACATCCTCCTCTTCCTTCACTTGCTTCGACCCATTGCTGCTACTGCTGCCACTGATGGTGCTCTTCGCCATATCTTGCCTCAACTTCTCCTCCTACAAATCTGCCCACATTCTGTCCCATCGTGGCAAGGTTTCTCTTCCCAAAATGCTTTGGACAAACACCTGGCACTCCTCGGAGACATTGATCCTACAACTGCCAACAAATCTTGGATCCCTTGAATCTTGGTGAGGAAGGGGTCTATGCGCTACCCTCTGAATACGAGTACATCCTTCCGCTGCTTTGCAGATCCCTGGTACATCGTGGAAAGGGAGTCCCATATCTCCTTGATCGTTCCCAACCCTGCTATGTGAGAAACCACATGATCCCGAACCCCATCGAAGATCGATCTCTTCTCTCTCGCCATCTCCTTCTTGTACTCCTTTAGCTGATATGGATCAGTGGGGACAACCACCACGTTATCGATATATGCTTTGAGATCGTACTCATCTAGAAGGAAAGAAATCCTTGCCTTCTAGATCACATAGTTGGATGCTTCGTCCAACCTATCCTGATCTCACAGCTCGATTGATGCCATCTCAACAAAATATGTCGAAAACCTCCTCTTCCCTTCTGCTAGGCTCTATGCACTCCCTGTTGGAGTGAGTAATTCTGCTCACAACGACTGCTAATCTACAAGGGAAATCAAATTTCTTAAACCAGAAATTTCCTGAGGAAAAATTTCCCTTAGTGTGTGCTCTTTCATCCTCTTGACACTATTTTCCACTACCAACTACTGAATATACTACGTCTTGCTAGATATCTGCTTTGCAAGGAAACTACTGGTTGCTACCTCTGCCTCTGGTAATCCTCGATTTGGAGAAATCTGATTTCGCTGTCGCTCTCTCAGAGAAATCAATTTTTCCTCAAGAAATACCCTCCTGGCCAAAGAATTGCGCTGCCTCTGAGGGTTTCGAACTGCTGCTTACGTAGAGCTACGAAATTCCTCTTCCCTTCTGCTACTGAGCTCTCCAAATTACAATCTGCGCTCTGATACCATGTGAAAATTCGGGAATCCCGAACCCTATTGCAACAACTTATTTTATTTCTTCTATTTGTTAATTTAATTAAACAAATTATTTGTTGTGTGCTATGACAAATATTGAAACAAATACACTGCAATCTTCACAAATAAAATACTTGCGGAAGAAATAAAATGATGGAAGAAATAGATGCACACACACAATATGACACTGTTATTTTTGGACTAAGTCCCCGGAAAAACCCATCTCGGGAAAACCAATGCAGCAACTAAAGGTTTTGATATTATGCAGTAGTGAAATCTGAGTAAAAACTATGGATGCTTAAACTAGCAATCCAAACAGAGAAATAATTGGCAACAATAACTAGTGAGAAAAACTTCTCACTCCACAGGCAATCCGACACCGACCTCAACTCGAATTGAGCTGCTCCTTGCTCCCTCTGCGCAGTCACTGTGTCAGCCTACGTAGTTACTGCATCCCAAAAGCTCGGAACTACATCTCGTCTCACTGTCTTGTCAGTGACTGTCTGGGAAATTGATACTCTTTGCCTCTGAACCCTCTGCCTAGCTTCTAGCTCAAAATTTCTCCTTCTCCCCAGCAAAACAAAAATCTCGCCAAGAAGGCTCTGCGCTGCCTCTCTATGGCAATCACTGCCTCTCTACAATGTACTCAACGGAATTGGAAAAGCTTCCTCCGACCTCACTATCTCTGCCCCTCTCTCACTGCTTCGACCTGACTGAATCACCTCCGACAACTGAATGCTGCTACTCGGTAGATCGATTTCCCAACAAAATCGAATGCTCAACTGATTTGGCATATCTTCTCCAAGCCCCATCGACTTATTCTTATAATCCTCCGTTGAGACGTCAACAACCACAATTAAATCTTAATCGATGGCCAGGATTACCTAGAAATTGATCCATGTGATTTTCTAGAACATGCTCACCATGACTTAATTAATTCTGATTAATTAATCATATTCCCTAAGTTTAGACTTAGGAAATACTAAAAATTGACTAATGAATTTAATTAAGTCGTTTCTAGGTGGATTTCCAGTAACAATTTATGGGTATTGGAGAATAAATGTATTTTAGCCTCTCCACCAAATCTCGTGGCTAGAACACATCCGATGCTACAAAAACTAACACTGTGGCCCAAAAATCGAAGTATTTGGATGGCTATATTGTGAGATAAGTGATGCCCTAGGTGACTTATGTAGGCTAGGTTTAGAAAAATAGGAAGATGAAAGAAATAAGCTTTAAATATGATCACCTATGGAAGGATCAATGCCTAAACCTTTGGGAGAGATGTAATCTGTTAGTGTCAATATTTGCATCCTGCCATCAGCGATCAAAATTCCTCTTTTCATATCATTTAGGAGTCCCACTCAAAATTTTTTATTCATTCCAATAGGTCATGCAAAAAATTAGTCATTGATGGTAGCCTTAGTCCAAAAACATCACTTTTCCTCAAATTTGATTACTTGTTGGCATAATTTCATTCCTTGCTGACTATACACCATCCATAAAGTCAATATCAGTGATGTCATCTTGAAATTCAGTCCTTCAAAGTCTCATTAGGTCTTTTAGGGTTTTCCAAGGTTTCATTAGGTCATTAGGGTTTCCGAGGTCCAATAAAATTTCATCTCCATTACATAAGACCAGCAAGTAAAAGGTGACCCAATAAACATCTCTTCACCATGTGAAGATGATCTGTAAAGAGAAACGCTTATTTCATCATGTAATTTTGAGTTTGTTGACCACACTTTGTCAACGACCCCATAGCAGTACACCCCCATTTTTTTATGGGATTCATCATGTTCAATGTGGTCGCGCCATTCAGATTCCATCATCAGTCGACAATTTTATGAATAATGTAAACCCATTCTGCATGTTTATGATGTAAATGATCTAAGTAAGACTGTCAATGTATGTAACAACCTAGGTAACCCTAGTATGTTGGTGACGATTTCTATCGTAGGAGGTTTTTTATCTCATTGATTTACTTGTGTTTTTCGACACAAGTTATCGGCAGATTTTTCCCCTCCAACCTCACCCCAAAGCTAGGGTGGATTTTGTCATCAGCATGCTAAGTGAGTCCTAGTGTTTTCTATCGAGTCCTTGTAAAAGTAGTTTGGGAATAATCCTAGCTATTTGGCTAGATTATTTTATTACAAACTACTTGGTCTACTAGATCATGTTTTGAGTCGTAGAATTGGGTATTTATTTGAGGGTCTATACAAATGGGTATTCCCCCTTCATGTGTCTAAATGTATTATCTTATGTAAAGAGGGTTGGAAAAAATAATTAAAATCCCCTCTCAGTCAATTAATTAAAATTTCTGGTCAATTAATTAAAAAATCTTAAGCTAGAAATTTAATTAATTTTAGGTCCCAGGTGAGGATAAAATTCTTCAAAGGCAAAATTTGTTGGTCCTTAAAATAATTTTTTAAAGGCCCCAGGTCAAGGGAATATTGAGAATTTTAAGAAATTTTGGACCCTTGGTCCTAGGTGGTTAAGTCAAAGTCAAAATTTTGGGGTAATTAACTCAAAACTAGTATTTTTGAGTTAATTAAAATGGATTTAAATGATAAATTCGTTTTTTCCCCAAATTTATAGTTTCGACGGTCCAGATTAAAAGATGATCAAATCTTATCGACGGTCGAGATTATTTTGACATGGATCAACCGAACTAGCCGTTGGAGATTTTGTCCTATAAATTAAAGGTCTTTGTCAGTCTTGAGTGATCCGATCTTAGGATCGTGCACTTGTTCTTGGAAGCTCTTGTAATTTCTTTTGATGAATAAAGTATAAAGACTTTGGAGTTACAAACTTTGGTGTTCCTTTTCCAGATTTATGTGGTGATTCATTTCTAAACTTTGCTACTTTATTTTTTCATTTTTATGGTTGATGGCCTTCATGGATTAATCTGCATACAGGTATCTTGTGCAGTTTTCTGGGTTCATAAAATGACATTTTGATTTCTCTGAAAGATCTCATGTTATTTTCTTAAATCTCTATCAATCTAAAGTTCAGATCTAAGTGTGCAGGGAATTTTTTTTTAAAAGATTTGAGCGTTTGGGGAAGTCTTCAGTTGGACTAGCCGACTCTCAGATTCGTAAATCTGAAAAAGCCCATTGTTTCTAATTTCCTGAATCTATCTTACGAATTTGTGTTTTTTACAGGGTTTTTTAAGGCTTGTGCCTATCTTTAAAATTTCAAATTTCTAAAAAATTGTGCTGAAATGGGTTCAAATCTGGCCATGAGGGCCTCAGATTTGTAAATTAGCTTGTAAATTTGTATTTTTATTAGGGCTGTAAGGGTTTAATAAATTTTTTGGTGTGTATATTTTCAGGATCTGACTGGTTTTGCAAGTTGCAGGGTTTTCTCAGAATTTTTTTTTTAGGATCTGAGCCAGATCTAACCCCTGAGGGCAAGATCTGGCCTCAGAATCGTTTCTGTGGGCGAATTTGAATGTTATTTGATTAAAGGAGTGTTTAAGATCAGAGTTTTGCGGAAAAAAATTATTTGCTGGACGTTTTAAATGAGTACTGGGTTTTGCTGAGGTTTTCTCTGCGTTCATCGTCCTTTCATTGCTGCCTTCGACCCTTTCTTCACACATAATTTTTCTTTGCCATTGATTTCTCTGCTGTGTTGACCCATCTCTGCCCTCATCTTTCCTCTCCGTCCTCATCTAAGCCAACCTTGCCCTTCGATTTTTCCTTTTGCTGTCGAGATATCCCTTTCCCCAGCCATCGATTTCGTTTTCCATCCCGTTTCTGAGCAGCTCTCCTCAGCCGTCCAGCCTTTGCTTCTGCGTTTCCCTTGCCGTCCTGCATTTTCCTCCTGTCCGCTGACCCAGCTCTCCCTTGCCATCGCTCTTTTCTTCTTGCCTTGCCGTCTCTCATTTCCGTCCCTCCTCTGCCGTCTAGATCCTCACGCCTTCCAACCTGCAAACACTCAAAACAACTCAAATGCATACAAACGTAAACTTCGAACCTTACATATGCATTAAATTTTTTTTAGTGCGGATTCAATTTTTGTTTTGGGTTAGCGTTAGCTAGGGTTTAATTTCAATTTCTTTTTGTGTTATTTAGTTTTTAGATTTTAGTTAGTCATAGGCTTTAATTCATTTTGTTGTTAGATTTAAATTTAATTGAGTTAACATAGTTTAGGTATATGTATATTTTTAATTCGTTAGATGTTAGTTAGCATTTAGTTCTAGTTTTGATTTTTTTTGTTGTTTAATTTGACTTTGTTAGTTTTTAGTCTTTAGTCTTAGTGTTAATATTTGTTTAGTTTTAGTTTTTAGATTCTAAACTTTAATTTTAGTTTAGTTTAGTTTTAATGTTTTAGATTTTAATGAATGTTAGTTGTTTAACTTTAGGTTTCATTTTTTTTTTTTTTTTAGCTTTTAGTTTTTAGGATTTTAAATTTCAAAATTTTTGGCTTAGGATTTAAAAAAAAATAATAATAATAAAAAATATAACAATTTCAAAATTTAATTTAATTTTTTTTTTTTTTTTTAAGTCCTATAGTCAAATGAGCTTAAATTTTTTATCCTAAGTTTGATTATAGGCATTTTAAATTTCTGGATTGGGTTAATTGGAACATTATAAATTCGGAAATATTGCAAGCATCTGGCATTTTAATTTAAATGATCGTTTCATGATAGCTTTGCTGTTGGCTTAAGTATCTTAATGAATGGTTGTGGTGCTTTTTACTGAATATCATTGTGGTCATTTGTGTTTTCATAGCAGCAGTTGTACATCAATTACTTGACTTTAAAGTTTTTAGAACGAGATCTTTTAACTCCATAAGGCACTGGTTTTAATTTTCAAATCTAATTGGATCTGTGAAATCTCGTTAATCTCATCAAGTACTTGGTTATTTGACTGTGTCTCCTGGGTTGGTTGACTTGCAACCAATTCTTGTCATTTATTTCTGTTAGGGTCTACCTCCCTTAGCTTGCAAGGAGATAGCTTAGATAGAGAGATTGGGGATAAAGGTGACAGCCCCCGATCTGAGCCGTTGTCGCGGTGCCTAGACAATCTGTGCGACAACAGAGTTCAAATGTAATTTTTTATATTTTCATTATGTAATTTTATGTCTTTCAAAATGTAATAATTTCACCATCCCAAGTTGCTAACTCAGTGTTCCAAAGATGCCAAACCACCAAAAAGTCAAGTACAAAGAAGTCTCAAAGGTGATCAAAAGATCAAATTGTCAAAGGAAAGAGTCAAGTAAAGGGTAAAGTTTCAAAAAGTTAAGTGAATAACAAAGGAAGAAAGTGGTTCCCAAGGCCCAAACCATCAATTTCATGAAGTATAAGATCACTAAGACATCCCATTCAAACTCATTTGCACATCCAAAGGTTGAGTTTACACTCCCTTAGCCCGAAAAATTCAAATTGCAGAGTTAGAGACGAAATTTTTCTTGGTGCTGCGCTTAGGAGATTGGCGTCGCGCGTAGGCAACAGGCGCTGCACTTAGAGCATTTGGCACTGCCTTTTTTACCTCAGGCGCTGCGCTGCGCTTTTGCCCAGCAAGTCCTGGAAGCTACAAAACACATTCAATCTCTCTCAAACTTTCAGCAAAGGCTTGTTTTCTCCTTTATCAAGTAAGTGACACACAATCTTCACCTCCTTGCTTTCCTAAATGTCATTTTTATGGTGTTTTTCTTCATGAGAAAAATTAACTAAGTGTCTAGTGGAAAACCCTAGTATCGCTCCCTCACTATCAAACCCCACAAGACCTTCCTACATCACTATTAAACCCATCCCTACCCCTACATTACTCTTTCCTAATCCATAAACCCCTTCCCCATAAAACCCTAAGTCCTAGGCCACTAAAATTCCTAGGCAGCCACTACACCAAACCTGTAATCCAATTATCATTTTCAACTCCCTAAGTATCTTGACCTCCTATCACCCACCAAAGTTCCCTAACCCCTTCCCTCATCTCCCTAAATTTTCCTACCCTAATCCCTACTCCCTAGACCTATCCCCATTCCCATTTCCTCCCCTAGGGTTTCTAGACCAAGACACCATGGAAGAAGACAAAGACTATATGGAAGAGGAGGAAGATAGGCAAGAGAGAAAGATAGATTGGAGGAGGAGGACAAACAACAGAGAAGGCCACACAAAGGAGGGAGAATCCTAAGGCTGGAGCCCACCAACACTAGAGAACTGATAACCTCACCAATGACAGTTTCATGCTTTCAGTATGTTGGTTGCCTTGAGTTTTGTAACATGATTGAAAGGGTACATCATCACCCTGTTTTGAGCAGACTCTTTAGTGTAAACCTCAAAGACAATCAAGTAACCCTAGCAGGTGTGACTTTCACAATGTCTACATCCATCATTGTTGTTGCCACAGAGATTCCAAACATGGGTGAGAGGTGGTTCAAATCGAAAGATTTGGAGGATTAGTAAAATGAGCCTTTCATCAAACCAATCTACAAAAATGAGAGGAAGAGGGCCTTTCCTTTTAGCTATCTTCTTTATAGGTATGCCCCCATGATGAAGATCATCATGAAGTATTTCTCTTGTGAAGGGAGGTTCTCTAGACTTTACACTTATCACATTAGACTGCTCATGCACTTCACAAGAGTTAAATTCCTCAATATCCCATACTATCTTTTCAAGAGCATAGAAAAAATGGCATACATTGTGCAAAAGAGAGAGTTTGACCAGCAGATGAATAATCTTTTCCACCACTCCTTGATCAAAATCATTGTCCTCCATCGGCGTAACCAGTTGAACATTTCATGAGACACATTCATAGAAAATGACATCTTCATTGCTCCACAAGTTGCACATGCTGAAAATGTGCCTTCTTCATATCACCCTACTACATCTATGCCTCCATCTCAACCCATAGTGCCTACCATTTCATCACCTCAGTCCACTTCACCTACTCCATCACCATCTCCACCATCATCACCATTTTATGTTCAGGATGAGTCACCTAGCAGAGTTGAGGTCAGCAAGTTTAAAGATGCTGGAATGAGCATAATGGCAAAGACATATCAGAGAGGGCATAGGCAGGTGTTTGCCCTACAGATTGTGGGAGGGGCCTTGCCTTCTTCACCAACAAAGCAGGTACAGAAGGGCAAACAAAATATGGCAGAGGAAGATGTACATGGGGCAGAAATTCATGATGAGGATGACCTCCATGAGACAGAGACAGGTTTTGACCTTGTTGATTTAGATTATGAGCATGATGATGAGGCCTCCAAAATTATTATCAAGCAGAAGGATGCCCAAATCAATGAGATTCAGACCAACTTAGAGAGATCTAAGTTTGTCATTGCATACTGTGAGCAAGAAAATGAATAACTCAAGACCAAGCAGGCCATTATGGAGATTCAGCTTCTCAAGGCAAAAAGAGAAGAAAACAAGGCAAAGGCCTTGCTTGATGAGGCTTATCATTTATGAAAGGTATGGTGAAACCAATGAGGCAGTAGAACAAGTGCCAAGAAGAAAACCTAGGACTAGAGGGTTGAAAAGAGCTCTAGAACTAGAGAGGCAAAAGGAGGTCGAGCTTGCTAATCAGATCACTTTGAATGAACAGTTTGCCATGATTGTCAATGATAACCAGGAGCAATGGCTTGACAGGGCCAACCAACATCTTGAGAAGCTCCTGGAGAAGGTAAACAAGGACAACGACATATTGAGAAAGAGGGCCAAGCATTACTTCAAGAAAAACCAAATTGCAAGCTCAAAGCTACAAAAGGCCAAATCAATACTTGAAACCCTAACCAAGAAAAATGAAGGGGACAAGCTTGATATTCTTGCTGATGCCTCTCTCATTACCTAGTACCCCATCATCATCTCATAGCAAAAAAAGTTGAAGAAATTTGGGCAAATTTTGAAAATTTTGGAAATTTTGAGTTTTTGGAAATTTGACATAGTCAAACTGGAAAAAGCGCAATGCCCTAGGCGCTACGCTTTTCCTAGGGACCTCCAATGGAGAAACTGAAACCACCATTGGATTCAGAAGGCCAAATGCAGTCCGGAAAACCACTTTACAAAACTTTTTTGGGTCAACAGGGCAGTCAAAATGTTAGAAAACACCCATAAAATGACATTTCTGCCCTATTTTGGAGGTTGGCGCTGCACTTTTGACCAATCTTGGGAGAATGAAGTTTTGGAGGGCCAAACCTTGATCATTTTGGAAACTAAGCACAAATTTGGAAACTAGACAGGACATGCTATCCAATGAGCTATCCTGAGCTCAATTTGGACACCTGGAACCCCCTCAAAAGTGAAGCTGAAGATGGCGTTGCGCTTAGAGCAGTGGCGTTGCGCTTTTGAAACAGTTTCTCAGTTTGCTGATATTTCTCAATTTTCTCAATTTTTTCCAGTTTGACCATGGTCAATGGGATTTTTACCAATGTAAATCATGAATGTAAAAGTAATTATGATGTGTTTGACTTACCTAGGGGTAAACACATTAAGTGAAAAGTTTTGATGACATGTAATAAATCAGTTTGCAAAAAGTGAGGGATGAGTCAGTTTGACCTCCCTACACTCTAGGTATTCAGCTCAGTTTTTGGTGGAACACCTCCTCAACTTAGGAATTTGACCCTTGAGGTTGGGAGAGGTTGTTTGAGGTCTATATCATGTACTTTTTGACTCATTTCACAATTTGGATGTTGTTGCATTGATCAGAGACTCTAGTGTAATCAGTATTTGGCAGGAAATTAATGGAAAGGTTGCAGCTATTTCTTTAGGATACCTGTGTTATGGAAATTTATCATTGTTCTTCTTATGTCTCATTATGTATGAATGTTTTGTTTCATGATCTATTTCATTTCTATGATATGCTGGTTTTCAAGTTGATAAACATAATACATCTTTCATGCTCTGTTTTGGGAAAATCTTCATAGTTTGTTCATCTTCTTCAGTTTAGAAAGAATTCATGCTTAGCCTTGCTCTTTCTAGCTTCTCATCAGTCTGGTCCATCTCACCCTAAAACCCTAAAGTGTTAGGTTTTCTACATACCTTGCCCCATTGAATCTTTACAACCCTAATCCTATTTGCCTTGACCTAGCCTCTTTGACCTAATCCTCATCCAGCAACCCAAATCAAACAAACCCCTGTACTCATACCTAGCTTAAAACCCTAATTCACCCAACCCTCTTGGCTGTTCTTGGCTGTGATTTTTGTGGAGAGAGCCCTCTCCGGTTTGGTAGGGCTAGCTACCAAGCTAAAAGATTGGTCTGTGGTTACCTCTCTTTGGACTCTTTCTCAGCCTTAGAGATCCGGTGGAGTGATAACAGAGTGAAGGAAAAATTTATAGCTTGAAAAAGAGTCATCTAGTCAAGAAGGCCTTTAAAGAACTTCACATGGCATTAGGGCATGCTAGAAGCAACTTCAAGGCCTTTACACTTCGATTTTGCAATATTTGATGACTTATCAAGATAAATTTGACACAAATGATCTCTAGGAACATTCACTCATTCATACATGGCCCATTACATGATGCAACACTATAAAAGATCAAATTTCCACAATTTTGCACAAGAAAAGTTGTAAATTTCAGCCTAGTATAGCGAAAATCCTAGAAACATGCATGCGACAAAATTAAACAACAATAATAGCCTTAAAAGAGCACTTACATGTAAGAAAAGAGTATATCCTGTTATCGAAATATGCCAATAGAGAAGCTCCAAGACAAAATGAAAGAGATCCAAAGTTAGTACCTCCCCAATAAACTCTGTTAATCTTGTCAAACAAAAAATCAAAATTGGGAATATTACAGCTTGAAGGTTGAATTCCATTGCAGCAATTGAGCAAAATTTGTGAGGGCCGAATTATTTTGGAGGAGACCTAATTCTTATGGAGGATAGGACCACTAAGGAAGACTCATTGGTTTTCTTGGAGGGCATATTCTTCATCTCAGCAAGATCGTGCTAGTTAGTGAAGCATTTTTCCAGATTCAAAATATAAATTGCATGTAATAAGATTATCTAGTTTAATAAAATTTGGTCATGCCAATTGGGGCTTATGTGGCAGATCATATAGTGTAAAATTATTAAGTGATGGTCTCTTAATTTTATTGCATAAGATCTCTTATTATTTATATGCTAAGTGTTTGAAGAAGTAATTATTGGAAAAGTGTTTGTTAAAATACATGAAAGAAATTTTTTAGAAAAAGTAAATTGCAAGTAGAGGCGACCGAATTTAATAACGGGATATTACATCTACCCTATTGACACATTTGAAAACTAGATTAGTGATTTGATATGCTTAATGATTTTCTTTAGAGCAAAGGATGAGAATACAAGCACGATCAAGTGCCTTGTCCCTTGGCCAAATGGAGTCATAGCATTATTTGAGGAAGAAGGTAATAATGCAAAAGAGAAATCAACATGTTATACATGAACCTCACTAATCATACAAACCACATTAATGCAAAGAGCTATATGGTAAAGCTTGTTAAGATGGCAATTCATAAACATCTCCAAACTAGCCAATATGGAATACAACCAATAAAGTAAAAAGAGCAGCAACGATCATTAATTGAGAGTGAACAACAACCTTAATTCCTCATTAACAAATATTGATTACATCGAGGGTATTTAGCAGTGTTCCACGGGGACGCATCGCCCAGGGTCGGGTGCTCGCACCCCTCTCACCGTACACACGTGGGACGGGGGGACGTCTGGGGAAACATTTCCCCACATCCCCCTTTTGGGGAGACGTGAGGAGACGCACGGGGGGACATTTCCCCGGTGTGGGGGACGTGACTCCCCAAAAGGGACTCCCCCCCTCAAAATGGACTATGCATTCCCCCTTAATTTTGCTTGTAAACAATGATTTATGATAGGGGAAACCTAGTATTTGACCATATTTCCCTTCTAATGCTATGCAATTCATGGTAATGTTAAATTCTTAATGTAAAAGTGACATTCTCCTTTATCTTTCATTTTCATCCTTTTACTTCAATTTTTAACATTACCATGAAATGACTCGGGATGTTTGATAGTGGTTTTGACCTCATTGGATTTCATATGGAGAAAGTAGAATTTTAGATCTCACTCAAAATCCAGCAGAATTTACAATTTTTCAGGAATTCAGGATTCGACCAATTGCAATGTTTCCATTGCCTTTTTTCATGTACAAGCATATGGAATTAGTATTTAATCAAGAGCACCAGGTCCTCTGTGTAGTTCATGGTGACTTTTTGACTCATCACTCTACTATTTTTGAGTTTTAGTTATATCAATTTACTATTGCCGTCTTCAGATTTCAGTATCTACTATAGTCTATTTTGCTTAGTACTAATTAGATTCTAGAATGATGAATTTTAATTTTAATTTTAAATCAATTTAGAATCTAGAATGATGAATGATAAATTTAATTTTTAAATCAATGTAGATTCTAGAATGGTGAATAATGAATGATGAATATGGATAAAGGTATTTCATTATTCAATCTCGTGGTCTATGGATGAATCATGTATGTATTAGTAAGGATGATGAGTATGGATCAATGTATTTCATTATTTAATTCAATTATGTATGTATCATTGTATTTATGTTTTCATTATTGAATATGAATTTGAAATATATATTTTAAAGAAGAAAAGAATTATATACCACGACGTCTCCCCGTCCCCCCTAAATTTCCCTAAAATTTGAGGGTACTCCCACATGTCCCCCTTGTGCGTCTCCCCGTCCCGGAGTCTTGGTGGAACATTGGTATTTAGGGCTAAAAACCACTTACAAAACCCTTATTTACACATCTAAAATTACATGACTTAGTCCTTGGGATATGTGAAATGCCTCAAAAGTACAATTCAACATAAGAAAATGCATCATCGTATGTAGAAAGCACCCCAAAAGGTGAATCATTTCTAGATGTGCAGCACAACGTCCAAAAATGAGAACTCAACCATAGGACATGCTTCAAAAAACATGAGAACCATAACAGGTGAAAGAAAAAGGAAAACATGTAGATCTGTTTCTCTTCCTAGCCCAATGAACAAGATTTTGTTAGCTTTGACGACTTGTACCAAGCTCCTAAATCTCACATCCTTATCACTGTGTTGCTAAGAAGAATTCCTTGAAAATGTAAAAGCAAGTCTTGCATTTTTAGGCAATGATACACTTCAGGTATATTATAGATTACTTAAAATGATCTAAGGTGTATTCCAATCTATCCATCCTCAACATCATGCTCCAACATCTTCTATCACATATAACTATCCTCTTCCATACAAAAGCATGAATGAAGAATATCATGAGCAAAGAGAACCTCAATTACAATAGGTTACTGTACCATAGTCTTATAGGAAGGTACTTTTTACCATTTCTCAAGTTCCCAAACAACTAGGACATATAAAAGTATTATAACTCAATTGCACAATAAGCCTAGTGTTGGAGACTCATCTAGGAATTGTCTCCAACCCATCCTCTTATTTATTCCTTCATTGGATTTCTTTCCTTTTGTCCATTTAGCGGTGTTATCATATTGTTCTTTTCTTATAGAAAAATTCCATATACCTCATGGGACTTTCTCATAATTAAGTTGCACACTTAAGTGGGAAGGACAAATTCTTGTACCACTCAAGCCTTCAAATCCTCATCCAACTTAAAAAACATCTCACTCAACTCCTTAACACCCAACAATCTTCTTCCTTGAAGACATAATGTATTTCCATTGGTTAGAGAAATACATTGTTGGTGTTCACAAATCCCTACCAAGATCCCGACTGCATAGAGTCAAAGGGATTTTTCATCCTTTGTTGGAAAGGGTGTACAATCAACAAAGACTAAGGGAAATTTCCTATAAGCAAGGAGGAATCGATGAGATATGCTCATCATAACTCAGTTAAACATGTATTTTGTATTGGTACTTCTCAATTACCAAAATACTTTTATGCAGTTTAATGGTAGTCCTGAACTATCTGACCCTTTTTGTCCATTTTAGTGGTAGATATTAACTCCCAACAATTTTATCCTTTTCTATATATAATGAAAGTAGAATGTAGAGATGTGTATAATTGTAGCAGTTTCCTTCGTCCTCATATTCTTCCTTTTTTTGTGCGTGAAATTTGAAAATTTGCATTCTTGTATAACTGTGCAGATATCAACTCCTCATAATGTGTAAGTTATAGAGGATTAGAAAAATGGTATATACATATTGATGAACATGTGCACTCACTCAAATAGAGAAAGAGATTATCGATTAAAATAGTACAAAGTGCATTCTTGCTGGTGCATGTAAAAGAGTAGATTACTGATTATATTTATGAAAGTGCAGGAGGTGGTTCAATGGTTGGTGCAATAAAGGGATCTACTCAAAAGGAGCCTCTTGTTGTAGGAAAACCGTCGCTTTTTATGATGGACTATATTTCAAAAAAGTGTGTATGCATCTATACATTTTCTACTCATTATATATATATATATATATATATATATATAGATATATATAGTCAGTAATTTCTTTGTTTTTCAAAGAATTTTCTTGAATGAACCATTGTAATTGACATTGTGGTTCTCAAATAGCTGATCAGAGTAAATATTCTTTTCTTTTTCTAATGTTCAATTTGAAATGGGCATTTGGTTTTTACTTGTTATGATAGATTACCATTGTGCATTGTCTGGATATTTATAATATCTATTGGTTGGCCAATATGCGATTTCATAAACTTTGACAAAGATACAAATTGTACAAAGGTATTTTGTGTGAAAGCACTAGACAGCACATTTCTCTTCTTCAAAATGTTTGTACAACAAACGAAGTTGTGGGTTGTTGCACCTAAACAGCTAACTCGTCTAACCAATACACTTAACACAATATATATGTAATCAGTTTTGAAAAATCTATGGCAGCTAGATTAGGGTGATTTCTCTTTACTTTGATAACTGCTTGTGATGTTGTTGAATTCAATTTGATGTACTTGTAGTTAGCTTCTTCTTTACTTGATTATTATAGTGTTTTTATCATCAAACAACTACCAAACTATGAAGATCAATAGAACAAGAGGACACAAGATATATGCTGCTCGTTAGGGCCAAAACCTCTCCTACAGAGGAAAACCCACAAGAATTCTTCTCTTCTTATAAAATCTGCTAACATTTAGTTATAATAAATTCTTTTGACTTGATACATGATGCCTCATAGGATCTTAGTACATATTACAATGACTCTTTGTCTTATAGACTCTATGACAAAAACCAAGAAGCACATAATGGGTGCTTGACCTAAAACAAATCGACCTTGAGCATGAAACTCATGCTATAAAATAATAATAATAAATTTTCTCTCTTTACATCAAATACATAAAATCAAGATTACATAATACATTATGAAGACCGAACTTAGTTACATATTTCAACACTTCCTCTTAACTAGGGAGGTATTCATAATACATACATGGTACATGGACATTCTCATACTGAAGAATTTGTTGAAGAATGTAACTAGGTTCAGTTTAATTATTAATATATTTATCAAAAAGAATTTATTAATAAATGACTTATTAAAGCATGGGTTTCATGCTTGGGTCATATTATTTTGGTTAAAGTCCCCATTGTGGACTTCTAGGATTATAGTCATTGCAAATTTAAATCGACCCATTCTGGGCTTTTGAATCATGTAAATAGGTTGTTTAGTTTTTGGTTAAAAAACTCTTCCATCAAGTCATCCTCAGCAAAGTTATCTCCTTAGCCTCTTCTTCAAGTCTTCACCTAAGTCTACAAGTCAGCTTTTCTCCATAAATTCATGTCGACCTAGCACAACTCTTCATGATGATCATGTCGGCTTATTATTGATGGGCAACAACTATATATACAAGCCTAGGACTTCGCATTATCTTACCTCATAAAATATCGGACAAAACTTATAGTCAAGAAGTTCGGATATTTAAGTATTGACGGGTTTTCATAGTGCATTATATTAGATATCATTTTATGGGATTCAACTGCGTTAAGTAAGTCATTCATCTATGAACATTTACATGAGAGGTAGTCCACTTAGCACTCATTGCATCGGGTGATGCTCACAGGGGTGAAGAAGTGGGATTGAAACTAGTGAAATGAATCACATAGCGTCAATTATCACTTTCGGGGCTTGCACCTGGTAACGAGGACTTCCTAGGAGGTAACCCATCCCGGATCGCCTTTGGCTCAAGCACGCTTAACTGTGGAGTTTTCCCCATAATCAAGACCACTTAGCTTGCTACCCCATTTGCAAGCTAAGTTCTCTGAAATAGTTCAGATATTTTAGTGGGATAATTTCGATGCAATTGCAGTGATCAAAGTTCTGAAAAGAGGTCTTTCTGTCTCGGTGGTATCTCTGTTTCAGTGCCACCACAGGAAGAAGTTACCACAGTTCGTTGCTACTTCAGTTCAACGGTTTGCAGCTACCATAGTTCGGTGACATCACATATATGGTTCAGTACTATTACATGGAGATAATTTCGGTGCACACACAGTGATAAAGATTTCGGTATCATCACCACAAGGAGATCTCTCAGCATTACAGTTTGGTGTCAGCATAGAGATAAGATCTCAGTGTCATGACGGTGATAAGATCTCTGCTATCTCTGTTGCCTCTCTGCTATGTACTCTTGGTCCTCCGATCAACTGCTTCTGCCCCTCACTGCACTGAATCACTTAGATCTTATCTTCGTCCGAGCACTGCTCCGTTAGAAGAATTCAATCTCCAAATTCACTTTGTGTGTGTGTTCTCCAACTGACTCTCAAGCCTTCCTTTATACTTTTTCTGTTGAGAGATCAATGGTCGTGATCAAATCTTTAATCAACGGCTAAGATTAAAACAAACTTGATCCTCATCACTTAGAAGCTTCTCACCCACATTTACATTAATTCACTTAAATTATTTTAATTTCCTAAGTTTTAACTTAGGCTCCATTAAAAATATTTAATTATTTGAATAACATGCACTCCAGGCAGAATTTCTCCAAACGCTTTCTGGGTCTTGGAGATCTCATGTGTTCTAGCCCCTCTACAAAATTTCGTAGCTAGAGCACATCCGATGCTACCCAAAAAATCAACACTCCCTCTTAGAGAGGAATGTGCGCTAGCAACACTTCTCACCAAAAGCATCACCTTGATCCACGACATCGGTCCTTTGCGTTGCTGATGCTCGACCTACTGCCCCTCATCCACTGCGCTGCTGCAATCTGTATTGTTGCCCATGACTCTGCCACTGTCACTACTACATCTGTACTGTAACTCCCTCTCAAAATGCTGCATGATGCTGCCCATAGCACTGCCACTGCTAACTGTTGCACTGCAACTCAGTTACTGAGAGTTAAGCAAAAAAAAGACATCCCAAATCCTCACACACTAGTCAGTCTGGATGCACCTCGATGCTGAAGCTTATTTTGCTGCTAATCTGTGCTGATCCTCTGATGCTACTGTGCTGCTGCTGCTCTGTACTACGTAAGCATTGCTCTGCACTGCGTTGCAACACTGTGCATTGCGTTGCTACTGCTACCTCTACTCTGCGCTACTTCAGACTTTGGCGCTCTAGCTTTTCCACTGTCGCTCCATCATCCCTTGCACCAACTGACTCCCGTCATTTTGCTACTGTCATTAAGGGCTCCCGTAGTTGTATGTGATCCAAGAGTTTGGGCACATCAAGGATCTTGCCCCTGCTCTGTAGCTCCAATCTACAGCTCCATATCACCCCACCTCTTAAGTGCATGAGCACTCATGGAACATCCATCGTCATCCTCCTTATCAGCCTAAACTGGAGCAGCTTTCGAGTCAGAGTTCCCTTCCTCTTCAGAGGGCACTGCGTGGCGAAATGTCTCATTTCTCCACATCTGAAGCATCTGACTTTTGAGAGGTCCTTTTTCTTCCATCTCTACTGCCCTTGCTATCCCTTTGATGCGAGAGCCGCATCTTCCTCTTACTCCTTGGCTTTGATCCCTTTGCCGCTGCTTCCCGCCTTGATCCACCATTTGATCTCTTCTTGTCGAAGATCTGCCCACATCTCCTCCAAACTAGGAAGAGTAGCCTTGCCCAAAATGCTTTGGACAAAGGTTTCCCAGTCTTCAGTGACTGCATTCAAGGCATTCCTAACCATAAATCCAACCTCTGGTGTAGCCCCTACGGAAGCTAGCTGATCTCGGATCCCTTGCAATTTGATAAGGAAGGGATCGATTTCTTCTCCCTTTTGCATATGAAACAATCTCAGTTGATTCTAAACAACATCTTCCGCAGGACAGAAGATTTCTCGTACAATGTGGTCAAGGCCACCCACATTTTCCTTGCTATCTTCTTCTCAGCAATCTGTGGGATCACATGATCCTTGGCTCCGTCCATGATCGTGCACTTGGCTTTTGCTTGAGCCTCCTCGTACTTCTTGAGAGGATCAACATCTACCGGAACAACAATCGTGTTAAAGGCATGATCCTTGATGTGATGTTCATCCAAAATTGCCAGGATCTTGGCCTTCCAGATGACAAAGTTGGATTCTCCATCCAACCTGTCTTGATCCCTCAGTCCACTTGCGGCCATCTCTGCTCAATTGAGTGTCGAACAAGTTCCTTTCTCCCTCTTTCGCTGCTACCCCAACAAAACTCAGATTTGGATTTCTTTAGCACTAGAAATCCTCTAAGGAACAAGCTTCCTCTGAATCTCGATTTCCTTCACGAAAATCCTACTGCCAACAATGTCGAATCACCCCTCTCTAATCTCCGCATTGGATCTAGGCTTTTTGGCAAGAAATCTTCTGAGGAACTGATTCCGTCTACTTTGCTTCTGTCCCACTAGACACTGTTCTGCACCAACATAATCAGTGTCCCACTAGCAATTCCAAATAAAAACTGTACTGCACCTCCAACCACGACAACCGGAAAAAATGAGACTCAATAGCCTCTGTGTTGGCCCAACAATCAATGCACTGCCTCTGCAGCTACAACATCACCCTAGTAGGCTGGCACAGGCTTCGTGTGAGCCTTCCCTGGTGACTGCGTCACCCTTCCTCCGCCTCTCTGGCCTAGAACTGCATTGTCACTCAGGACAACTGCTTTCCTGCAGCAGGTTTTCCTCTGTCCTTTAACTAATGGCTTCAGTCCACCTTGATTTGCAATAGTTTTGATACCATGTGAAATTTTTTGAATCTAACAAACAAAAATTCTACTGCAGTTAACTGATTTGCATTACCTACTTGTATTTTTCAATTAACAAGTTATTTTTTGAAAACATTACTGCAAATACACAGCAACCTACACCAATATACAGATCAAGTACGTAAAAATAATATGAGACAATCACACAAAGGACACTTATTTCTTGACTAAACGTCCCTGGAAAAACCTAATGCGGGAAAACTGGTGCAACAGATCTGAGAGTTTTTATTATTAAGCAACAACTTTATGAGTACAATCTCTGGATGCCTTGCAGCTTGCTGGCCATCTAGTACAGAGAATTCACGACAAACAAAAAATAGTGAGTTTTACCTCACACTGCATGTCTCGGTTGATCCGGATCCAAACTGGCGAAACACCAGCTCCCTCTGCACTGCCTCTGCGCTGTAGATGCGTAGGCTTGCGTGGGAATGGCTGAGGACTGCGTCACCCCTTCTCTGAATCGATTTGCTTCTCGGAAAATCATGTTTCAGCCCTCTCGGCTCAGAAACCCCGATCTCTAGCAAAACTCGGACTGTCCCTTGGAAACACTACGCAGTCCTTGTGTGAGCCCTGTGTGGGCCTGCGTCACCTCTCTTGGTGACTGCATTACTTCCTCTGTTGTCTCTGGTGCCTCTCTGTTGTGTACTCTTGGTCTTCCGACCAATAACTGCTTTTGCCCCTCACTGCAATGAATCACTTAGATCTTATCTTCGTCCGAGCACTGCTCCATCAAAAGAATTCGATCTCCTGATTCACCCTGTGTGTGTGTGTTCTCCAACTGACACTCAAGCCTTCCTTTATACTTTTCCTGTTGAGAGATCAACGACCATGATCAAATCTTTAATCAACGGCTAAGATTAAAATAGACTTGATCCTCGTCACTTAGAAGCTTCTCACCCACATTTACATTAATTCACTTTAATTGTTTTACTTTCCTAAGTTTTAACTTAGGCTCCATAAAAAATAATCAATTATTTGAATAATATGCACTCAAGGCGGAATTTCTCCAAACGATTTCTGGGTCTTGGAGATCTCGTGTGTTCTAGCCCCTTCACAAAATTTTAGAGCTAGAGCACATCCGATGCTACCCAAAAAATCAACATCAAACTCTTCCTCCAATCTGGAAGACAATCTGTTGATCTCTATGGATGCAGCCTGCTGATCCTACCTCCTCTTTGTCCCGCTTTCTGAGTGGACACTGGGTGTTGTAATGACTAAGTTCACCACATTTGAAACAATTGATCTTCGAAACGTCCTTCTTTCTTCTGCGTTGCTCTTGCTGCCCCTTTGATGCGAGGGTTGCATTCTCCTCTTCCTTCACCTCTACTTTTGTACCACTGCTACTGCTTCCACTGATGGTGTTGTTCACCAGATCTCGTCTCAGCTCCTCGTGCTGCAGATCCGCCCACATCCTATCCCACCTTGGCAATGTTTCTCTGCCCAAAATACTTTGGATGAAAACTTGCCATTCTTCTTAGACTGGATTAGAGCTATCCACACCATCTCTGAAGCCTGAGTTGTTGAACCTACAACTGCCAACTGATCTCGGACATCCTGAAGCCTGGTGAGGAAGTGGTCTATGTGCTCCCCCTTTTGCATACAGGTGCATCTCAGCTTTTCCTCTAGGTACATCTTCTGCTGCTCGGAAGATCCTTGGTACAACGTGGCGAGGGAGTCCCACATTTCTTTGGTCGTACCCAAGGCCGCTATGTGAGAAACCACATGATCTCGAACTCCATCGAGAATCATCCTCTTTGTCTTTGCCATCTATTTCTTGTATGTCTTATTCTGATCTGGATCCGTGGGGACAACCAAAACGTTATCGTTGTAAGCTTTGAGATCGTATTCATCCAGAAGGAAGGAAATCTTTGCCTTCCAGATCACATAGTTAGATGCTCCTTCCAACCATCCTAATCTCTTAGCCCTGCTGATGCCATCCTGCCAAACAAAAAGTTGAACTCTGCCTCTTCTCCTCCGCGCAATTGCTGACTAGCTTTACACACTCCTTGCGGGAGTGGGTAAATCTACTCTCGGCTATTGCTGCTCTGCGTGGAAAATTTGAACTTCTTGGCTAGAAGTTCCCTGTGGAAAGAATTCCCTCAGTGTGTGCTCTTCTTCCCTTCTGACGCTATTTTGCTAGCAACTGCTGCAAAATGACTGCGTACCAGCTGAAGATCTGCTCAACAAGGAAAATTGTTGTTGCTACTGCCTCTACCTCTTACAATCTTCGATCTAGAAATTTTGTTCTCTACCGACTCACTTAGAGAAACCAATTTTCCTCAAAAACTGCCCTGTTGGCTAATGGACTACACAGCCTCTTTGGGGTTTCGAGCACCTGCCTACGCAATGCTTCGAAGCTCCCTCTTCCTTCTGCAACTGAGATTTTCCCCTTCTATCTACTCTCTGATACCATGTGAAAATTCTGTTACTTGGAATTCTACTGCAACAATTGATTAGATTTCTTCTATTTGTTATTTTATTGAACAAATTATTTATCGTGTATTACCGTAAATATCAAAATCGATACGCTACATCCCTCACAAATAAATTATGTGGAAAATAAATACAACATAGGAAAGACTAGATGCACACACACATAAGTACACAATTTTTTTGGATTGTCCCCGAAAAACCCTAAATTGGGAAAACTGGTGCAGCAATTGAGGGTTTTAATATTAAGCAGTAGCAAATATGAGTACAAATATTTGGATGCCAGACTGGCTATCCGATACAGAGAAATAACTGACAAACAATCTAGTGAGAAAATTCTCACATCCCCAAGTGATCCGGCAATGACCTTAGCTTTGAAAGAGCTACTTTGCGTTGCCTCTGTGTAGTGACTGCGTCACCCTACGCAGTTCTGTGTCATACATCTGGGAGCACTCGTTCTCCTCGCCTTTGATCTTCAGTTGTCTGGAAACTGGACCCTCCTGCCCTCCGGAAACTCTCTCCGGCTTCTGGCACTGAATCAACTCAATCTCCTAGCAAAATTGTGGACCTCCTCTGAAGCACTGCACAACCTTTGCGTGGCCTCTGCACTGCCTCTCTGTGGAACTGTTTCCTCTCTACTATGCACTCACCGGATCTGGAAAACTTTCCTCCGGCCTTACTATCCCTGCCCTTCTCTCTCTGCAACGTGCTCATTGGTTCTCGCTTAGGAAACTTAGCGCTGGTACTCTGGAAAATCGATTTGCCAACAAGTACAATCTCACTCTCAGTGTGTTCTCCAAGTACCCATCGAGTTCCTTCTTATAATCTTTCGTTGAGATATCAACAACCAGGATTAGATCTTAATCGATGGCTAAGATTAACTTGGACTCGATCCATGCCTTTATCTAGAAGATTCACACTTGACTTAATTAATACCCTTTAATTTAATTTATTTCCTAAGTTTAGACTTAGAAAATATTAAAAACTAATTAATTATTTTAATTAAGTCACTTATAGGTGGAATTTCTCCAAACGAATTTTGGGTCTTGGAGAATACATGTGTCTTAGCCTCTCTGCAAAATTTCAAGGTTAGTGCACATCCGATGCTACAAAAATCAACAGTCGCCCTGGTGGGATGTCCCCAAATATTGTCGGACATTTTTGTAGGATGGCTTGAATATCTGGATGTGGTGGTCAAGGCTGACCCCTTGCCTCTGAAATCCTCAGCTCCACAGCCCACTCAATGTCCCCATGCCTCAAGTTTGCCTCTTAGCACAACTAACTTCCCATCTGGTCCCGTAAACTCCATCTTCAATCTTTGCTAATCAGTGGTAACTAGTCCAAGAGAATAGAGCCACTCGACACCCATCACGATATTGATGTCTAAAACATCAACCACGAAGAAGTGGTCAATCATTGAATAGTTCCCCATGATCACCGTCAAAGAGGGAACGTACCGCGTGCACTGCATGATCTTGTCTCCTGGCACAAGAAATGAGAATCTCTCAAAATTCTCCATGGGAATGCCCCTCCTCTATACCATTTATGCATCAATAAATTTATGGGTAGCCCCACTGTCCATCAATACTAAGACGCGTTGCCCCTGCACAGTGCCTCTGATTCATAAGGTCAAATATCTGGGAACCCCGCGCAATGAAGAAAGCACTCCTCCAGAAGGTGCGAAAGGTGCTACCCTAGGTGGTGGAGGTGGTCCTCTTGCTGCATGCGACTCACTGTCACCTCCATCTGCCCCCTGGTCTACATCATCCACGTGCTCGCTATAAGAGAAGACCTCAATATAATGGGCCTTGCCCGTGGTGCATCTATGGCTTGGGGCCCAAGGCTCTTGGAAGGTGAAGCATAACTTACTTCGCCAAAGGTCCCTCTTAGTCTCCTCATTCAACCCCCCACGAGCGGGTGGCTTGCGCTGTGGTGGAGGTTTAGTGTCTTTGCCCCTCTACTAGAAAACGGGTCTGGTGGGTGCCTGTGCTCTGGTCCTAGGAAGCGCATCCTGCAAATTCCGAGCTCTGCCTACTGTATCCTACAAAGTGGTGGGCCTGTTGGCTCTCACCTAAGTTGATCTGCTAACCCCTCCACCAACAAGAAAAGTTTCCTGGCCTCCAATAAATCTAGCACCATCACTGATATCCTCAGAAACTCTGAGATACATATATCGGCACTACTGGTCTTCTTGAGCCGCGTTAGCTCTCAGGAGTGCTCCTCAGGGTCCCTCCTCTCAAAATGCTCCAAAAACCTCCGTGTGAAATCCTCGTAGGTAGTAGTACCTGCATGCCCCAAGGTGGCTGATCCATGGAACTACCAATCATGAGCCTTTCCCTCCAAATGCAAAGTGGAAATCTTGATTTCCTCCATCTCTGTCATCTAGTTAAGTTGGAAATAGACGTCCAACTTCTCAACCCACGCCCTGGCTGAGCTCTTAGAAAATCCATCAAAAGTTGGAAGGAATAACCTTCCCACCGTGCATTGTAGATCAATGTCATGCGTATAAGCTCCCCCACTCGGCTCCTTATTCTTGTTGTTATTTTTGAGTTGGAAAAATTCTTTGAAGGTGATGGCCTCTCTAAAATCAACCCCATACGACTGGTACTCCAAAAATTAATCTCCCATCGGCATATCCTCTTGCCCCTACTGCTCTCCAGTACCAAACGCTAGAAATGTAGGGATAGTTGACCTGAGTGGTGCGCTGTAAATGCGAGGCGTATTGTTTGGGTCTGTGGCCTAGTAGCTAGAGTGTCCCTGGTGGTGAGATGTGTTTGAATCCTCTCCCAAATGGATGTCTATTGTCAAGATAAATCCCTTCTACGGACAGAGGCGATCTCTCTAGCCCTAGAGTGGGTCTAGCAACTTGAGATACTTTCTAATGCAAAGCTTTCTTAACTAATGTTCAGAATGCGACAAGAAAAGAGATAGAGGTACCTTTTCCCCAACGCTATGCTCGAATCCGTTGATGAAGACCTTGATCTACGATCCTTTTAGGCTCGCTCCTTGCTACTGGTGGCACACGAATACCTGCGGATGATCAAGAGGCAACAACAAACGTAATCCAATACATAATAATCATAAATATTAGCTATCTAGCAGATCAAGGAGTACCAGAATATTTGCATAAAAGATTAGACAAATATAGAAAGCAAACATTAGATGTTTTATTGATAAATATGAAAGGAAGAGCTTACAACCCAGGCCTTGATGTTGGAGGTCTCCCTTTGGTGAAAATCTGAGTCCTTCACCGAAGCTCTAAAATATTCCTTCTCTCGAACAACTTAAGCATTATCACAGTGCAAGAATGTAAAGGGAACGAGAATTCAAATTAGCCCAACAATGACCAACCAGTAGTGGAAGGATGGGGACCAATTTATAGGAAGGTAGAAGAGGTTGGGAGCCCATGAGAGGAGGAAGGTCCACTTTCTAAGGGATAAACCCCGATGGATGAGATCAAAGCTCTAAAATCAAAGAGCTTGACTCTATCACCACCGTTTAACAACCAACTCGCCACCTTGGAACTTCTAGAGGTTGAAGCTTCTCCTCCATTTTAGGAAACATTGCCAGAAAGGGATCAATGCGGTTTTCCAAGAAATAAGGGCGCTGGCAACGCCAAGCCATAATTGTCAATCTGACATCAACGCAAGCATGAAACCAGGAAATGTGCTGACCTAGGAAACTAGGATTTTGACCAAGTCTCTTCAGTAATCTTCCAAGGAAGTTTTCTTTAAGTCTTCAAGGGATGTCTTTACATATTTCTTCATGGTGGAAACATTGCACAGTGTCTGTCATGGGGCATTTCAGGATCAGGGACGAGAAATGAGCATGGTGACAAACTACTGTGTAATAGATGCCCCCTAAAGCATGGAGGCAAAACGGGGAGTGATGGCTGAAATGCTTTATGAACCAAGGCAAAGAACTCAGATCACTGCTAAGAAACCTACCAAATCAAACATTCTACAATATATGACATCTTTGGTATGAATATGCCTAACCACATAACTCTGCACTTGGCAGCAAATAACACATGAACCCACGGCATGGTTGCAGCCATCTGTCTAAAGAGACCATATAAGTGGATTTGCGGTATGGAGGCAACCATCCGTATAGATAGGATCATGTATACAATCATGAATACTCAATAACTCCTCGCAGCCCGGATCAGAATTAGATGTGACCTAGGGTCTTCACCGCGATCTCAATCAACCCCATGTACGAATCTAGCCAGGCGGATAGATGTGCTGGTGTCGAACATGGTAAAAACTACCCGATTACCGGTCAATGATGAAAACCGTTAACAGGCATGAGAGAAACCACCAATAATGACGATGGACCTCAAGGTACAACATCACAATCTACAAGTGTGAATGAATGTGTTGAAGTCGAACACTTGCAAAATCATTCGATCGAAGGCCAATGATGTGAACCTTTCGTCGAACACGAAGAACTTGCCATTGAGGGATGTAAGCTCCAAGGCACTAAAAAGAAGTTTCTAAACGACCTTCCCGGATAATGAGCTGAAGTCGATAGGAAGTGATTCGTCGAAGGAGGGCCATAATGATTCCCACATCATCGACACGAAGCAACAAATATTTCAAGATGATAGGAGTGATTCGAGATTGTAACAAAGGAGGTTAGATAGGAAAATGATGTTTAACTATAACATAAAAAGGACTTCTCTTGAACTTATCGGCGACACGACTCCAAAGTATGGCAACATTTGACTCAAATAGGATTAGAGGTCTTGTTGACAAAATGGTAATCGAATGAGAGGCAAACAGATTTCCCACACCCATGACGACAAAGTGATGAATGTAGGATGTCCCCAACCCGACACGAACTGTAGATGTGTGTGATGTTCAAGAACAACAAGCTGCCCAACACACACATAGAATGTTCACTTTCAAATTTCCCCCGTTATTGCTAATGAGTACCTCTTTATTTTTGATAGCCATCGTGAAGAGGATAGCATATGCTAAGCATGTTAGTTCATTCTTCGAATGAGTCCATCCTAGTAATTTTAACGAGCCCTAGGAAGGAGGAAATCAATCTCATCATGGTGAGAAGTCTTTCGCCGTTTAATTTTTAACGAGTCCGACGGAAGGATAACTCAGTGTCTTTTTCATGTTTAGGGAGTTTGAAAAAGAAAAGGAAAGAAAATTCCATCATGTTCCTTTTCGTAAATCGTCCCTTGAATCTGAAAGGGTAGAAAACAATATCCGAGAGAACCTCTTGATCATGTTTTATCAAGGTATTCCTTTTTCGTAAATAGTTAATCTCAGCCCGAAAAAGGGGTAAACATATCTTTAGACCCACCTCAATTCATTTAATTTATGAGCCTCGAGCCTAACTCATATACACGGCCGCGTTGGGGACATGCAAAGAAAAACAAAGAAAGAACGGGACCCGCTGCGGTACCCGCGTCCCGGTTGTGCGGGGAACACAACAGAATACGAAAATAACCATAAACATAGAAATACAACGGAAATAAGGCTTCATTTCATTAATATCAAATCACAAAAATATGCTTACAAACATGATGGAAATAAAATAGCTAGGGTGCTGGTAGCGAATCTCTAAGAAGAGATGTGGTGGCTACGGACCTATGAACTATGTTACAATGAGGCTCAAGGCCTATTTATTATTGAGAAACAATGTGGGGCCCAAAAACGTCCAAAAGCCTAGCCGTAGGAGATGAGCGCCAAGCGTGGGCGCCGTTTGGGTAGAGGTGCTAAACTAGACTTCACAGAGCATAACTTTGGCACCCGATCTCCGTTGGCGGCAATAGCTCGTTAGGAGTATATCCGAGGACTTCAGTTGCACCCAGAGCCGAGCAACATCGGTCCATGGACCCATGTTGCTCTCCGTTTTCCCAAAAAACGTCGTTTAGGGCCTCAAAACGGCTCCGGAAGTTCGGGACCCGAAAAACTGCTAAAAATAGTAAGTTTTGTTGCAACTTGAAAATTGAAAAAACTGAAGATGGGGGTTCAAATGGAATAGGTGGGTGGCCACCAATATCCACCTGGATCATTAAGCCCCCAAAACGGCTCCGAGAGTGGAGGACCCGAAAACCTGCTAAAAATAGTAAGTTGTGCTGAATGTGAAATGCTGCAAGAATTGATGGTGCTGGTCCAAATGGAATAGGTGGGTGGCCACCGATATCCACCTGGATCATTCCTCCCTCCTTAGGAAGCAATGGTCCCCATTGCGTTGAGATCCTCCATGAGATGAGGCAAATTCTGTTGGACTGAGTATTAGATGTGTTGAAGATGTCATGGACCTGCGGGTGGACATGCTGGATGCGTTTAGTAAATTTGGTTTCTTTATCAGCCTCATACAGTACATGTTTGGATTATGTATGTGTAGTTGCAGGATGTATGGCAACATCAAGTGGTGGTGCATTGGGAGTCAGATCAATGGAGTGCTTATCCTGACAGTGTAGAGGAACCTCTATGAGTGAGGAGAAATTGTCATCGTATTCCTCCATGACTTTGTCCATCTGCTGCAGCCGTGAAAGGGAGCCCTGTTTCGAGGTTGTGGCCATAATATTCTTCTTTCCCTGTGGAGGAGTCGTAAGGAAAATGAATTTCCTAGTCTGGGAAACAATCTTACTGCGTTGTTTTGCAGTAGTCAAAGAGATGGCAGGAGGCGGTACTACCTCTGGTATCCTGTACAAGTTATTTCCCAAAGTAATAATAACAGCACGAGGCCTAGACTCATACACAGCATGTCGCCTCCACAAGTATGGTTGGCCCAATAATACATCGGCTACATCAAGAGGAGCAACATCACACAATACCTCATCCGTGAATGGCTTGATACTGTATGGAAGGCGGCACTGCTGGCGGATGCGGAGATCTCTCCCTGGGTGGAGCCACCCGATGGTATACGGCTGCGGGTGTGCTATGGTTGGTAGGCCGAGCCACTTCACGACGTCTGCTGAAATGAGGTTCTTTTGGCTTCCGCTATCGACGAGAAACTGCAGCGGAGAACCCTTCACCCACATCTGCGACTGGAAGAGGCGCTCCCCCTCCTCTGGATCCTCTGGACCCTCCTTCTGGATCTTGGTGGTGGCAACAATGGCACTGGGATCCGCATCAATGATCTGCTTCCCTTTGTCATTGCCTTTGTATGGTTCTAACTCAGGATCAGAAAATGCATCTGATTCGGGTGCCTTTAGTTCAGCCACCAAAGACTGTTTGGCCCGACACTCGTTTGTGCTGTGAGTGGGGCTGTTATGAAATTCACACCACTTCCCTGTGTCCTTATTTGGATTTGTGGTGTTGTTATGAGTCGCATTGCTTTGGCCTTGCCCCTTGTTCTTCGATTCGGGGGCACCTTTCGGATTCGCAGATCCAAAGTCTCGCTTCTTCTGCTTAAATTTCTGCTCGATCTTGGCGGCATAGTGATATGCCGTGCCAAGCGATGTAATGTCGAGGAACTCCATTTCCTCCTGAATGTGTTTGTGCAGACAGCCGCGGTACTTGAGCACCAAATGTCTCTTCGAATCTTTAATACCCAACTTTGTGCGCAGGGTATGGAACAGATTCGTCAGTTCGTGCACATCTTGATCCTTTTGTTGCCGCAGCGTGGTCCATTGGATGTATTTGTCCTCATAGCTCCCCACGGGGTAATATTGTTCCTTGATGCCGTCTTGGAACGAATTCCAAGTGGGTGTGGTCAAGAACAGAGAGGGTTCCCCTTCGCCCTCTTGCTCACGGTAGGTTTCCCACCAGTCTTTGACATGGGGGGTGGCTTTGAGGAGTGCAAAAATAATATTTTCTCGGTCGGAGAAGTCATGGACCGAGAAATACCCTTCCAACAAATTTAACCATCTGTCTACAGCGTCTGCATCTATTTTTCCTTCAAATATAGGAATGTCAAAGTTTACTTGTACCTTGAAGGGAGTGGCGCCTCCAGAGTGGCTGTTGGATGCAGATGCGCCATATGTGGGCAATCGTTGAAGGATTTGAGCAAAGTTATCCATCATCGCGTTCCTTTGTTTCTCGAGGGCCTCCTCGAGCAGTATTTTGATAGGATCTCCTGCTCCCTCGTCTTTCTTTTCTTCCGCCATGGGAGGTCGTCGGGGTTTGCGAGGCTGGTCTTGCAAGGGTTCAACCAGATCGAGCCCTAACTCCTTATACCCTGACCGCGTTGGGGACATGCAAAGAAAAACAAAGAAAGAGCAGACCCGCTCTGATACCACTGATCCGGATTTATGCAGGAACGCAACATAATACAGAAATAACCATAAACATAGATATGCAGCGAAAATAATGTGTCATTTCATTAATATCAAATAACAGAAATATGCTTACAGACATAATGGAAATACAATAGCTAGGGTGCTGGTAGCGAATCTCTGAGAAGAGATGTGGTGGCTACAGACCTCTGAACTATGTTACAATGAGGCTCGAGGGCCTATTTATTGTTGAGAAACAATGTAGAATCTAAAACGTCCAAAAACCTAACCGTAGGAGATGAGGCGCCAAAACTGTGGGCGCCCGTTTGGGTAAATTGGTGGTTCAACTTCCCGGGGGCATAACTTTGGCACCCGATCTCCGTTTGACGCGCCCAATAGCTCGTTAGAAAGATCTATCCGAGGACTTCAATTTTTTAACGAGCAACATCGGTCCATGGACTCATGTTGCTCTCCGTTTTCCCAAAAAATGTCGTTTAGGGCCTCAAAACAGCTCTGGAAGTTCAGGACCCGAAAAACTGCTAAAAATAGTAAGTTTTGTTGCAACTTGAAAATTGAAAGAACTGAAGATGGGGGTTCAAATGGAATAGGTGGGTGGCCACCAATATCCACCTGGATCATTAAGCCCCCAAAACGGCTCCGAGAGTGGAGGACCCAAAAACCTGCTAAAAATAGTAAGTTGTGCTGAATGTGAAATGCTGCAAGAATTGATGGTGCTGGTCCAAATGGAATAGGTGGGTGGCCACCGATATCCACCTGGATCAGTAATCGAATGAGAGGCAAACAGATTTCCCACACCCATGACGACAAAGTGATGAATGTAGGATGTCCCCAACCCGACACGAACTGTAGATGTGTGTGATGTTCAAGAACAACAAGCTGCCCAACACACACATAGAATGTTCACTTTCAAATTTCCCCCGTTATTGCTAATGAGTACCTCTTTATTTTTGATAGCCATCGTGAAGAGGATAGCATATGCTAAGCATGTTAGTTCATTCTTCGAATGAGTCCATCCTAGTAATTTTAACGAGCCCTAGGAAGGAGGAAATCAATCTCATCATGGTGAGAAGTCTTTCGCCGTTTAATTTTTAACGAGTTCGACGGAAGGATAACTCAGTGTCTTTTTCATGTTTAGGGAGTTTGAAAAAGAAAAGGAAAGAAAATTCCATCATGTTCCTTTTCGTAAATCGTCCCTTGAATCTGAAAGGGTAGAAAACAATATCCGAGAGAACCTCTTGATCATGTTTTATCAAGGTATTCATTTTTCGTAAATAGTTAATCTCAGCCCGAAAAAGGGGTAAACATATATTGAGACCACCTTAATTCATTTAATTTAACGAGCTCGAAAGGACAAGTGCTCAGCAATATTTTAATGTTTCGAGAGTCGAAAAAGAGCTTAAAGTTGACTCCACCTGAAGGAACGAGTGGTATAAAGGGTAGCAATTGGTTCTGATGATGGTGGAACTGCTCAAAACACGTAAAGGTCAAGAGGCTGGCTAATAAAACCACTCATCGCAGCGGTTCCCCAGGCAAGGGTAAAATGATCAAGTGAGAGCATATGTTTGGCCTAGCAGATGGTGATGATGGAATGAAAAAACCAAGGCTCATCTAGCAGAAGAAATCGGTTGATAAAATGGGAATCACAAGAGGTAAAATGAGAATGGTTTCATTTTTACACAAGCTTAAAACATGGGAAACTATGCTTGAAACTGGTTTCATTTCTTCACAAGCTTGAAATAGAGACAAACTATGCTTGAAATAAGTTTGCATGCCCCCAGCATGGTGACTCAATTCGAGGTACATGCCTCCTAAGCTTCAGTTCATTCACCTAAGTAGACCACTGGTTACTAACGGGTGGATGGAATGAAGGTTCATTTACGAGATCAAGTGAAAGACTCGACTGGTTTATGAGATCCAATCAAAGACTCGAATTGAAAGGGGTTTTGTTTATTTTTTTAACGAGGTTGACACAGTAAAAGAACTAGCCTCATGACACTGTGTTTCATTTTTTAACGAGCTTGACACAAGACAAGGAACTTTTCTTTGACACCTTGTTTCATTTTTTAAGGAGCTTGACACAAGAAAAGGAACTATGCTCCGAAGAGCTTGATTTATTTTTTAAGGAGCTTGACACAAAAAAAGGAATTCTGCTCCGAGATACCTTGTTTCATTTTTAAAGGAACTTGACACAAGAAAAGGAACTTTGCTCCGAAGAGCTTTTTTCATTTTTTAAGGAGCTTGACACCAGAGAAGGAACTTTGTTACGAAGACCTGATCATGGCCCATAAGAGGACATGGCTTCCAAGGAGTTCTCATCAGATGGGAGAACAACACTCTGGAAATCAGGGTCCAATGCCCCTAGCACATGGTGCACTATATCACTGAATGGATCATCAATAGACACGGGCATGGAACAGGTTGCCACATAATTAACTTATGGCAGTGAACATACCACTGGCATGTAAGGACCATTAAGAGAGGATGGTTGATTGGGAGCCAGATTAGGATTAATGAACGAAAGCTGATCAATGGTCACAATTCTTGCTTCATGTGGAAAACAAATCACATGAAAGAGAGAAGAGACAAGAGCTCCCATGACATAAGTATAGTCACGCCCAAGGAGTAAGTTAAAATCCAAAGGGCCTTGGACAACCATCACGTCTATATAGACAGTCTTTCCTCCCAAAGTAATAGGAAACTTAGGAAGGATCCCTAACGGTTGACTGGTTCCTCTGTTAAACGCTAACAAATTCTGGGTAACAGGCAAAAGCTGCGAAAAACCGAAAGCTTGCCAAGTAGTTGAAGACAGAATACTAACAAATGCACCTTCATCTATTATAGTGCTAGGTACAACCACATTATAGGCCTGCACCGTGATCTCAAAGGGCACATAAGAAGGAAGACGATATCCTGTCAGTTGACTCCAATCAAAGGAAGCAACCAGACTACTTGGAGGGGGTGCCGTGGGAATGGGTGAACTGCCCCCTTGTGCTTCGGGAAACAGGAGGATCACCCTCTTGTACTAGGGGAATGGGAGGATTACCCTCTAATTCATGAGAATCTGAAGAAACAAAAAGAACCCGAGTGGTATGAGGTTCACTCTCTGCGGGAAAAGCATGATCCACTGAGGGTGGAATCAGGTCAACCATTTTCTCAACCAATGGTTGGTCGGGAACGGACTCATGGGGTTCACGTTCGGAGAGAGTGGGATTGACCAGAGATGACTTATGATCGATCACTTTACCAACTAGTAGAGGATTAGGGGAAACCTTCCAGTAACCAGCCAAAAGGCAAGGTTGAGAAGTCGTAAGGTTATCCAATATTTTTTTGGCTTTATCCATAAAAGGACAAAGGTGAATGGGATGATTCCCTCTACATAACCTATAGGGAAATTTTACTTCACCCTTTTTCCCATGGGCCTTATTATCACTAGTTGAAGACTTGTCACCAACATGATCTCTAGAGGCCGATGACAAGGGCCGATTCGAGTCGGTAGACCACATTTCTAACATCCTGGGAATACTAGGACAATCTCTAAGAAGGTCGTCACCCTTACATAACTTGCAAGGGAATTTGACTCTACGGGATTGAATGGAAGATTTTTCAACATCAGTTGCATTGGAAGCAATGGTTGCATGGTTTCCCCCTTACTTATTTTGCTTCTTCTTCTTCTTATCTTCCTGGTTACTAGAATTCAGACTTTCACCAAGTGAAGAGGAAGAACGGGGTGAAGAAACAGAAAAAGAAGGCGAGGGGTCAACCTTAGGATCAACATGAGGTTGACACAGTTCAGGTGGAGGCGAACTTGGTTGAGAAGCAGCTTGGACATTTGGAACCATGGGGGTTGAAAATAAGCAAACTGGCAAACTAACGACTAATCCTAGGAGGGACAACGTTGCCATATATGGAACACCAACATTTCCAAAAGAAGGAAAAGGGCTAGGATTCCCATTTGAGGGGATTCCCTAATTGGTAAACTCAGGAACTGTTGCCATTGGTCTCAACCTAAGATCTATGAAGGAGTTGTGCAAGGGTAAGATGTTATTCCGTGGGTAGTAAATTTTAGAAATTAAACAAAAAATAAATCAAAAAGGGTGTACTAGGCATAAAGGTTTACCAAGTATTCGTGAACTGTAATATACACCTTGGTGATAAATGATAGAAAAAATGACCAAGGATTTAACGTATTACAGCCGATCTCCCCGAATGTTGTGTTCAGTATATCACATTTACAAGGCAGCCAACTCGGTTACCTATGGTAGGCTCGCAACCTAATGGTGTCTCCCAAAATATAGGCGACTGTACGTGGGAGTCCAGTCCGTAGCAGTGTTGTCTAATGCATAATCGTTCGATGAGAGTGCCCCAAATATACTTATCATACATTAATATACTTCCATACGTGGGACGTGATATCACTCCCGGGCTGTAAAGCAGACCGTTAGCAACATCTCCTACGTTTTACGACGCCGAAACACGTCTCTAGCCTAGACCACTAAATGTTCTCGTTAGTTCCAAATGCTCCTTAAGGTAAATAGGGTAAATTTTAATGTTGATCTTGAGTTAAGTTTCAGTTTTGGCTCAAAATCGATGTCACCTAAATCCTATAATGCAGGCTAAATGCAAAAAGGAAAATCTTTCCATTTCGATGAAGTCTAAACTATTTAGGTGTAAGGTCCTCAATTTCATATTTAATAATCATTAACATAATTTATACCACACAATCCAGAGTGGGATTTTTGAAACAAAATATATATCAATTCACAATTTAATACTTACCTGGAATCAAGTTTGAAGATGTTCCTGATCTGTCATAACTCCCGCTACCATTACCAAACCGCCGTTTTCCTCCCAGCCTATCTAGGGTCAACCTCTCCGTTCCCCAGATCTAGAAGACAAGTCTTCTGGCCGTCGTGCCCAAAACTCCAATAACAATCAAGATCACTCTATGGCTCTGTTAGAATTCACTGCTCATGTCTTCCACAGTTAGAAATCCTTTGACAGCATCCGGGTTAGTTTTCCCACCTCACTCCCCCATGCCTATCAAGCCCCCCGCTCCCCCCTCTTTTTATACACCAAATCCCCTATGATATTTATTAAAATATCCTCCTTTTAATAAATATCTTAGTTAAATATCCTTTCAAGATATTTATTAAAATATCTTCTTTTAAAATATCTTAGAGTTATATTAATTTATCATTTAATAAATATCTTGGATTCCTAAAATATCTTGGATTTATGATTAAATATCATTATTTAGTAAATATCTTGGATTTTATTAAAATATCATATTTTATTTGCATAAGTCAATGTTTTTACTTTCCTTTGAACAAAATATTAGTTATATTATGATAGTGGTAGGTATAACTTTTACTTCACAATACATTCACTATATTCTGGTGAGTCAGGTATTTACTCAATACTTCAATAATTCACTCGTTACCCTATACTGAGACTTTTCATAATTGATTAGTGCATATACTAGTGCAGTACACGTGATACATGCATATGTAGCTATCATATGCATGCTAATATTCTATGTTCCCTATAACTCGAGTTGGGTCATTACATACACCCTTCCTTCAGAAAACTTCTTCCCGAAGTTAAGTTTTATGTCGTATATCATTAGTTATTTAAGTGATCAGTATAATATTATAAGGGTGGTGTACCATAATTGAATTTTCGTTTAATGTGTGAGAATACTTTAACATTTATGTTTTGATCATTTATTGGTTTACAAATTTTGTAGTCAGGTCTTGTCCCAACAGAGTTCCCAAGCTATTCTAAAAACATCCTATCCTTCCTAATCTCTCCCGCTCTTATTCTATCCGTCCTCTACAGGAATATGACATGGCGTTAGTTATACTGACCTAACCATTCATAGACCTCAAGGGTTACAACGTCGACTATATCGACTTGGTTCCTTGGTAGGCATCTGACAGTCATCATCACACGTCTAGGGGAGCGTGACTCGCACAACCCTCCCATGACTCCAGGGTTTGGAGGATAAACGGTGGGAAACACCTCCACCCCTCCTAGTAGGACCAGGGTTAACACCCTATCATGTAACCTCAGTGAACCTCAATTGTTCTTGGAGTTTTGTCATCACGCGGTCGGTTTGGTAACGATATCATCTGCGATGTAAACACTTGTCCACAAATTATAAAATATGTATCAATATGTTTAAAGCAAATTGTTACTCACATAACAATTTCTACACATTCCAAATATGTTGCTATCTACGATATTGATCCTTGAGTTCATATAACATACTTGGTTATGTTTATCCAATAGGTCTGTAAATGCATTTTCACCTTAAATAGTTAAGTATAATCACTCTTTTTTTTCTATCTTCTCATTTATGTTGATATGTAAAGTTATAGATACCATATCCATCACATAATTCATAATTTATATCAGCATCCCTGTACCTGCAATGTTTAAGCAAAACTTTCTTCATATTGGTATCCATGTACCAACAATGTTTAAGCAATTAATATATTCTTACATGTCATAGTACAAAATGACAGCCTTAAGTATCCATCTAAAGTAAGGTAAGATTATACAAAATAAGTTTTTAAATGCTTATAAATATAACCCACAGTTATAAATGTCACATAGAATAATCAAACATAGATATACAAATAAGGGTGTAGCTACTATTTTCTATACTATATTAACCGATTAACCTTATAAAAGTCACAGGTTGAGACTCTAAATTTAAATGGAGGGATGCTCCAATCTTTATGATTGCATATATCGAAAAGAAATGAATTGAAACAAGAGCACAAAACACTTACTGCTTAGTTGAAGCATGATCTAATTTCTTGATACATGTTGATTAAGAACTCTAAAACACAAAACTACATATGAATCCAGCCAACCTTTTAATTCTTGTTATTTGTCTTTTATGTCTAATTATCTTTGATCTGTAATCTGGATCCAAAGAGATAATAATAACATTAATTTCTTTATCATGTTATTCTAGCTCATCATCGGCCTAAAATCTAGAAGCCATGGAGCAGGGTTTTGCAGGGCTAATCATTAGGGTTATGCTAGAGATGGAGGAAGAGTTAATTGACTACTCTAAAGATCCCTTAGTGGGAGGTTTATTTTCATTGAAGGAATTTGTTACTGCTTGAAAACGCATTATTCATTTTGCATTATACTTGGTCTACTAAGAGTGTCATGTTTTTAACAAGATGTCAATTGATGACAAATAATAATTTCCTCCTCCTTCAATAAGAAATTCACAATTTACAAGATATGCATAGTCACATTATTAGTATGTTACAGTTTTGATATAGTCTCTTTACTTGCAAGTTTCACCATTTAGATTCTTAACTCTAGCAAGGATATTACTTGCTTTACCATCATTCCTTAAACCATTGTTTCATTTCTATTATATCGATTCATATAATCCAAACTCATAGCACATCACTGGTATACCCTCTCTTTATTCTTCACATTAATCATTTTCTCATTAGTGCTTAGGCCTCATCTTATCACCAAATGTATCTTCTTTTCTAACGGTGTACAATTATTATCCTTAATATTTACCTTTAACCATTTTCCCAGTTTATCACTTGTTATTCTTAACAAATTAGGAGTGTTCACAGCTCCTTGCAGGTCATTGTTTTGACCCTTACCAATCATGTTGTTCATATCCTTGAGAAAATTCTTCTTGATAGAAAACATCCCTTCACTTCCTTATACCAGATATTCCTAATATTCCATGTCTACTTTAATTTGAAAAATAACATATTATCAAATTGACTTTGTTTTCTCACCACTAGTCATTATGGTTTCTTTCCTTCTCTCTTAATGTATAAAATTATTACACTTGGAAATGTCGTTACTATTCCCTAACTTGGATAAGACCCTATAAATAAATTTAATAACGTGGATATCGAATGCAATCTACTTATCATTTCAGGTTTTAAGGCATCACGAGATAGAATTTCCTAATCATATTCCATGATGTCCATCATCCATGGATATAGTTAGTCACTTATGGAAAATTTTATAATGTGACTCTTCTACTAGAGGGAGAAACTATTATAGATGTCGCTATGCACGTAAATCTATTCTCCAATTGATCAATTTTATTATAGATTCACTCTTTAATCTAATGTCATTGACTTCTTATATTGCTTTGTGAAACTTCCACTCACTCACCTTTGGTGCTATTTTTGTCGATCTCAATATTTTAAGTTGATTATGATAACTAACATTTATTATCATCATTAGAAGTTTGTAATTTCTTTCTTTTCCTGTCCTCCCTAAGTACTATATTGATTATATTACGGTAACAATGGAGATCAAACTTTGAAATTTTCCGTTGCACTCTCTTGGTAACTATATCGTCTTGTTCTAATAGTTTGTCTACTACTTTACAAGGTGGTTTCTTACCATTTTAATATATGTTTCGTCAATTTTGTCTTTGTTTGATGTGTACCTTTAGTGAACTATACTTATACTCTCAATTTGATTACTCATGATTTCTCTCAACATTTCTTGAATAGTTAGTGTCTTCTTTCATCCATCAATTTACCTCAAACTAGCTTAGCCTTTTATGTGTTTGTAGCTTCACATCTAATGGTCTTGCCATAATGTCCATAGTCATGCTTTCAATACCATTCTTCCTTTCTTCAAGAGTTAACTTCTTTGGAGGAAATCCACCAACTAATCTTCATATGTGCCTAAATAATTACCATGAATCATCTTATATAGTGTCATAATGTCTCTAATTTCTCTTTCCTAAACCACATTGTTTTCCTTTCCATGAAAATGCTATGTTGCCATATTATTCTGTTTTGGACATCGATATATCCTTACGGTTGTAAATGGCTAATTATCTATCTTAACAATGACATAATGGTTGAATATCAAAATGTCCAATTTAGTGTATTTTAAACTATAAAAATTTAAACCTTCACTCTACTCCTTAAACCACTTACACATATACTTTGATAATAATTAAAGTATTAACATAAGAAAACGGTATAAAAGATATTTGCATAAATTCATATCATCAATGGTTATTGTTATCAGCTAGTAGGATATATATATGGAAAGCTCAACGTCACTTGTAGAATGGAATGTTTCAATTGCATAAAAATAATTAGGATAGTTTCCATTCTAATGTTCAAAAGTTACAGAAAAAGTTTGATGTCTAAAGTGATGTTAATGTGCTCATTTTAATATAATAATTTGAATGTACTTCAAACTTTACTTGCACGATATACAAAATCTTAAACTTCATTGTGGAAAAAATTGCAACTGATATCCATGAGTTATCTCAACTCCTTTGTTGGATGGAATGTAAAGTAAAAGTAATGGATTATGAATAAAGTGGGATTGAACTTGATATATGTCTTCGATACCTATATTCGCATTAATTATCCCATCTCTTCTAATAAAATGTATCACCTCAGGCTTCATAGTTTTCAAATATCGAATTATATAAAAATTTCATTTTATCGTGATTGTTAAAAGCTTTAATTTCTTCCCAAAGTCAAAAAACCATTCTCCCTGCCATTGACTATTACATAACCCTGAATACTTTGGGTAAATTATCAAGGATGACTCGGAGCAATACACCTTGGGTTATATTAGGATTGTTGCTATAATTATGAAAATAAGGCGGTGACATCCAAGAATCAACACAAAATCTCGAGAAATAGTTAGAAACTAAGTTATTTCCCATTGTGATCATTTGTCCTAGTACTTTCAACCTAGTCTAACTGACCCCTAGATTAACTTTGTATTCCTCAACACTTAAACCTATGGACTGAAGTTCTCCTGAAGCCATTTCTACCTGTCTGAAATTGTTTTGCTTGTAAGCTGCCAACCCACATCTATTTAATGCATATGATGAAATAAAACTATTAGTGACACCAGTATCAATTAAAATTCTAAGTTTTATTCCATTGATAGAACCTGAAGATTCCACAATAGTGGACTGATGCACTGCCTGATTATTGTTGACTACAGCGTGGATTCTATGAGTGCCTTGACTATTTGATGACGGTTCTTTTCCTGCTCTATGTATTATATTTGACGAGACTTCCAGACAATTACGCTGAAAATGCGGTCCTCCACATCTCCAACAATTAACTTGGGATGGTCCCCTTGAGTCAGATTGTATATTTCTAGACAAGGAGCTCTGTCTTCTTGTGCCACTTCCTCTCCCATTTCTTCCTCTATTAGCAGTGCTTCGAGATTGCCACGGACTAGCATTTGATGATTTAACAGCTACAATATTAATCGTCATGGGAGTTCTTGCTCCTATTCCTCTCGGAGTAAACCTGTTACCATAAGAGGTGGTCTGGAGCTACTTCCCCTGAAGAAGATCCGGGGAGTCTTCCCAATAAATCTTGGCTGTGAGGGTTCTGTTGGCCTGATATCTCTTTTAATCCCTAAATGTTCCTCAGCATATCATGCGCATTCAACTGCTTCTACTACTCATGATGTTTACCACATTCTAACCATAGCCCTGATTCGAGGATTTAATCCATATACAAAATGCTCAGCTTGACGTTCGTTAGTATCTAGATAAGAAACATATTTTACTATTTCTATAAACATTATCTCATATTCCACTGTTTATTACCCTGGATTAAACGCGGCCTCGTTGTCCTAATGCAGGATATTCTATGCGTAATACTTCTTTAGTAAAATGCAAGGGTTTTCATAGACTATAGTATTACTTTGTCATATTTGCCTAGATTGGACTTATATAAAGGTCGACCTTCTTGAACATTTTTCTCCTTCAAAACATATAATTTATATTTCTAATTATTTAAATTATTTAAATTATGGTACACCACCCTTATATGATTATACTAATGACTTAAATAACTAATGATATACAACATAAAACTTAACTTCGGGACGAAGTTTTCTGAAGGAGGGGTGTATGTAATGACCCAACTCGAGTTATAGGGAACATAGAATATTAGCATGCATATGAGACCTGCATATGATAGCTACATATGCATATATCACGTGTACTGCACTAGTATATGCACTAATCAATTATGAAAAGTCTCAGTATAGGGTAATGAGTGAATTATTGAAGTATTGAGTAAGTACCTAACTCACCAAAATATAATGAATGTATTGTGAAGTAAAAGTTATACCTACCACTATCATAATATTACTAATATTTTGTTCAAAGGAAAGTAAAAGCATTGACTTTGCAAATAAAATATGATATTTTAATAAAATCCAAGATATTTACTAAATATAATATTTAATCATAAATCCAAGATATTTTAGGAATCCAAGATATTTATGAAATAATAAATTAATAAGTATCTTGAAAGGATATTTAACTAAGATATTTATTAAAAGGAGGATATTTTAATAAATATCTTAGGGGATTTGGTGTATAAAAGGAGAAGAGGGGGGTGGGGGGGGGGGGGGTGGGGATGGGGAACTTAATGGGGCACAGGGGAGTGAGGTGGGAAAACTGACCCGTATGCTGTCAGAGGATTTCTAATTGTGGAAGACATGAGCAGTGAGTTCTAACAGAGCCATAGAGTGATCTTGATTGTTATTGGAGTTTTGGGCACGGGGGTCAGAAGACTTGTCTTCTGGATCTCGGGAGCGGAGAGGTTGACCCCAGATAGGCTGGGAGGAAAACAACGGTTTGGTAATGGGAGCGGAAGCCATGACGGGTCAGGAACATCGTCAAACACGGTTCCAGGTAAGTATTAAATTGTGAATTGATATATATTCTGCTTCAAAAATCCCACTCTGGATTGTGTAGTATAAATTCTGTTAATGATTGTTAAATATGAAATTGAGGACCTTACACATGCCCAAAACTCCAATAACAATCAAGATCACTCTATGGCTCTGTTAGAATTCACTGCTCATGCCTTTTATAGTTAGAAATCCTCTGACAGCATTCGGGTCAGTTTTCCCACCTCACTCCCCCATGCCCATCAAATTCCCGCGCCCCCTTCTCCTTTTATACACCAAATCCCCTAAGATATTTATTAAAATATCATTTTTTTAATAAATATCTTAGTTAAATATTCTTTCAAGATATTTATTAAAATATCTTCTTTTAAAATATCTTAGAGTTATATTAATTTATTATTTCATAAATATCTTGGATTTATGATTAAATATCATTATTTAGTAAATATCTTGGATTTTATTAAAATATCATATTTTATTTGCATAAGTCAATGATTTTACTTTCCTTTGAACAAAATATTAGTTATATTATGATAGTGGTAGGTATAACTTTTACCTCACAATACATTCACTATATTCTGGTGAGTTAGGTATTTACTCAATACTTCAATAATTCACTCGTTACCCTATACTGAGACTTTTCATAATTGATTAGTGCATATACTAGTGCAATACACGTGATACATGCATATGTAGCTATCATATGCATGCTAATATTCTATGTTCCCTATAACTCGAGTTGGATCATTACATTAGGGAAGAGATGCAAGCAAAAGTGCAATCTATGCAGCAAACAATGCTGCCCCCCCAAACTAGTTCAAAACCACGAAATGCAATTCTTTGCAATCGAATTCACTTTCCCCAAAAAATGCAACTTATTGAAAAAATGAAAACATTTCTCTTTTCCACTAAGATGCGTAAAATGATATTTTTTTTACTTTTTACATTAAAATGCAAGCAAAAGTAAAATGAACGAAATGAATGAAGAAATGCAAAAACATTGCTTTTCACTTTTTTTTCAATCGAACGGAAATCAAAATCGCTTTAAAAAATACACGAATGAAATGCTTTTCACTCCTTTTTTCAAAACGATAAAGACAGGCCAAATAAAAAACTAAAATGAAAATCACTTTCAATTTCTTTTGAATTTGGAAAAAGACACACTGTTCTAGACTCGCGAATCAAACACTTTGTGATCCTATTCCCCTAAGATAAAAAATGCAGTAATGTCCAGTGCATACGACAAATCACTTCAAACCAAGTCAGAAGCAATGCGACAAAAGGTGTTAGAAATGTTAAAAAATCTCCCATCTCACAAACAAGTCAAAAGGATGAAAACACTTGCTCAAAGAAGACAAGTAAGTGAAACACACTGACAGAAGGTCATTGAGACTCTACATACATTCTTCAGGGGCTAGGACACACTGGAAAATCAAGGGAAAAACCTAACTTTTCCTAGGTCTGAGATCAACGCTACTGTGATAAGCAGAAGGGTGTTGAAAGACAAATCAACACGGCTGTGCTATATACAATAACGCTGACAACGCTACTATGGATACAGAAAATGCTCTGGTTGCGAAAAACAAGGAAAAACAAAAGGGAATTTCACACAAAAACCAGGCCTGACACAGTGAAATGACTATCAAACCCTATGCAAACTAACAGAGACCTAAGCAAGCTTAGATCTAAGTGATCGGTCAAACTGATCCAAGATCAGTTCGGGAAAGAAAGGCTAAGAGGCTAAGCTCCCTAGTGGAGTCACCAATTCTATTGTCAAGATAAATCCCCTCTGCGGACAAAGGCGATCTCTCTAGCCCTAGAGTGGGTCTAGCAACTTGAGATACTTTCTAATGCAAAGCTTTCTTAACTAATATTCAAAATGCGACAAGAAAAGAGATAGAGGTACCTTTTTTCCAATGCTATGCTTGAATCCGTTGATGATGACCTTAATCTACGATCCTTTTAGGCTTATTCCTTGCTACTGGTAGCACACGAATACCTGCGGATGATCAAGAGGCAATAACACACATAATCCAATACATAATAATCATAAACATTAACTATCTAGTAGATCAAGGAGTACCCGAATATTTGCATAAAAGATTAGACAAATTTAGAAAGCAAACATCAGATGTTTTATTGATAAATATGAAAGGAAGAGCTTACAACCCAGGCCTTGATGTTGGAGGCCTCCCTTTGGTGAAAATACGAGTTCTTCACCGAAGCTCTAAAGCATTCCTTCTCCCGATCAACTTAGGCGTTATCACAATGCAAGAATGTAAAGGGAACGAGAGTTCAGACTAGCCCAACAATGACCAAACAATAGTGGAAGGATTGGGACCAATTTATAGGAAGGGAGAAGAGGTTGGGAGCCCATGAAAGGAGGAGGAAGGTCCACTTTCTAAGGGATAAACCCCCATGGATGAGATCAAAGCTCTAAAATTAGAGAGCTAGACTCTATCACCACCATTTAACAACCAACTCGCCACCTTGGAACTTCGAGAGGTCGAAGCTTCTCCTCCATTTGAGGAAAAATTGCCAGGAAGGGATCAACACGGTTTTCCAAGAAATAAGTGCGCTGGCAGCGCCAAGCCAGAACTATCAATCTGACATCAGTGCGAGCATGAAACCAGGAAACGCGCTGACCTAGACAACAAGGATTTTGACAAAGTCTCTTCAGTAATCTTCCAAGGCAGTTTTCTTTGAGTCTTCAGGGGATGTCTTTACATATTTCTTCATGGTGGAAACATTGCATAGGGTCTGTCCCATGGAATTTCAGGATCATGGACGGGAAATGAGCATGGTGACAAACTACTATGTAACAATGTCTCCTTGGCTGCCCTTACCCTTGTTATTATTGTTGTTTTGTTGCCTCAACTCATAAATACCCTTGGCCAAATCTTCGATAGCTATTCAAGAGGCTTTGGGCAAACTCCTCATCCCTCTTATCTTTGTCATTAAGATTATCGCCAATATCTGGTTTCTCAACCTCTTGCTCAAGTGATTTCGGGTCCAGAGTGATATGTAGCTCTCTTTCCCTGCTTTTGTACCTTTGTCTCATGTAGTGATATTTTACTTGTTGCCTGGTGTCATAGAATGAAAGGTTCCCCACAAGTTGAGCCAAGATTATTGCTTCGATACCAATGTTATATTCCTAAGGGGAAATTAACAATGATAATCAAAACAGTAACATCACATGCAACACAAAATTTTACACATGCAATTAGACACCCAGAAAATTCACCAAATCTACGAAAAGTTGAGCCATGTTATTATAAATCAATGAGAGTACAATATGAGCTTGGATTAGATGCACTTGGGCTTGCAAAAGCAAGATAGACAAGTCCTAGGTGTGAAAAGATGATGCTCGGATGCTAGCAATGACTTCTCCTTCAAATTTTGTGTTGGCCCTGGAATTCTATTGCTGCTGACTGCAAAGGGACTGGTGTTTTACCCCTCTAGAGTTCTCAGAAATTTTTTGTAAAATTAACCATGGGCTCTCCTCACCAAACCCGCAAAAACCCAGAAAGGAATGGGCCCTGTTCCAACCTCTCGAAAATGACCCTTATAGTGTGAATTACTCCTCTAGCTAGGTATTTGTACCACCTGTATCTTTGTTGCCAAATGAGACCCCAAATGTTGAGAGATGTCCCCCAAAATTCCCCATAATGCCTCTTGGTAAATCTTAGCCCAAAATCCCCATTCAATCCTCCCACAACTAGATTACTCCACAAGGGACTGCACGGGCCTAGTGAGACTACCTCTGCGTATGCCCTGGAAGAAGAATTTTGGCCTGAGGAATAGCCACTAACTCATCCCATCAAACTCCCACAAAATGGCTGCAAAATGCCAATGACGTGTGTCCCAAAAGGCTTGGTGCCAACACTGTTCAAAAGCTCCCTCTCCCAAAGAGTGCATATTCCCTTTTGCGCCCAAACTGCTCCAAGAAAAACTTGAAATCACTTGAAGAATTCTCCCAGGTCAGCTTTTAAGTGTAGCAATAGCTCCCCTAGGGTGGTACTCGTGGTCCACCGAAGATGGAGGTGAGATCTCCCCTGGAAATCTCGTGTGTTGAACAACACGGTGTAGACTTGGCTCAACGGGTCAAGCATACAAGGAAGTTCTAATGTCAAATGGTCAAAAAGCCCCAAAATGATGCATGCTCCTATTTATCATTGAGCTCCCCCTTCGCCCATGTGGGTCCCATGCATCGTCCTCCTTTTGTTTTCCTCCCTCTAAAAGTGCGAGTTGCTCTAAGGGGTGCATATTTCCCCCTTGGGTGGCCCCACTTCCCACTAGCACTTTAATTTTCCCCTTTTTCTAATGTTTAGCTATGCTGCCTTCCACCAAAATGAGGTAATCCTTCCTTTTTCCACCCACTTATTCTAAGTTGGCCAAAATTAATTAAACTTAAACAAAATTGCAAAATTGGTATAACTGTTAGTTGAACTTAAGTAGAGGGGATGTCACAAAACCTCCTCAAGAACAATCTCAAGCATTATCAAAGTAGATGAAAGGAGAAATAAGAGCTCAAAGAATCCTCATTGAATCGATCATGGATTTTCTCATCCCATATGTAGCAAAGTTGAAGACGTCGAAAGAAATCTATGACAAGTTGGTGGAATCGTTCTCTGTAAGCACAACAGGAGAAATAATATTGTTAAGAACCGAATTATACAAGACGAAAGTTTCAAAAGACGAAGGGGTAGCTTCATACCTCATGAAGGTATCTCAAATAAGATATCAACTACAAGAGCTAGGAGAAACTATGTCAGATCCAGAAATAACCACTCTTGTACTCAATGCATTACCAAATGAATGGGGCAACTTTGTATCAAGCATCTATGGAAAGAAGGAAGCCACTCCATTCAGTGATTTTTGATCATTATGTAAGATTGAAGAAACCAGATTAAAGGCAAAGAATGATGTTGGATCAAATGAGCAAATAGAAGCATATGCGGCAATGACAAGGAAGAAAGGGAAATTTGGAAAGTTTGAGCCTCGAAAGAAGTTTCAAAAGAAAATTGAAATGTCTAAAATCTAGTGCTATGAATGTAATGAATATAGGCATTTCAAAAGGGATTGCCCTAAACTCAAGAAGGGAAACAAGAAAAGAAAAGAAAGAAGTGAAGCCCATGTAACCGAAGAAGTGGAAGAGTCGGAAGATAAGAAGTCAAGGAAGGAAGAAGTGAAGGAACTCTACTATTAAAAGGTCCCTCACATACATTTAGTTTATTTTCAATATATAGAAGTAAGCAAATCATGATAAGATGCATGATTGCAGAATTGAGATGACATCATAGAAGCATGGAAGGATAGTTGAAGTAGCAGTTTGTATGGTTGAAGCAAGTCATCTAGCAAGATAGGAAGATAAGAGTTTGTCACACCTCATCATCATTAGAAATAAGCATTTACAGAATACGGATCATCAAGATCCTCCATCAGAATCTTTGTTAAAAGGTTCACCTCCACTTAGAAGAAGCAAGTGTTACACAGATGGTCCACATACCACCTAGTGTGGAATCCACAGATTAGAAGGATGAAGGTATGGTAACAAAGAAGTGTAGCATGACATTTTAGTCGAAGCATTTTCATCTTCAAGCAAGGGAAAGAAAGTTTCTAAAGGAAGCCTAGATGATTACATAAGAGGTATGCATATATTTGTTAATTTTCATAGATAGATAAAGGCATGTCATCACTTAATTGCAGATAGAATGGTTAGAATGCTCTATCTCATGAGCATGATTGAAGAAGAAGGGACTCTTCCTTGTGAATGATTCATGAAGGCATAAATACAATATGCATCGAACTCTTCTACATGATGGAAAGATGGAATCAACAATATATGACCTCATGAAGAATATGAGGTGGTTGGCAACCATTGTTCCTATATTGAACTATGTACTGAGATCTCGAGGAAGCAGTATATAAAGAAGCTGGAAGAAGGGTCTGTAAAGATGTATCTAGAGCCACTCGAGATGAGATGAGTAATCAACATCTTATAACAATTAGAAGGATTAACTAAGACATCTCCATGGAAAAGTTATGAAGATCGTGATAAGTATGATAAAGAAGGAGAACCTTGATAGTAAAATGACTTGGAGATGGATTTATACACTATGCAGGATGTTGATGTTGCAGAAGTTGATACTATGATGAAAGGCCATTATAAAGAGGTAATTTTGATTTAATAATTCACTTTTGATTTTAAAAGCAAGCATTTGGTTTGGTTGGAATAGGACTATCGAAAGAAGGTTATAGAAAATCACCTACAACTAGTACATAAATTTGGATGAATGGTCATAAGAAGAACATGACTTGGAAAAGGTGGCAATATGAAGGATAGCCAGATGATGACGAAGAAGGTCACTTCTTGATGAAAAGATGGCATGACTAGCATTACCTAGTTGAACACTATGAAGAAGAAAGGGAAAGTGATGTAGAAGATGTCCAAAGCCCTACAAAGAAGTTATGGAGAAGTTGGCTCCATGATAAGGAAGTTGAAGTTCATCCATGACATGATGATGCAGAAAGGAGGAGCCCTGCAAGCAGCTAATAGTACCATGATCTCCACGGAAGAACAAATAGCTATTGTTGGAAACAAATCCCCAGTTAAGAGGGAGCTTGGGTATATTCATTTTATAGGAATGAGTAGATCCTCCCTGGTTGAGAGGGGGAGATATACACATCATTCTTGTCTTCACATCATGAAGAAAGAATGGAGGATTAGGTAAGCATCTGAGATTGATATCGATACTCTTTGAGGATGAGGTAGGGCATCCAATAGGCAAGAGTAGTCGAAGAGGAAATTCATTGAGGATGTGGAAATCCAAGACAAGAATGGTCCTAAAAGGACATACCTTGTGAACATCGAAATGGGGTATGTGCCTTGAGAGACAATGATGAAGGTGTGTATAAATCACTATCTCCCCGGCATTTTGCTCTAATCTTGTCGAGAGATAAAGTTGTTAGTCAAGGCCTTGCTATATGACAATGCCGGTTGATATGATGAGATGCAAATGATGTAAGTTGAAAAGATAGCTTATGATGGCTTACCAATCTGACTCTTCTTATGAGAATTCTTCAGTATGAGAATGTCCAAGTACCTTGTATGTATTATGAATACCTCCCTAGTTAAGGGGGAGTGATGAAATATGTAACTAGGTTCGGTCTTCATAATGTCTTATGTAATATTTGATTTTACTTAATGTAAAAGAGAAGAGAAAAATTATTATTATTATTTTATAGCATGGGTTTCATGCTGAAGGTCACTTTATTTATAGGTCAAGCACCCATTGTGTGCTTCTAGGATTTGTCATAGAGTCAAAGGAGTCAACAGAGTCATTGTCATATGTAAAAAAACCCTATTGGGCATTTTGTATCATGTAAAAAGAATTTATTGTAAGTCAATAAGAGTCAAAAGCCTCCCACCAAGACCAAGTCGGCCTACAAGAAGACAAGTCGACCTACAGAGATGAATTCGACCTCATTAGGGATATTTGACCCTCACTTGAAGCCTATATATAAGAGACACTCGACCGGATTTGAGGAATCAATGAAGACATTCAATCAAACAAGAGAAGAAATTTGATTATAAGGAAAAAGAAGGCCAAAAAGGAAAGCAAAGTTCAAGGAAGGAAAATTGAAGTTCTGAAATCTGTTTTGGGCCTCTATCCTTCACACGTGTGAGAATTAGGGCATAATTTTGTTGCAATTAGACTGAAATTGCAGTCATCATAAGAGGGTTAATGTTTGGGTTCAAAAGATGAAGTTTGGAAGTCTTGAGTTACCAAGAAGGAAGAGAGCAAATCCAACGAAGGAAAAAGAGACTTATTTTGACATATTACTCCACATGTGCAAGCTAAGGTTTCTACAGTAAGGCCGAAAATTGCATTAAAAAAGTTGCAGGTCTGAACTTGTGATCAAAAGAGAAGTTGTAACAGTTTTGGAGAAATTTGACTTGGGTTGACTTTTTGAAAGAGAAGCTCATCAAAAGGGAAAGTTGACTTGGTCTTGGAGGGTTCTTGGTCTTGGGTCTAAGAGTCTTGGAATTCATCATTTGAAGGTTCTATAAGAAGAGAATAATTCTTGTGGGTTTTCCTCTCTAGGAGAGGTTTTGGCCCTGGCTAGCAGCCTACATCTTGTGTCCTCTTGTTCTTTTGATCCTCATAGTTTGATATTTGTTTGATGATAAGAACATCATAATAGTTATGAAAGAAGAAGCTAATTTCAAGTACATCAAGTTTACATAAAAGAATATCACAAGCAGTTATCAAAGTAAAGAGAAATATGTTGGACATTGGGTTCAATGCTCCTCGTCTGTTTTGCGACATGGACTAACCGCCTCTCGTGGATCCTAACTCTGGCGATTGTAGCGGAGAGTAACGCTTGCGGGTTTTGGTCTAACGACAATCGTGATTCCAACAATTGGTATCAGAGCGACAGGTCTCGAGTTCGAAACTCACCTGGCGCGCGTTGGGGGGGAAATTGTTGGACATTGGGTTCAACGCTCCTCGTGTGTTTTGCGACATGGACTAACTGCCTCTCGTGGATCCTAACTCTGGCGATTGTAGCGGAGAGTAACACCTGCGGGTTTTGGTCTAACGACAATCGTGATTCCAACAAAATCAGCTTAATCTAGTTACCATAGATTTTTCAACACTTCCAACATATGCTCTTTGCAAATGGAAAAGGAAACATATGATCGATGCAGGTGGTAGAGATATAAATGGCACATCATCATCAACTACTAGCGGCTGTCAGGGGTTGTTGGTTGGCCGGATGGAAGAGATGATGGGAGAAAATTTCTCTTATGGGGCCACCCACTTTGGGTGGGTAACAGTTATAACCACATGTGCCTCAAGAAAATTGGTTAAAATATGGTTAGAGCCACAAGTGTGGATTTTCTCTCTCGAAGGGCGCGCTTGTTGAAGGGATTGTTTATCATTTCCAAGTGAATTTTTTGGGTTAAAGCCCTAATTTTTCGACTACTTGGAGCCTTGGTCACACTTGTGAGAGTCCTCTTCTTTAAGGATGCACTTGTGGAGAATTAATTTATCATTTATCAGAATTTATCTCTTGTTCAATCACTTAACTACCTAGAGGTGGCACCCTACCTTCTTGGATGTGGTTCCTAACTAACACATTATTTTTATATTGTTGAAATTTCTCATGGAGTTAGTTAGATGTGAACACTATTATATTGTTTTCCTTGAAGAGAATGATTATTTTATTGTTTCTAGGAGAGGAAACTGGAATTCAACAACTCACTTCTTCTTTAGGAAGGAGTTTGTTGAAGAGGGAAAAATGTAATATCTTAATATATTCCTTGCAAAAATAATGGATCTGGGAAAACAATCACTTGCTTATTGTAAAAGGAATTGAACTATAGCCTATATAAGGGTTTCTCTCTCCATTTGAAAGGATGGTTGGGTATGGGAAGAGCTTTTGTTGAATATCTTGAAGATAACGAAAGGCTAGATTTGTTTTACTTTTGTGGTATATGTTCTTGGGATTCATATTGTTGAATGCTAATGTTGGAGGTCTTTTGCATTAACGATATTTGAATGGTTGAAATGATATATGTAATATCTATTCCTAATTAAGAAGATAGCTCCCTTGTCTAGGTAAAGTAGCATATGCACGCGGGAATTAACGTCACAAGTCGCGTATGCTCAAATGCGCTCTAAATATGTAAAACAAGGGGTAAATACCATGGTTTTGACCCATTGTATTAAGCGCTGGATTGTCTATGAGATCCCGTCCAGGAATACCATTGGAAGTCATGTGGTTTTGGCTCATGGTATTGATAAAGGGTAACCCTATATAAGGAGAATAAATTCATTGTGCAAGTGTGTGCATGTGTTTGGGCTTTGATGAATACTTCACTCTGAAGTATATCTGTATGGTTGAACCCTGTTCCTAATTGATAGATATGAATCTATGATGCACCTATGAACATGATGAAGGCTCAAGATCTCTAGATCTAGAAATGGTGAATGTCAAGGATGATCTGAAAAGAAGTGAAGAAGACTTGGCGCAATCTTGTTGAAGAGATTGAAGAAATGCGATGGGGTTATAGATCGGTGTGCATCGAGGTTGTCTTTTATGAGTCTCTCTGTGATTCGTTTCTTAGCCGTGTTAAAACAGAGACTGGAACACCATCACCTTCCTCGAAAGTGATCTCTAACCTACGCTCCTGGTCTCTGTACTTCCTCCCTTGGTAACAGA